>JAXFYN010000191.1:52500-158304 GCA_036172215.1 Camellia granthamiana
CTAAGATAGGTCTAAGATAGGAATGTGTTCCATAAGGTCCTATGAGTTGTAAATAAATAGTATTAGTGTACTATTATACCCTTATTTATTTTCATATTATAGGCTATTGTATCATTCAGCATATTACGTTTTTGGAGGCTTTTTAGGAAAGTGAATTGTGCAGGCTACGTCTGTGGGTGTGAATGTCGCCTTGATCGCAGATTCCGATGGATTTTGAAAATGTTGTTTATTTGATGAGGATATGGCCAATACTGTCGTCAAGGTTGGAGGTTGTTTTGTTTGCTTTTGCTGATTTGGACTCTAAGTGGTTGAGGGAATGAGGTATGGTTTTTGCTTTTCCCAATTAGTGAGATTTGTTGTTGTGTGGTGTTGATTGTTCATGTTTCACTGTCATCTTATCTGATATGGGTTTGACAATCTATTATAGCCATCTATTGGCACACTTTCATTAGCCTCCAATGACGTTATATTTAGGTTGTAATGTTAACCCACACCCACAATGTTGTTATGTCTTTTATGTGTTACGTTCGGTTGTATTTGTCTTTGAATGTGTATTGTGTCGTTGTTGTATTCAGTGTTTACATACGTGTTACATTATATTGCGCAAAATTACTGGGTTTTTAATTTTTTAATTGAATGTGGGTTGAACCTCGTCAATGTCGAAGTTACGGTGGATTGGAGGTGATGGTGGTTCAATACATGGGTTGGGTTAGGATGTTATATGTTACATTTAGGGGATCACATTATTCATAATTCAACGGTGGAGTATTAGAATGTCATATTGGGTTTGGGATGAGAAACATATAAGAATGTCACGGTGGATTTTGGATGTTACATGTTACATTTACGTTGGGTTTGAGATGAGAAGCATATGAGAATGTCACAGTGGGTATGAGATGTTACATGTTACAATTACGTTTTGAATTTCAAATTTTCAATCATATAGATATGATTACAATCTATGGTAACATTGGATTTCCTATATATAGTATTGCTATTAATCAAGTTATTTTGAATTTCAAAAGCATATCGAAATGTCACATTGGGTTTGGAATGTTATATGTTATATTTACGTTTTGAATTCAAATTTCCAATCATATAGATATGATCACAATCTACGGTAATATTGAATTTTACATATATGATATTGCTATTGATTATGTTATTTTGAATTTCAAATTTCTAACCATATAGACATGATCATAATCTATGGTAACATTGGATTTCCATATATGGATTTCCATATCTTATATAAGTCTTCCAAATATGACTTATAAATAATTTACCCAATAAATAAATGATATTTGATGATATCAATAAATGAGCACCATTTGTCATTACTCATCTACCTTTCATTCTCTCACTCATGATGAAAATTAGACCAACAATTCAAACACAACGATATCATAATTTATTAGAATATCTAAAATAACTCTCTTATTACTCTTTTATATTTTCTCTAGTTATTAATCATTCATCTTACTTATACATTATTAGGTTTAAAAAATAGACTTGATATTAATTTTTTTAAATTTATGCCTTAAATTTGAACTAAATGCGATTGTAATTCGCATATTTCAAATTGTAAATTCTTTTTTTAATTTTTAATTTTTATTGTTTTTGGGGTTCTGCTTTTAACTGTTTATCATTTATTAGAATGATTGAGATAAAGAGGTTACTAGAAACTATAAAAGAAAAAGTAAACATGATTGACTCCAACACACATTCGTGGCAATTATCAGCAACAATGGGGAAGAAGAATGCAAGCCTCAACCTGTTAATTCTGTTGATGACTGCCATGGTGATGTTCCAGGCCTGCATTAGCCATGGCTATCCGGTCAACCAAGCGGGTCGACTCAGGGCCTTGTGGAGGGATAAGAAGAAGCAAACTGATCAGAATATTGATAGTTCTGATGATGTGTGGTCGAGTATAGGAGGAGGTGGTGGTGGTGAAGTTGGAAAGATGGAAAATGATGAAATTAAAGGTGGGCTTCCAGGGCAGCCAACAGAGGTGATGTTTAAGCAGTATGCAGGGTATGTAAATGTGGATGAATCCAAAGGAAGAAGCCTTTTCTATTATTTTGCTGAAGCAGTCCATAATCCATCTTCTAAGCCTCTTGTTCTATGGCTCAATGGAGGTGATCTCTCTCTCTCTCTCTCCATACAAATTAATGTGATGTGTTTTGAATGTCAACTTTTAGATGATTTGATGAACGAGAAAGATGGATTGAATTTGAAAATCATTTAGCTTATTTACTAGAGGTAGAGTTTTAAATTAACCAAATTATAATTTAAAAAAAAAGAAGTGTGAGCAGTTAACAATTTTATAAGCATTTTTTGAAAGAAAATATAACGTGATGGAGTTTTAAAAAATGTTCATATCAAATGAGCTGTACACTTCAACTGTGTTTGATGGTTCTAAATATCAACAATGATAGCAACCGAATGTTTTTTGAGGAAGAGTTCAATATTTAAAATATGTCAATCAAATTTATCTATAGTATGTCCCATATCACACCAATTTAAATCTACATATGAGACTTTCATGGATAGAATTTTCGGATTCCTACCATTTGTGTTTAAATATGCTAATATAGAACATTTATTTTGGGCATCCCGATAACGATATACTTAGGAGTAAGAATGAAAATCACATTCATATTGGGTGACTCTTGATAATAATCAATTTACCATCAGATTCACAATCGATATTATCAATTCTATTACTATGAAAGTTAATTTCGCAATTGATAATTTTTAAAAATTATGTTTTTCAATATATATTGCTTAATACTTTTAATATCCACCACACCATAACTAATACCGATTTGTCTCCCAATAATACCATTTAAAATCGTAGTGCCATTGAAAGTTGTTGATAAATATGTAAGGTGGTATAATATTATTTGTGAATGCACAAAACAGGGCCAGGTTGTTCATCACTTGGGGTGGGAGCCATGGGAGAGATTGGACCTTTTGGTGTAAATTCAGACTGTAAAACCCTTTATCCAAGAAAGCATGCCTGGAACAAAGGTTGGTTAAATTCTTATTTTGCTGTTACTCATTACAAAGACCTATATCAATCGGTTTGGTTTTTTATTTTTAAAAATATTTTTTGGGTTATTTTTAATTTTTGTGTTTTGTTGTCTTTAGTAAATTTTGAAAAATATTTTAGTTATTTATTTTTTAAAAAGTAAAATATTTGTGAAGAAATTTAAAAGGAATTCAACATGTACATAAAAATATGAAGCTATATTGATTTTTTAATATATTTTTTGTATTTAGTGAATTTTTTAAAGATTATTTTCACAAATTTTATACTTTTTAAGTGCATCCAGATTTAATGAATTTAAAAAGTAAAGAAAAAAATTGAAATATTAAAAATATTTATTTAAAACTGAAAAATAATTGTGTTATATGTATATAAACACATTCTAAATTATGTATCATTATTTATGGAGCTAGTTGGCACGCTTAATTTGTCCCGGAAAGATAATCAAGTTTTTGTTTAATAATTTATTTATCATTGAACTGTTTACCCTTCCCTCTAATCCAGTAATTGCACTAAAAGGTTCAAATGGAGAGTTGTGAGCTCACTCCGAATTCATCTAGTTAATCTAAATTATTCATCTTTAAATGTTTTTTGTGTGGATTGTTTATATAAAAAATTAAGTTGATCGGATATTAACAGTCATTTAACTGAATTATGCTTGACTTTAAAAAAGGACAGTAAGAATGATTTCGAGAATAGACAATTTATTTTTTAAAAAATATGTGATTATAGATATTTATTCAATTTGATTTTTTACATAGAAATCTAGTATTAAACAAGTACTAAAAGACGAATGATTTGAATCATCAAGTGTGCTTGGTATGAGCTCATAACACAACGCCTTCAACTAAGCCCTCCATTCCAAATGTCTGACAGTAGGAAAGGCTCTTCCGTTTTTTCATATGTGGCTCTCAATGTAGTAGTAACACTTTGAAATAATAAGTAAATTTAATACAAAAATTTGATAATTATTACATTAATTATTGAATTACTTATTTATCGATGCATTCATACTTATTTAACTGAATTAGAGTCTTTGTGCTCATAAATTTTGCAGTTGCAAATATATTATTTTTTAGGTCCCCAACAGGCGTTGGATTCTCCTATTTTAACACTACCTCTAATTACGACATGTCAGGAGATAAAAGGATTGGTAAAATTACTGACAAACCTTTCTCCATTCTCACACCTAGTCATGCATACACTGACACAAACACACTGGAGAAATTATTCATTGCTACATGCAACAATATCGAAAAAGGCATTCACGCAATCAATTAGTGTTGATTATAATTTCTAATGAAAAGTATAATTGCAAAAACTCAAAAAGTGTTGTCTAGGCAACATTGAAGCTCTCTAGAGTCATTCCTAGCAAAATGTCTCGTTTTGCCTTTAACAATTTATGGAGGAATGAATCAAGAAAAACCTTTTGATTGCAGGTGTAATGCCTTCTGTAACATTGTTGCATGAAGCAAGAACAATTTTCGCGTTATATGATCTCATTTGTACACTTTTTGTTTTTCAGCTCACGATGGATATGTCTTTCTCATAAATTGGTTTAAAAGATACCCGCATTACAAGGCCCGAGACTTCTATATAATCGGTGAAAGCTATGCAGGTACTTACAAGCATGATTACAAGGAATTAGAATAAAACAAACATATAAAAAATTAGGGTTAATTAAATTTTTTGCCCCAAAAGTAAGAATCTTGTGTTATTTTAGTTCTCAACATTTAAATTGTGCCAATTTGGTTCCAATGTATAAAATATTTCAATTTGGCTTTTAATGTTAAAAAATTGTATCAATCTGGTTCCCAATGTATTGAAAGTGTTTTAATTTTAGTCCCTCAAATGTTTAAATTACGCCTATTAATAGAATTAGATTGGGATTTGGGAGGACTAAATTGAAATTGAAAAACTTTTTATATATTGAGGATTAAATTGATACAATTTAAGTATTAAGTAAAACGCTTTTATATATTAAAAATCAAATTGATATAAATTAAATATTGGAGACTAAAACGCCATAAGACCCGTAGTTAGAGAAGCAAAAATAAAATTAACCTAAAGAAATATGAATTGTCCTCTAATTGGGCCTACTTTGAGTATTATTGTATTGGGACAACATGGCCTACTTTGAGTATTATTGTATTGGGACAACAGGAATCAGGATTTGGTCTCTCAATCAAAAAAGATTGGTAGACCGAATAGTTTGAGGCTCGAATTGGCTCAAAATTCAAAACGACATTGTTTTGATTTTTTTTTTTTCCCCTCTCTTTAAACAGGGGAGAAAAGAGTTGAGAGAAGAGAGAAGGGAGAAGAGGGAAGAGAGAAGGGAGAAGAGAGAGAGAAGAGGGAGGAAGAGTGGCGAGAGAGAAGGGAGAAGAGAGAGAGAAGAGGGAGGAGAACAGCAGTGTGATGGCGACGAGGGACTGTGTATACACACAGAGCAACGGTGATGGTGATGGCGACGATGGGCTGTGTATACACACAAAGCAACGGTGATGGCGACAGAGAGACGAAGAGCAGGCAACGACGGCTTCTTCCTCTGTTCTTCTCTCTTTTTCTTTCTATTTCTTTTCTTCTTCTTTCTTCCTCTACTGCTGTGGATTTTTTTGATTTGTGTAGATTTGGTAATTTGTGAGATTTTTTTGAGTTTTTGATTTTGATTTTCATGTGGGTTTGTTGATTAAGATTTTTCATGTCTGTTGCTGGGTTTGTTGAATTTTTTTGCTGGGTTTGTTAGTTTTTTTGATTTTGATTTTGATTCATCTGTTTCGAAGAGTAGAGCAGATCAGAGGGGAAAGGAAGAAGAGAAGGGAAGGAAGAAGGCAGGGGGAGGAAGAAGAAAAGAAAGAAAAAAAAAAAAAAATTCAAAACGACGCCGTTTTAAAATTCGGGGCAGTCGAGCCATGGGAAATTCGGGCTCTGTAGCGGACTCTCAATACGTTTAACATGGCATGCGCATACATGCCACTTTAATCAAGGGTTCCCTTGTTATCATCATTATGTGTATATCTTGGTGCTGCCGTCCAACTCATGAATAATTTTGGTATAAAAATGTCAGCAACTTGGAAAATTTTCTGGAATTGACGCATGAGTAAATTGTGGACCCATTCAAGCTAAAAGCAGTGTTATTAACACTATAATCCAAAATAAAAATTATGTTCTTATATTTATTGATATTGTTAGGAGTTTTATTTTTATTTATTTATATATATATATATTTTTATAGAATTTTACATTCCAGAATTGGCAGATACCATTATCAAGAGAAACAAAAAGGCAGACTCTACCTCCACCATCCAACTTAAGGGAATAATGGTAAAGAGTCTCATTACCTAGTAATACAATCTTTTGATAATTAGCAAATGGTGTAGGGGTATGGACTCAAAGTGGTTCTTGTGCACTTGGCACAATGGGTATGTAGCTATTGAAACTAATTTGGCGTCTTATTTTAATGATTTTAACTGTTTACTTTTTAAGATATATTGAGTATAATATATTTATCAAAATCAAACTAATTAGATATCGATAGTTATTTTATCAAACCAAATTTGTATATGAAAAAATAAATAATAAATATGATTTTAAGAATAAAACTGAATACAAATATAACCAAGGGCGAATTACACTAACAGTCCCTATAGTTTGGGACTCGTGTCACTTTGGTCCTTGACTTTTCAATTGTGACACATTTGATCTTAAATTTTGAATCTTGTTCCAAATAAGGACAATTAAAGATACCATTACTTAATTTGAAGAGCAAAGTCGTCAATTTGATAAAATATAAACCAATTTGATAAAAATAAATGTCAAAAAAATATTTTTAAATTTTTAAAAATTATTTCTATTGATCAAAGATAAAATTATGTAAAATTGATAAATCTTTTACACATTTATTTTTTTTATCAAATTAATTTTTATTATGTGTTTGACTAATGATTATGTAATGGGCGGTTGTTTTTATTTTCATTAAATTAGTTTCTATTTTTCCAAAGATTAAATATGACGACAATTTTGATATCATTATTAAACCAATACATTAAATCAAAAAATCTAAAACTAAAAACATTTCATATATTATATCAATCACACATTAAAAGTTTAACAACCATCTATTATGTGGTCATCATCTAAACACATAATAAAAATTAATTAAGTAAAATAAATAAATAAATAAATAAATAAATAAATGTGTAAAAGATTTATCAATTTTAAATAATTTTATTTTTGGTGGGTAAAAATAAATTTTAAAAATTCAAAAATATTTTTTTGACATTTATTTTTGTCAATTTAGTTTATATTTTTATCAAATTGACGATTTTTCCCTAGAAATTGAGCAATGGTATATTCAATTGTCATTATTTAGAAAAAGATTCAAAATTCAGGGTCAAATGTGTCACAATTGAAAAGTTATAAAGCAAAGTGATACAAGCCTCAAATTATAGAGACTGTTAGTGTAATTCGCCCTATAATCAATAATTATTTGGGCAAAATTACAGAGTTAGTTCATGTAGTTTATCCGTTTTATCATTTTGGTCCCTGTTGTTTCAATTTGATTAATTTTGCCCCTGAATTTTACGGATTGTGTCATATTAGTCCAATAAATAACGGCGGTTAAGTTTGACAGACGGAAAATCAAATGATGTGTCAATTTGGTCCCTTTAGTTTACAAGATATATCAATTTGGTCTTTATTGTTTTGACTTTGCTATAAACTATATGGGCCAAATTGACACATCCTATAAACTACATGAACCAAATTGATACATTATTTGATTTTCCGTCCATCAAACTTAACCACCGTTATTTATTGGACTAATATGACACAATCTGTAAAATTCAAGAGCAAAATTGATCAAATTAAAACAACAAAGACCAAAATGATAAAACGGATAAATTACAGGGACCATTTGCATAATTTACCCTAATTATTTTTCATGTTGCATTAATGCTAATAATCAATAAGTCTAAGGCACACATATAAGATAGTGGGATCAATATTATGATCAGTCACAAAAGACAATTTCAATTAAGTTGTTCCATCTATATTTTGTGTGATTGGTTGTGTGGTTTGTAGTGTATCGGTGGATTTATTATGACTAACAGTTTTTTTTTTTTTTTTTTAAATTCAAATCAATGAAAAAACTTTTAAATATTAATAATTAAATTTATAAACTTTTTCATTAATATGTAAATATTTTGTAAACTTTCCACCTATACGTAATTTTCCCTTTGTTTTTCTTGTGGCATATATATATGTAGATAGGAAATGGGATAATGAATGATGAAACAGATGCGAGAGGAACGTACGATTACATGAGCAGTGCCTTATACCCCCAGTGGGGGTCGCACCCGCAGTGCGGTGGCACACCCCCACTGGCTGACAGTCCAAAAAAAAAAAAAAAAACAGTTTTTTTCGCCCAATCACGGGCCTCCACCTCACTGGGGGTCGACCCCCAGTGGGGGTATAATGCATTTTCGCGATTACATATGGAGCCATGCATTGATATCAGACGAAACTCATAGCGGATTCATACACCACTGCTTCCCTTCCTCCAATTACACCCCAAAATGTGAAGACTATGCACGAAAAGAGTACTCAGAGATTGGTAACATAGATTATTACAACATCTATGCCCCACTGTGTTTGGACATTATTACCTCAAACTCATCCAAAAAAAATGGTAAACGCAGCAGAGGAGGAAGGTATGATTCCTGTGAAGAAGCTTATGTTCAGAGATATCTCAATCTTCCTCAAGTTCAGAAAGCTTTGCATGCCAACGCTACTCAACTCCCCTACACTTGGGAAACTTGCAGGTCAACATCCAACTTTTTTATTTTTATTTTTTATAACTCTGTATCTGACTCAATGGATCAACTAATCCGAATCTGTTTGATTTTGAAACTCATTAACTATTTTTGATTTTTTTTTTGTTTTTTGTATTATTTTTTTTAAAAATTTGTGATTTAGTATTTTTTATTTTTTAATCTACTTCATATATAAAATGTAAAATATTTGTGATGGAATTTAAATATGAAAAAATCACTAAATATGAAAAAGTACAAAAATAAAATAAAAAAATACAAAAGACTCATTAAATTTTGATATTTTGCTGTATTTAGTTTAAAAAAAAAGAAAAAGATTTTCAACTATTTTACTTTTTAAGTGCATCTAAATTAGGTGCATTTAAAAAGTAACGATATTTGATTAAAATATGAAAAAAAAAACTCACTAAAGACAAAAAAACAAATAAATTCACTAAATATTTGTTGACATGTGACACATGTTAATCATTTACCACTCTATCTGTTAAATATCACACATTTCTTTATCTCATTACTACCGTCAGTTGTTGGCAACTTGTTTAACGATTTTTTCGGCATGTCCTTATCAACGAATAAGATTTTAACTTGGGTCTATAACCTTATACCCTCTTTAAATTGAACGTTTCACCAATTTTCTCTTTATATAATTTAATATTATTTTTATATTATAATTTTTTTTAACATTTGTTTTTATTGGAAATCAACTTGAGTAATTAAGATAGGCTTTTCCACCTTTATCTACTGGCAAGAAGAGTAATTATTTTGTTAGACATTTGGACAAAGAAATTGTTTTTGGTAGGTATTTGAAAAAAAATGAGTACTTTTAATTTTTAAATTTTTTTGATGAGTCTTGGATAATTTTAATTTTTCTGAACTTCTAGATAAGAAATTTATTTATTTATTTTATTGGATCTTATACAAATATTAAAGAGAATAAAAATTTGAGAGTTTTGAAAAATTAAGATTCTTAAGTGAGTGCCTAACTTGCTTAAACAATGGTTAACCTTGTATTCTTTGTAATTTTAAAAAATGATGATTTTTTCAAGATGTGAACTATTAGAATATTTTAATTAACTTGGCTAATAATTTTATACTTTTTATCATCACACATTACAAAGTATATAATTTAACAGTTTGAATTAAAAGTAAAATTAAATGACATTAAAATACACATTCACTGGTTGATTCTTTTTCTCTCACACACAGTGTGGTGATTAGTAATTGGAAGGATAGACCATCAAGCATGTTCCCCATATATAGAAGGCTCATTCCCTCTGGGCTTCATATTCTTCTTTTCAGGTAGGTACTTCAACCTCTTTTTTCTTACATTAGTGGTCTAACAATTATCAACACTAATTTGCATTTCCATGTTAAGCTTAAATTAAACCACAACATGGATTACTAAGCAAAATTTCTCTATCTATTTGTTTCAAAATACTTACGGTTATTAAATAGTGTTTCAAAATTCTTATAATTTAAGATTTTCATATAATCTAACAGTGGTGTTTGTTTTGAGATAAAAGACAGATTTTGAAACAGACATATCACTCTTATCTTTTAGTTTATTATCTATCAATAAACTAAAAGGGTCTAGTGCAATAATTTTTAGATATTTATTTACTTCAGTGAAGCCGTATATGCAAATTGAATTTTCATATATATAATTTATTGTACTTTAATTTCAAATCACGACACTCAATTTATAATTTTAAAAATACTAATGTCACATCAATTTCGTTGAATTTTTGTGTAAAAATTTTGTTTGCGTATCATTTTTCATCTCTTAAATAAACATTTGATTTTTTTTTTTTTTCAGTGGGGACGTGGCACTACAAGAATTTACACATTTTGCGACCACTTTTGCCGATCAAAAAAATTTTGGTCGCAAAAAAATGACATTTGACGACCAAATATTAATTAGTCGCGAATGATCATTATTTTTGGCGACCAAATATTATTGGTCGCAGAAGGTTATATTTTGGCGACCAAAAAATGTGTTGGTCGCAGAAAGTGGTATACTTTTGCCAACCAACTACAAATTTGGTTGTGGAAGGTCACATATTTTTTTGCGACAAAAAATTTGGTCGCGAAAAACTTATTTTCAGCAACCAAAAAAAATTAGTTACCAAATTAATACTTTTAGCGACTAATATTTTAGTCGCCGTTGATTGAGATTTGGCGACTAAAAATTTTTGTCGGCGGAAGAACCTGTTTTTGCGACTAATTTGATCTTTTGGTCGTAGAAAGTTTGGGGGGAAATTTGATTTTTATAGAGGCGGGAATTGAAAATTTTTGGCGACAAAAACACTTGGTCGCCATTTTTAAAACAAAAACCATTTGTACCACGCATTCACCTTCACATGCTCTCTCTCTCTCATTTCCTTTTGTTTGCATCGCTCTCCTACTACTGATTACCCCAACCCACTCCATCCACCAGCTCCAGCTATGAAAAAGCATATACATACACTTTCAAAACCCATATCATAAATTTCTAGGGTTTGAATTTTCAAATGCAAATCCATTCTTCTTCTTCTTCATAGATCAGAGAGAGAGAGAGAGAGTGTGTGATAAATTGAAATTGATAATGCCAAGGTAGAATCGGGTTGTGGAGGGTTTGATTCCCAGATCCTGCAAGATCCGAAAGAGGGGTTGCTCTTCGTCTTCGTCTTCGTCTTCGTCCTCTGTGTTGCAGAATTACCGATTCAAGCGGGCCATTTTGGTGGGTAAGCCTCGGGGATCCAGATCGAGCGCTCCGAGGTGGGTTTCTTTTTGGTGGGTTTCTTCGTCCTCGGTCTTATCCATCTCACAGTCCTGTTTCAGAGGTGGGTTTCTTTTTCTTTTTTTGATAAATTTCTTTGATTGCTGTTTGGTTGCTGAGAAAACAGTTGAATAAAAAGGATATTTCCATTAGTAGTTGGTGTTTTCAAAATGTTTGATGTGTTGATGGTATTGTAGAAATTGGTAGCTGTTTAAACAAAATTAACTTGTAATTTAGATAGAAATATCAAATTGGCTTGCAGAAGGACAAACAACTTAAAATTTGTGAAAATTTTAGAAGCATAAATATATGAAGCTTGGTTCCTTTCATGTGTAAAAATATCTGCAGTGCTTTGGCGTGTTTGAATCAGAAACTTCAACCACTTAAAATTATAAGATTGGTGTTGTTGGAAATTTCTATTGTTTACCTTCCTTTCATGTGTAATAATAACTATGTGCAGTTCTTTGGTGTGTTTGAATCTCGGTAAAAAGGTACCCATTTTGCTTGCTAAAACACAAAAAACATAAAAAGCCTTCAATTTAAATGGTTAAAAAAAATATATGGGGATAAATTCTTTAAGCTTTGCGTTAAGAAGCTTGGATTTGCCAAATGTTTTTCTTTTCCATTTCTTTCTCATACACTTTATGAAGCAAGTACTTCTTCTGCTAAGTCCCTGTGACTTGTCAAGTCAAATATTTATTAATACCTGATTGAGGATGTGTTCATTTCTGTTGGAGCTAGCAATATTCATAGAAACTGCCATGTTTTTGAGTTTTCAAACCATGCCAATGTTGTTCTGTTAATTAGATGTATATCTAGAGCTAATTTCACATTTTCTATTTTCAACAGCTCAGAGCTTTCATTAAAGCTCATAAACTTCATGAAACTCAGATATTTGCCAAAATTGAGACAGGTAAGCTAGGCATTGGCATTATAATTGAATTCCTGAAGGAAATGATATGTTCTATTTTTCTGTTATATAATTGCAACTGTAGTGTATAGATGGAACTATCACCATTAACCTTAGCCCCAAAAAAAAAAAGCTATTTTAGGAAAACCACTAATTTTTATGTTAAGAAAATAGAAATATTTAATAGTGAGGGAGTGGACACCAAATACTGTACTCTAAACATTAGATTCAATTTAGAATTTCATGCCTTGGAAATGTCTGAGAGGGGAACCAATGAACAAAAGCAACCATTTAAGAAATGCTTTCACACCAAAATTATTGCTACAAATGTGACGTTTGATTTGGAGACTTCTGGACGCATACATGGATGGATTTTTGTCTATGATTTTTTTGTCGCTGTTTTGTATCATCTCCTAGGTGGATAGTCATGATTAGCTCATTGTTTGAAAATAATCATTAAGGAATTAATGAAGACGAACAATATCTCCCTATGTGCCCCCGGTGATGTTAAAACAGTGAGAAAAATATTCATTTTGATGCTGCCATGATTGTTATTATTATTCTTGTTATTGTTGTGGTTATTATTATATTGTGAGAAGTAGAGAATGTAGCTAAAGCGGTCCACAACAAATTCATTTTCTTACTATTTTTACATACTTTGACTCAGAGTTTGGTAGGTTAATTGCAGAGTATCCATTTCTGATTTTGTGTTTTGTTCAATATTTGTGTGGCCATGAAAACATTGGAGATTTATTCATTCTTTTGTCTAGAACCTGCAAGACTTTACATTTGAAGTCTCTAGCTAAAGAAAGCTTTAAAAAGGAAAAGAACAGAAAAAGTATAAAGTTTATCTGGAATTGACATAAAAAAAGTTGAGGAATTGATCTTCTTAAGTTATTGATTACCTTCTTGGTATGACTTTGTAGGGTAATAGCCTTATGAGGATCCTTAATATAGCAGCATTTGCTGTGTCAGGATATTCTTGTACAGAGGGAAGAAATTGCAAGCCATTTAATCCATTATTGGGGGAGACATATGAAGCTGCTTATCCAGATAACGGCCTCCGTTTTATCTCAGAGAAGGTATTTTTAATTGTTGCTTGAAGTTTTAAAATGTTAAGTTCTTCATATATAATATATTTTTTCCAAGTTTGTGATGTTTAAAGTTGTATATGATTCACTACCTTCCTGATCCTATTCTGTGGGAAGAGATCTATAGAAAAATACTGTTATGCTTATCTGTAACTAACATATATAGAAAATGCTGTAGTTTTTTATTTTATTTTTTATACTTTAAGAATAGATTTTTGAGTCTCCAAACTAGGGGTAAGGTTGACTACCTATTACCTCTCCCAAACCCTTATAAAGCAAGAATTGTGTACTAGGTACAACCTTTGAAAATAGATTTTTACCTGTGTGATGTGTCACTCAATTGTAGTGTATAGATGGAACTATCACCATTAACCTTAGACAGATCTTACCTTTCTCCAAAAAAAAAGCTTTAACAACCCCCTGTTTCGCCTGGTATGTATCTTTTTATTTTGTTTAAAATTAATTGATCTTTTCCCAGAATTAAAAAAATTACCCAGAATTAAAATATACGTATAAGATGTATTCTTTGTATAACCCTCAATCACTAACTTTAAATTTACATTGTACACTTTATTTTCCTTATAAAATTATGCCTATAATTTATTATTTTGTGATAAATGTCACTATTGTACTGATCTAATAGCCTCATATCAGTTGTCTCATACCAATGCAACAAGGTCATACCAATGAAATTGACACCCAAGGTATTTGGATTTGCAGGACAAGTTTGTTAGTGGAACCAAGGTTGAGTTAGGTTTCCTATTTCATCGATACACTTTGTTTCGTTCCTTGACATCTGTGACCCAATCTTCAATATTGAGAAGATTTCTTCATCCCTTATGGTTTTGATTCATGGCTTTTAACTGTTGTTTTTATCACAAGTAATGCCTTTTTTTTCCCTTCTTTAATTTGCTTTTCCCCTTTTTTTGCATCATGTAGCATTTGTGTATCTGGGACAGCATCTTTTTTTGTGTAGGCATGGGACAGCATCTAAAGCTTGCTTTCATTGCAGGTACCTGGATCATAATCAATTTACTGGGAGAATCCCGGATGCATTTTATAAGCACACTTTCTTGAAAGAAATGTGAGTTTCTGTCTTCAATCACTACAAGCAAATTACAGTTACCCAACACTAGGTCAAATGCTAACTGATTAAATGTTGTCACAGGTATATTGAAGGAAATGCTTTCCGGCCAGGTGTGAACCCTATTGGCATCCACAATGTCCAGCACTATGTCAATGGTCAGGTTGTCATCGAATCAGCACGGGATACTCTGGAATCTTGTAGTAAAGCACAAACGGACTCTTATCAGGAGGAAGTTGCAGTTGCTTAGAAACATATCTAGCTTATTCACAGCCTAATAGTTTTTTGGGCTATTTGTATTTTAGTCAAGGTGTTTGCATAACATCTTGAATTTGGAATTTGCAATGTTTCTATGGTACCTTCTCATATATATATATAGAAAGTTTATTTTATATTGTATCAATATTTAGCACTTGAGTACTTCTAGTTTGTGTTTTAAATGAATTATTAGTTTGCATAACATCTTAGGTTTATTATGGATTGAATGAATTATTAGGAATTACAGGTGTATTGTTTTCCTACTTTGGCGATTAATTTATTAGTCGCGACAAATAAATAATTTTTTTCCGCAAAAAATGACAATTGCCGACCAAGAGTTTTAGTCGCAAAAAATACATCTATTGCCGACCAAAACAGCTCTTGGTCGTGGAAACGCAGTTTTGACGACCAAAAGTTTTGGTCGCGAAAAGTAACAAATGGCGACCAAAACCTTTTTTGGTTGTGGAATGTCACGATTGGCGACCAAAATTTTTTGGTTGCGGAATGTCACGATTGGTGACCAAACTTTTTGGTCGTTGAATGTGATAATTGGCGACCAAACTTTTTGGTCGTGAAAATATCACTTTTCGCGACCAAAGTGTTTTAGCGACTAAATGAATTAGTCGCGGTAATGATATATTTCGCGACCAAAAATTTAGTCGGCAAATCCGACTTTTCCCGACCAACCAAAATTTTGGTCGCGAATTACTTTTGCCGACCCTCAATTGGCGACCAAAGTAGCGACCAAAAAAATTGGTCGCGAATAACTTTTCCCGACCAAAAATAGACTTTTAGCGACCAATTTTTTTGTTGCCAAAAGTGTTAATTCTTGCAGTGTGGATGCAGTGGTTACGGTGACAGGCACTCGTTATTCCACAGATGCCTTAAAGCTTAAAGTAATCAAACCTTGGAATCCTTGGTCAGATGATAATGGACAAGTAAGTTTCTGGGCTTGTACTTTTTGTTCACACACACTTCACACTTTTTTTGAGCTAGCTTTAGAAACTAATGCTATGCAAATACTGACCTGGGTAGGTCATAAAGGCCATAACCCACTATGAACAACTCAAGCTTACTACTTAGAGTCTAATACATAACCCAACTGATGAAACCCAGCACCATCTGGAAATGAACATGGCATGAGGGATCAATGATATTTAGATGCGTGGCAGGTAAAAGGCAAGCCACATCAGCAGACAAAGATCTGCAAAGTTATTGCCACTGCACATCGCCATTAATGCAACCCCTCACTGCATTTATTACGACAACACCTCTCCGTCGGGACAGCACGCCCTCACCCTGAACAAGGTAAGCTACAGCATAGACTTTTTGCCAAGGTGACAGGTCGGAAGGGACAACGAAATGATTACCAAAGAATATAAGCAAACGTTGAAAACAAGAAGAAGGTTAAACTTTCTATCTCTAATTCATCCCTACACTCTATTTCTCTCTCTAACTTGCTCGTCGGAGGGTTCGCTGGGGGACTCCTCGTTCCCCGTTGAACTCGTGTGCAGGTTCACCAGGAGCTTGACGATTCAGATACCGATTGGAGAAGCGTGGACCAGTCCGATCCATCCCACCCGGAACCCATTGTATCATAACTATATCATCAAATACAAAAAAAAAAAAATTGTTCATAAAATTAATATAGATTATTATTTTTAAAAAATTGACACTGTCAAATTATTATAACCTTAAATTTTGTTTAAAATTTATGTAAAAATATTATTATTATTTTTTACTTTTTATGATATATTTAAGTTTATAGTTTGGAGGAGAAAGACTAGAACCACTGATCTCTGATTGAGGTGCAATGACGTTGGCCAACTAAACTAGTGCTAGTTGGTTTTATTTGTTATAGTTGGGTCTATTTTTTAATAATTTACAAAAATGCTATGAACCTTATTTTACAAATCCCGAATGTATTTTAAATGGGAGTTGTATGGTTGAGATTGAATTTATTTAGCGTGAGATCCATATAAAGAATAAATTTGATTCATAAGATGATAATTCTGGATAATTTTTAGATAATGAAATCTAAATTTATAATATTACTGAATAATTTAAGCTTTTTAGAGAATAGTTGATTTACCATTGTTGAGGTGCAATGACTCTCGATTTGCATTTCTATCTTTGTTTTCAGATTTTTTTTAAACTTAAATCAAATTTGTCCGTTTCAACTGGAAGTTTCTGAAAAGTTAAAAATAAAAAATAAAATTGATTGTTTCTTGAAAAAGTTTAGAAAAGACAAAGAATTTGTCTTTAATTATTTGTTTTTTTCAAAATTGACTCAGTTTTTTAAAATTTTTGGAATTGTTTTGTCGAGAAGGGCTTACAAAGTTGTTTTTTTTTTTTTTTTATAATATTTAAAATTGAGCTGAAAAAAGTACAAAAATGCCAGAAAAAAAAAATAAAAACAAAACAAAAAAACAAAAGAAAGAGTTGATATTTTTAGTTTTAACCAAATGAAGGCGTTTTGTGTGTGTGTGTTTTTTTTTTTTTTTGGGGGGGGGGGGGGGAGGGAGGATTGATCCTCTCTATGCTATTATCCTTTATATTTTACCATACTTGATTTTAGGGTTCTATTTCGAGTTTACAATTATAATTCAAACTTTTCATATTGTAAATCTCATAATAAAAATAATCTATACAAAAAATCAGCTTTAATGGATATAACTACACATGTAAATAAATTATATTTTATTTTTTAAAATGGACAAGAACTATGAGTTTAAACTATAAAACAAAATGTGATTTGTTTATTGATTCATTGATATCCAATGAAATTAATTTTTTGCACAAACATTTTACTGTGATATTTACTAGATGAACAGTTTGGATTATCATTGTGGGTCTGGAATGAAACTCATAAAATATTGTCCATGGGGGATAGTAGTATGGAGAGAAGCCATTCATCGATATCTAATAAAACTAATTTTTTGCACAAATGATTTTTACTACGAGATTTGTAAGACGAATGGTTTGAATTATTGTTGTGGGCCTGAAATGAGGCCATAAATAGAATATGGTGAAGTATGGAGGATAGTGGTATGGAGATGAGTCATTCTCGTGTTGTCACAGCATCCATTTTGTGACGGCTCATCGAATTTATCTTGAATTTATTTTGATGATCTGAATTGTTATATTTGAGATTTCATCGGGCATATCATCCATATGAAAGATAAGGTTAATCAGACGTGCGTAACCCGACGATCGGGCACTAATTGTTTTGTAAAAAATTATCAAAAATCATGCTAACCGTTTATTTTATTTAAACATAAATGTGATCTTGTTATGAGATTACATATGTTCAATTAACTCGATTTTTTTTATGGATGATCTACTTGACAAATCTTATAATAAGAACGGTTCGGATCATTAACATATATTCAGGACACGCCCCCGGTCTCAAAGCATGGGTGTTATGCCTACCCATACTTGTTTTTGGGAAAATTGGTGACTTATAGGGTGTTATTATTTTTCTTGATTCATATAATTGTGTTATTTCACCAGCAATTTTTAGGTCAGTTGGTGACTTAACAGGTTTAATATATCATTTTCTTGATTCATACATTTATGTTATTTTTTTATTTTTTATTTTGTAATTAATGTGGGTAAGTGGTGCAGGTGGGAGGATATAAAGTAGTTTATGAAGGATTAACTTTCACAACAGTTAGAGGTGCTGGTCATCAAGTCCCACAATTTCAGCCTCGCAGAGCTTTAGCCTTACTTAAAATGTTTATTACTGGAAACTATTAATGCTCTGAACCTCCATTAAACTAAGCTAAATTTTCTTGTGATCAAGTTAAAATAAGTTCCAAATATTTCTATCGATTACAATTTTAAAATTGTAAGATTGAAATGTTCAATGTGAAGTAATGTCATTTCCTCATATATGTTAGAGAGGGTAATTTATGCATAAATTGGGCCGAGCTGAGTAAGTCTGTTGGAATGGACCGAGCTAGATATAGTCTTGGGTTGAGCCACGGACCGAGGTAATTATCTCGGTAGCCTTGGTCCTTGGTCGCATTGGTTCGGTCAAAGGTGGTCTATCAGTGGCCTGGTCTAGCGGTCGTAAACCGAGGTATCTGTGGGAATCGGACCAAGCTAAGAGATAGCTCGGTAGGAGGTCATTCCAAAGACTAAGTTGACTAAATTGACTTAATTAGCACCGAGCTGTGTAAGTACGGTTATGTCTTGTGCTAGCCAGAGTAAGAGTTGCAACTATCTCACTTAGACAAGCAGTGAGTAAGGAGTTATCAGAATATGCATTATCCTTGGGAATGTAATTCTTAGGAGGACTCTACTAAGAAGAGTAGAGTCCTACTAGGATTGTGCAAACCATCTCACTTGGTTGGTAGTGAGTAGGGTGTGTGATTCCTAGGAGAACTTTTATAAGGAGAGTTAGAATCTTACTAGGATTGGGTCAAGCAGAATCTATAAAAGCTCATAGTAGGACCTATGTAGAGGGATCCCAATTTTTACTCTCAAATACACAGAGCTTTTGTGTCTATTGTCTAGTTGCTGACTTAGGCATCGGAGGGGTTTTCGGCACACACCCGTCGGTTAGCTCACGTTTGTGTTTTCAGGTGGTAAAGCGACGATGTTTGGAGGAGTGCAAACTTGATCAACAGGATTATACGAGAAGATTATTTCCTGCTCGTACAATTGGCGCCGTCTGTGGAAATTGCAATCACAAAGAACGAACCTCTTGATTAAGTTTTCTTTCAACTGATTTCAATGGTGCACAATGAAGACTTACCACACTCTGCCATTGGTAGGCAAACCCCAGAGGGAGGCGGAAAGCGCGAAGGCTTACGTTTTATCTAGCCCATGGCAGAGTTAGATCCCTAACGACGGAACCCGCAGATGGATACCTATAAAAGACGGGGCTCCAGTCCTCGCAACATCCCATTTTTGACCGCCTTTAAGACTTGGACGCGACTGATGGTTTTGAAAGATGTGCAGAGCAAAGGTTCAGTTTCTTCGGCAATAAGAGAGTCAAATCTCAACTCCATACCCCTTTTTTTGGACCAAAATGATCTTGATCAAAAGATTTTAGACCTTAAAACCCTCTCTTTCAAAACGGTTTTGAAATAAAGTTTTTACGATGTTCCGGCGCTCGCATTTCGTTAAATGTTGCGCTTTTCGGTAAACCGAGCAAGGACAAAGTGGAAATGAATGAAAGAGAGATGAAATATTTGAAAAATCTTTCAAAACACCTTACTTAGGGGTTTGGAGTTGAAGAAAAGAGGAGAAGAGGGAAGAAAACTGGTTCGGGAGAAGTTCGGTATGAATCCGGGTATGGCCAAATCTGCACGGCTTCACGGAAACTAGCATAACTTTTTCCACAGGAGGAATTTTAATGCGAGGTTGGTGCCATTGGAAAGCTAACTTCAAGGGATTCAAAGTGGCCACATGGGAGGCCAGTAATTGTTCTGGCCGGCCACCTTTCTTTGGTCAAAAGTGATTCAGCATCACTCTGGTTGGACCGAAATCTGCGCGGCTTCACCAAAAAGGGCATAACTTTTTCCACATAAGGAATTTTAATGCAAGGTTTGCGCCATTGGAAAGCTAACTTCCGGCGCTTCAATTTGGATACTTGAACGGCCACCATTGGACTTCCCTAGCACCCACCGGCCATCTTTCTTTCCGGCAGCCCATTTTTTTTGTCCTGAAAGTAGCTGGCCGGCTAGAAAATCTAGCAGGCCGGCCACTTATTTGGTGAATGGTTTTTTTTGCCCTTTTTAGCTAGCCGGCCATAACCCCCTCCCCAAGTGTGTCCTAAAAGTGAATTTTGTTTTCCTCTAGGCCTTATGTCCGAGGGTTTGGCCTTTTGGGGGCAAACTTGAATTGTTTTCCCTCCCATTTTTTTCCCTCTTTTCCACCCTTTTTTGTCTATATAACCAGCACTCCCAGCTGGTTTTGAGCCTTATATGTTGCATCTCTCCCTCTCTACATCCTAACCCTCAAAACCCTTAAGTTCCTATACCATTTCTACACCACCACCTAGCACCACACCACCACCTCCATTCTAGCCACTTGGAGCTGCTTTCCAGAGCTGAGGAGCACCATTTCTTGTGCCAAGAGGTTGTCAAAGATTGGTCTACAAGGGTGAGTCATTTTTTCCCCTCTTTTGAGTTTATTTTTGCATGCTTTCTTAGCCATTCTTGCTTACACTTTTGGGCTCCGACCCTAACTGAAAATATCATTTTTTTGAGCTTTTTTTCATGTTTGTTTAAGGGCCTCTCACTGTTTGAGGCTTCCTTTTTGCACTCGCTTCTTTACCTCTCTTGTATGCCTATTTCTTGTGTAGTATTTTTGGCCTATGTATAAACTGTTTTGAGCTCTGTCATATACTGTAAAGTGGCTTATTTTGAGCCCTTCTTCAACATTGTTGAAGGGCTCATCACTGTTTGAAGCTTCCATTTGCCACTTGCCTTTATATCCCTCTTTTGGCCTTATTTTTGCATGATTTGTTAGCCTCTTGTGCTTCTGTTTGTGGGCTCTAGTCCGAACTATAAATAGCCTTATTTTGACCCCCTCTTCATGTTTCATTAAGGGTCTTTTACTGTTTGAGGCATCCTTTTTGTACTTTGTGTTTAAACCTCTTTTTTAGGCCTTATTTTGCATAGTATTTTAAGCATGCTTGTGCACTGTTTTGGGTCTGGTCATCAACTTTAAAATGTCATATTTTTGGCCCCTCTTCAACATTGTTGAAGGTCCCTTCTATGTTTGAGGCCAGAAACCATCACTTGCTTCTTTGTCCCTCTTTTGGCCCATTTCTTGCATGAGAGCTTAGCCATACTTGTGTTTGTTTTTGTGGCTTGTTGTAAACTGTAAAATACCATATTTTGGGCCCCTCTTCAACATTGTAGAAGGGCCCTTCTCTTTTTGAGGTCAGAAGCTGCTACTTTCTTCATTATCTCGCTTTCGGGGCCATTTTTGCATGCTAGCTTAGCCCCATTTGTGTTCACTGTTTGGCCTTCCTTAAAAGTGTAATATACTTGTTTTGGGGCTGTCTTGATTCTTTCTTCACACTTCATGTTCAAATAATGCATGCGTTGCATAGCCATAGGTCATTCCATGCGCTTAATTTCATGTTTCGGGTCTCATTCCATGCTTCGGGTGCCATGCCTTCATGTTTCGGGGCTGTTTTGCATCACTTTTTGCTGTTGAAATTTGCATGCTAGTATGCCATATTCCATGTTTTGCCATGTCTTGTTAGAGTGGCATTTCGTGCCTTAGGGTCAGTCCTCGGTTTGCGTGCGCGCGTGCACGCATCTCGAGTTGTCTTATTTTCATCTAATGGCCTCCTATGTGAGTGTGGCTGAGGTCCACTTGTGTTGGTGTAAGTCCACTATGCATTGTGTATGCCATTTCATTCCATAGCATTGTGTATGCTAGGTTGTATGTTAGCGCATTGTGTATGCCATGTTACCTCGTGCATCGTGTATGCCATTTCATAGCATTGTGTATGTTAGGTTGTATTTTAGTTGCATTCATGTATGTCATACATATTGCATTGTGTTTGGGATAGGAGTTAGCCCGAGCACGGGAAACGAGGGACGTTTCGTACTCCGAGTGACGGAACGTGTCTCAATTTTTCGGTCGCCGACACTCCGGATTAACCATGATGGAGTCTTGGTCTTGTTGTGTTTTCATGTGCGTTCATTCCATATTGAGTTGTGCAATTCGACTCCTCGGCCATCATGCATCGAGATGCGTGATTGGTGGCACGAGGATCGAGGCATGCATAAATATGTGAAAATACATTGCTATGCCCCTTTCCTGCTCTCTGTTGCAGCAAATCAAGAATCAGCAGCCTTCCGGAACTTGGCGCGCTTTCCAAGAACAATTGCAAACAGAGGCTAATCGGGGCATCGCAGTGGATTTCCGCGCAAGGCAACTCAAAACATGCATCATCCATCATCCGGAGTAGAGTCGAGGCAAGTCCCTAGCTTGCATGCTAGTTCATTGCTTTCCTAGAATTAATTTGTTAATTAATTAGGATTTTTGTATTTATTCGGGACTATATTACTATTCATTTGGGACTGTATATTATTCGGACCCTCCGAGCGAGGGCAATGTTGTAATAAGTGTGCGTGTGTTTGATGTATATCTTCCAACCCCACGTCTTTCTTCCCTTTTATTTACCCGCTTATGATGGTTAGATTAGGGCATGTTTCAATTAGCATACAGTATGATAGCATGTTGCATTCATTCATTCTGTTTTGCATGCACTGGGCTCGGCACATCATACTAACTGCATTTGCATTTCAATTCCAAGTTGAATACATGATAGCTGTTGCATCTCATATGCCATGTTTAGAGTAGCCGAGCCTGCTATAGTTGCATCTTTGCATGTGTTGCATTAGGCATTTCTGTATAGTTAGGATCATGCATGGATTTCAAATTAGCTACTGTTTTGGCTTGGAGTACTCGGTAAGTTTTATGCTTTAGCATCCTTGCATGTGTGTGAGTGACTGCCATGATAGCATGCTTACCATGAGGCTATGTGCTTATGTGATATAACTGCCTGAATGCCTGTGGGTGAAGGTTGGGTTATCTGAATTGGAATAATGCATTGACTGTGAGTTTTAAGCCCACTAGATAGTAGCAAAACCATGTTTTCTAAGCCCACCTGAGGGTGGCAAAATCTGCATTTTAAGCCTACTTGCGAGTAGCAAACCATCTTTCAAAAACAAACATGAAATGTGTTGTTCCAATTCAGGCGATCCAGTCTATACTTGTATGCTGTGCGCATCACATAGTAAATCTAGGCTAATAACCAGAATAAGAACACATAATGTTTTCAAAACTAGATATCATGGTTAGTAGAGGCCGATCTTTGATCGGGCGAGCGGGGGTGCTCACGAAATGACCTTCCCCAATCGTACCTAAGTTCCCGAGCCGAGGCAACTTTGGTGATGACGGACACGTGGCCTTAGGCAACGAGTCAGGGTTTCCTAAATTTCCCAAAATAAAATATTTAGGTGGCGACTTTGTATCTGGCAAAGCAGTCCATGTTTGGCACTTCTTTCAAAAATCTGTTTTCTCAAAACGATTTGCCGGATTTGGACTCTTTGGTTCAAGATTAAGAACCGTGACATGAATCGAGTCCGAGCTGTAGCGAGGTCCCTCGCGGGCTTGTTACAGTCGCTTCCAAAGCCCTGAAAGGTAGAGGCGAAGGTTGAATCCTCAAGTTCTAGAAGATCGGGTAAGGGAGTCAGACGAATTGATACAAAGGATGGCGGCAGACTTGGAGACTATGAAACGCCAGATAAAGGGCAAAGGGGCGGCGGAAGAAGAGGTGGGAAAGAGTAGGGAGCACCCTCGCCACTCAGAAGATCATGACAGACAAGTCACACCATTAGAAGCTAAAAGTAGAAGCCTCAGGTCAGGCGATACACAATCGAGGACTTTCAGGACTCGTTACTCTAGGGCTGAGAGAATGAAAAAACTTACATAGAAGGAAGCAGCTATCGGTCCACACATTTACACCAAATGACATCTAGGCACACAAAGTTGCCTAGGTCGGCGGACTTGCGGACATTGCTTGAAGAAAGGGCTCGAAGGAGAGAAGACACTCAGGCTCGCGACCCTCGCAGAGTCTCCACATTATAACGATTGGTTCCTAGAGCACATGGGAGTGTCGAGGTTGGGATGCCAAAACCGCGCCTTGCCTTTGAACCAGTAGACAAAGCGTTAGTAAGGTTACAGAGCTCGCCGTTCATTCCGGTGATAGAGAACGCACCATTACCCTCAGGCTTCCACCAACCCAAATTCACTACTTATGAGGGGAAGTCAGACCTCTACATGTACTTGAGCCACTTTTGCCAGGCTATGGCCGTGTATCGGCGAAACGAGGCTCTGATGTGTATCCTGTTTCCTTCTAGCCTCGGCGACATGGGTTTAACATGGTTTGAAAGGTTGCCAAAAGGTAGCATAGCTTCATGGGCACAACTAGCAGAGGCATTTGTGACTAGATTCAGAACAAACACCAAGACGACAGTGGAGATTGACTAGCTTCTCTCCATAGACATGGGCGAGCATGAAACATTGAGGTCTTACAATAACCGTTATTGGGAGACTTTTAATCAGATTGGAGATTGCCCCACAAACCTAGTTATCGCACAGTACAAACAAGGTTTGTCGACTGACAATAAATTAAGGGATTCAATGACAATGACGCCACCTCTTACTATGGAAGCCCTGATGGAGAGAATGCACCAACACATCTTGGTAGAGGAAGATGGGATGCGCACCAAGGCAGAGTCCGACACAATAGCGAGGTCAGACGAAACACCTCGACAAAAGTTAACACAGTCGACAAGAAGGATCGACCACGCAAAAATCTTTGCCCAACTGGGGCGCAAAGACGGTTGACAGGTTTGACCAACAAAACTTTCTAGATTCCTTGCACAACTGGGGGGTAAAGGCGGTTGACAGGTTTGACCAACAAAATTTTTTAGACTCCTTGCACAATTGGGGGGCAAAGGCGGTTGGCAGGTTTGACTAACAAAACTTTTTTGAACTCTTTGACCGGGATGGCAGTTACCTCGGCCAAAGCAGGTTGGCAGGTTTGACCAAAATTTTTTTTGAACTCTTTGACTGGGATGGCAGTTACCTCGGCCGAAGTAGGTTGGCAGGTTTGACCAACAAAATTTTTTGCACTTTTTGGCCGGGATGACAGTTACCTTGGCCAAAGTGGGTTGGCAGGTTTGACCAACAAGTTTTTTGAATTCTGCAGCCAAGATGCGTATCTCGGCCAAAGAAGGGCGACAAGATCAGATAAGGTCAAGCTAATTAGTTTGGCTGGACATGCAGTGGGAATGATGCAAAACATTGAAAAAGAAACACAGTAAACTCGCCAAGAGATCAAAAATTTTCATTAATTGGAAGATGATTACAAAATGTGGGACATATAGCCCGGTTACAAAGAAAGAACGACTCGCTGTACGATTGCAAACTTGAAGAGTATATACGTTGAAGGCAAAAAGGCGAAGCTATTCAAATTTTTGGCATGACGGCTATAACAAGAAAACGGGGCTAATGAGGGCACGCCACATGCTAGATTAATAGAAGGACATGTTGAGGAACTGACAAGACTTATTGAAACCGAACAAGTTTTTCAGCTCGGCATAATCGGGCGTTCTTAGCTCAGCTGGAGGAAAATAATCCCAATCATGCTACGCAGATGGAATTAAGGAGCAATTGAGAGGGTAATTTATGCATAAATTGGGCTGAGTTGAGTAAGTCTGTTGGAATGGACCGAGATAGATATAGTCTTGGGCCGAGCCACGGACCGAGGTAATTATCTCGGTAGCCTTGGTCCTTGGTCGCATTGGTTCGGTCAAAGGTGGGCTATCAGTGGCTTGGTCTAGCGGTCGTAGATCGAGGTATTTGTGGGAATCGGACCAAGCTAAGAGATAGCTCGGCAGGAGGTCATTCCAAAGACTAGGTTGACTAAATTGACTTAATTAGCACTGAGCTGTGTAAGCACAGTTATGTCTTATGCTAGCCAGAGTAAGAGTTGCAACTATCTCACTTAAACAAGCAGTGAGTAACGAGTTATCAGAATATGCATTATCCTTGGGAATGTAATTCCTAGGAGGACTCTGCTAAGGAGAGTAGAGTCCTACTAAGATTGTGCAAACCATCTCACTTGGTTGGTAGTAAGTAGAGTATGTAATTCCTATGAGGACTCTTATAAGGAGAGTTGGAATCCTACTAAGATTGGGTCAGACAGAATCTATAAAAGCTCAGAGCAAGACCTATGTAGAGGGATCCCAATTTTTACTCAAAGTTTTTTGTCTATTGTCTAGTTGCTGACTTAGACATTGGAGGGGTTTCCGACACACACCCGCCGGTTAGCTCACGTTTGCGTTTTTAGGTGGCAAAGCGACGATATTTGGAGGAGTGCAAACTTAATCAACAGGATTATACGAGAAGATTATTTCCTGCTCGTACAAGAACCTAGTGGTTTTCTGTGTAAATGTGTGTCATTTAATTATATAAAATAAAGAACATAATGAAATAATTCATAAAATAATTTAATAAATTAAAATACAAATTTAATCCTTCTAAAAAATAATTTAATAAATTAAAATCTGAATTTAATACTTACAGTGTGTATAAATAGATAACTTTAAGTCGAGATTTGTGTTGGACATAATATGCTTAAAGTATATTTCACTCTCGCTCTGGTGTTTTGAGATTTACTGGTGTCTCTTTCTTAGAATGCAACGACTAATCTTGAAGTTGCATCACTACAATTTAAAGCCTGGCGAACTAAATCAGTGTTGTAATTCTCTCTTTCTCACAAACTCTTTCTAATATCTAACTTGCAGAAATTACGTAGAACAAACGAGAGCGAAAATAGGAAAAGGAAGAAATGAAAATGAAAGAAATCTAGAAATGATTGAATAAGGATTTGAGGAAATGGAGTAGGCTATTTATAGCCTCAAAAGTGCCAGTTTGAAATGGCCGGAAAAGGGACCGAAAAAATTAAATTTGAATTTAACTTTTAGCACAAAATGAATTTGAAATATGAAATTCATGCCCAAAAAAAAAAAAATTTGAACTAACCTTGGCTCAATCGGCGGCGCGTGTATGTGGTCAATTTGGATTCAAACCATTTTTGTTCATAACTCATCTCATACAAGAACGTCTCACACCTTTTTTTATTTTTTATTTTTTTTTTTAATGTTACGTTTATGCTAAAAAATTATATTTAATTTTGTAATTGATTTCAGCGTGGGTAAAAGAACGGAATGATCCCTGAAAATTTGGCAAATAAAGAAAACTATACTTATTTGACATGATTAGGACAACCCCTGCCCAAGAGCTCTTGTAATCTAACCAATTTGTATTCTATTATTAATATACGAATTATATATGATAAAATGAAATAAAATATTAATTACTTTTCACCATGTGAATTAAACTATTTGCAATGTAATATATTCACTACTTGATACATATAACTGAAATTAGTTTCCATATTATGCTTTATGTTTGTAATTTATAGGGAAATTATCATTCAGTGCTAAAAGTTATTACAAATTTATAACAAATAATTAATATTTTAATTATTAATATTTATCATCTATTTAAAATTATTTCTTTGAAATATCACTGTTGTATTATCTGCCCTAATATATATATATATATATATTCAAAAAATACAATACATTAGTTTAGGTTAATTGAAAGGATAATGCTACCATACGTAAGTTATGACATTTGTGGGTTTAATTACCACAAATGTCACAACTTAATCCTATAAGAGTCATAACTAAAAAAAAAAAAAAAGTTATAACCAAATGCCACTTAAATCCTATTTGTTTGAGTGGTGGATTATTGGTATAGTACGATTGAATCAGGAGATTACTAGTATAGTGGTATTAGATTAGAAATATAAGATAAATTGTGTTTATTTGTGCACTATATATATATAGTGATATTAGTTTGTTGGGATCTATAAAGTTACATAAAAACCTTCTTATATAAAAATTGACTTTTTAGTTTTTACAAAGAGAGGAATAAAATGGTCATTTTACCTCTAATTTCATGGGATTATATTTCAATACTACCTCCCACATGGGATTGCTAGTCCTCTCCTCGAAAGAGTTTCATAGTCTTATGCCTGTTTGTTTTTAGAGTTAGAATGGGTGAGATTATTAGTGTAACAATTGTTGATGAGGAGATTCTTAGTGTAGGAATTATTAGTAAGGAGATTAAGAAAAATTGTATTTATTTGATGGCTACCACATTAGCAAGTGTGAGGATATATTTTTGAGTATCAACACGTGGCAAGGTGACGCCGATGTATCAGTCGAGATGCCACGTGTCTTGATCGTAACGCCGAGATGATCTCGGCGTTGCCGAGGTTATCTTCGAAGACATCGGAATCCGAGATAAGCGAATAAGGGACAAGAGTCCTAGAATGAGGAAAGACTTCAAGATGGATAAGGATAATGTTCTTAGAGAATCTATCCTTATCTCTTGAGGAGTCCAAAGTAAACACTGAATGGGAGTCCATAGAAGTCAGGCTTCTATCGGGACTAGGATTGAGTTAACTATAAAAGAGAGGCACCCCCGTGGGTCTAAGGTACGCAATTTATATTCTGAATAGTGAGTTTGCACTATTGATTATCTGTGAGAGATATACTGACTTGATCGTCGGAGTGCCTCCGGGTGGACGAACCACCGCCGGAATCTTCTCTTTTCGTTGCAGGTTAGACAGGTGTCATCTATTCTGCCAGTGCTCTCCAACTGAATACTAAGTTGGCAGTGTGGTCAGATTTTCACCCACACAATTTGGCGCCGTCTGTGGGAAAGAAAGTAGAATAGATGGCCAGTAACGGACAGAAGGAAAAGATTGGAGACGACACTCCTACTGGGAGTGGGAGACCTATTGACCTTGATGTCGAAGGAGACAGGTCCAATGCAGAAACTCATGAGCAAACTCACGGAGTAAAAGACGTCGGCCTGACTGGCGACGTACCAAAGAAACCTGATCGAAGCGAGTACTACAACGAAAGCAACCTCCAGGTATGAAAGGATAGGTGCCTACGAAGGGACGAAGATGTGAAAGAGATGGCAAACAAATTGGTAGACCTGCAATCGGTCGTCAATTTTATGATGCAAAATAACGTCATGCAACCACCATACCCACTGCAGGACACGCCGATTCCAGCAACCAATGCCCAGAAAGGAGGGCAGAAAGCAATCCCAGAAGCCCCCCAGCACACCAGGAGCGAAAGACACTCTCATCGACCTTCAAGGAAGGTCGGAAGAAGGGAGTCAAGGAAGGAAGAGTCACAAAGGACACAACGCACCAAGGAGGCTGACCCCAAAGAACATCGGCATGTTTAAGGGCCGGCACTATGCTTTGACACAACTCATGGAGAAAGATCGAAAAGGGCTCACCACGAGGCTGAGAGTAGTATACCGAAAAGACTGAAATCGAAAGATAGCCGAGCTCCTGGGCGGAGCAAAGAAGACTTGAGGGATTACCTCAAAAGGAAGCAACAGAACGCCGATGCTGAGGTAACTTCACCTGTTAAGCCGAGAATACCATTCTCAGTGGAATTAGACAAATTCGAGGCACCAAAGAGATTCAGTATGCCGAGGTTCCAAATATACGATGGCAAGTCAGACCCCAACTTCCACGTTGGATTATACTTGAACTCAATGGCATTATATAGTGGGAACGAGCCATTGCTCTGCAAAGTGTTCCCCTCGTCCTTCGGGGAGATTGCATCAGATTGGTTTCACAAACTACCAAATGGAAGTGTGAAGACCTGGGAAGGCCTGGCCGAGATGTTTGTGGCCAGGTTCGTGACAAATAAACTTTAGCCATTAAGAGTGGACGCATTGATGGCTCTGAAGATCAGCAAAGATGAAGGCCTTAGGGCCTACACCAAAAGATACTATGAGGTGTTCAACCGAATACCTGAATGTAATCAAGAGGTGGTAGTCGTATCTTTCAAGAACGGCCTGAAAAATGACTGTCCACTACGGAAGTCATTGGCAAAGACATTGCCAAAAAGTATGGAGGAACTCATGGCCAGAATCGAGAAGTATGCCAGAGCCGAGGAAGATACGTCGGGGAATAAGGAGACAAAGCACGAGAAAGGAAACGGCTCACCGAAGCGAGGTCGAGGTAACAACGGATCCTCCAAACAAGAAGCAGAACTGAGGGCTGTGCAGGCAGTGACAACCGTGTTCCAAATCCCAATTCACAAAGTCCTAGATCAAATTCGGAACCAGCCTTATTTCAGAACGCTAGAGAGGACTCTAGGAGAGTTCATGGGAAGAAACATTGGCAGGCATTGTGCCTACCACAATGAAGATGGGCATACAACTCAGGGTTGTAGAGCCCTGAAAACACACTTGGAAGACTTGGTGAGACAAGGACATCTAAGAGACCTTGTCGATGAGACCAGGACAAGGGAAGAACGGGCAAGATTGCCTCAGGCACCAGCAGCCCCACCTCTCCTAGCACAGCAGCCGCAGGTAGGAGGACCTCGGGTAGTCAACGTAATCCACTCGAAGGTCAATGAAAACGAAATCCGAGGAGAGACCCAGAAAGTAAAACACCTACAACATGTCTACCAAGTCGGGGAGAAAAGACATTGGGCAGAAGAGTGCCAGGGACCAATGATAACCTTTACTGAAGCCGACCTAGAGATGGTCCAGCATCCGCATAATGATGCCTTGGTAGTATCCCTCCAGGTTGGGGAGTGCCAAGTGAAACGCATCCTGATTGACCAAGGCAGCTCTTGTGACATCATGTACGTCCGATGTTACAAGGAGCTCGGCCTTCACCCAGATGATATGGAACAATCCAATAGCCCAATGGTTGGGCTCAATGGAACACCGACATGGCCACTGGGAGCAGTAAGCTTGGAGGTGTAGGCTGGCACCAGGAAGATCAAGACAGAATTCACCATCATCGACACATCCTCCCCTTACAACATCATCTTGGGAAGGCAATGGTTGCATGAGATGGGGGTAGTTCCCTCAATATTGCATCAACTATTGCGATTCCCAACAGAGCATGGGATAGAGGAAGTCAGAGGCGATCAGTTACAGGCGAAGAATTGCTCTATGGCAACAATGAAATCTACCTGCAGCATACGAGAGCTAGAAAAGGCAGAAATTGAAGATGAGGACGTGGAAGTCCTAGAAGACGTCGGCAAGGAGCCAGCCGAGAAGAGCGAAGAGGCACTGAAGAAAATCCTCGTCTAGGATGGGGATGAAGAACGCTTCTTTCTTCTCGGCTCGAGCTTAGCTGAAGAAGAGGAAAAAGAGTTGGAAGCTTTTTTGAGAGCAAGTATTGAGGTGTTTGCTTGGACACCTTACGAAATGCCTGGCATTGACCCCGAGGTCACTTGCTACAAACTGAATGTCGACAGGTCGGCCAAACCTGTAATTCAACGAGCTAGAAGACCGACGTTGATGCACATCGAAGCAGTAAACGAAGAAGTAGACAGACTTTTGGAGGCCAGGGCCATTAGAGAAGTTCATTACCCGACATGGCTATCCAATACAGTGGTGGTAAAGAAGAAGAATGGTAAATGGAGGGTCTGCGTAGACTTTACCAGCCTCAACAAAGCTTGTCCCAAAATAGCTTTCCTCTATCCAAGATTGACCAGCTAGTAGATGCCACTTCAGGGCATGGAAGAATGAGCTTCCTAGATACCTACAGGGGGTATCACCAGATAGCCATGTACCCCCCAGACGAAGAGAAGACTGCGTTCATCACCCCAAAAGGCTTGTACTGTTACAGAGTAATGCCTTTCGAGTTGAAAAACGCAGGGGCAACTTACCAAAGGTTGGTAACCAAAATGTTCAAACACCTGATTTGCCGAACAGTAGAAGTCTACATCGACGACATGGTCGTTAAGACCAAAGAGCCTGAGGGTCATCTCGCCGATCTAAAAGCAGTATTTGAAATCCTTAAAACATATCGGCTCCGACTCAATGCATCGAAGTGTGCATTTGGAGTTGGATCTGGTAAGTTTTTAGGATACCTAGTGACCAGAAGGGGCATTGAGGCCAGCCTGATCAGATCAAGGCCATCATAGAATTGAAGAGCCCGACGTCGGCAAAACAAGTGCAGATGCTAACTGGAAGGGCTGCAGCCCTGAACAGGTTCATAAGCAGAAGCTCGGACAAGTGCAAACCTTTTTTCAACTTAGTGAAGAAAGCCACGAACTTTCTTTGAACAGAGGAGTGCGAAGAAGCATTAGCCGATCTGAAGAAGTACCTGACCACAGCTCCAGCTCTTTCGAATCCAGAACCCGGGGAGGAGTTGCTCCTGTACTTGGCAGTTTCAGAACATGCAATAAGTGCAGTACTAATCCGAGAAGAAAAAGGGGAGCAAAGGGCTGTTTACTATGTAAGCAAAACCCTAGCCGACGCAGAAATGAGGTATCTACCCTTAGAGAAATTGGCACTGGCTTTAGTAATGGCTTCAAAGAAGTTGAACCATTACTTCCAGGCCCATAAAATTGTGGTACTGACAGAACATCCATTGAAGTCCTTATTGCAGCAGGGAGACTTAACAGGAAGAATAGCCAGATGGGTAGTAGTCCTAGGCCAATATGATCTGGAGTATAGGCCCAGAACAGCAATCAAAGGCCAGGTTTTGGCCGACTTCGTGGCCGAGTTCATGCCAGAATCCATCGAACATCGGGCTCCGTTGAGCCAAGATAAACGATGTCCAAACAAGCAAGGAGAAGCCCAGCCAAAGACAAAAGAACAAAGGAAAGAGGACAAACTCAGACCCTGTAGCATTTGCATCGGCGACTCCTTTCGACTGTTTGTTGATGGGAGTTCAAACCGACAAGGAGCGAGGGCAGGAGTAGTACTGATATCCCCAGATGGGCAGGTACTAGAACAATCGATTCGTTTGGGGTTCAAGGCCTCAAACAATGAAGCAGAATACGAAGCACTCATTGCAGGACTAAAACTGGCAGCAGCAGTACAAGCAGATGAGGTAATAGTTTTTTGTGATTCACAACTGATAGTCAATCAGGCAACAGGAGAATATGCAGCCCGAGATGAAAGAATATCGGTATATGCAAAGGAGGTCATCAGGTTGGCGGCCTTATTCCAGAACTGTCGACTACTCTAGGTAAACCGAGATGATAACAGCCACGCCAATGCGTTGGCCAACCTAGCTAGTGCAGTACAACCATGAAAAGCAAGGACAATAATGATTGACTACTTGTCGGGCCCGAGCATTGAACCGGTAACCACAGAGCGTGAAACAATGTGCGTAGACATGGGATCAAGCTGGATGGACGCAATTGTTGCGTTCCTAAAAGAAGGAAAGCTGCCAGATGACCGCAAGGAGGCACACAAGATTAGATTGAAGTCGGCAAGATTCAGTCTGACAGCAGAAGGACATCTCTACAGAAGGTCCTTCACTGGACCCCTTTTAAGGTGTGTACACCCTTTACAAGTCGAAGATTTTTTATATGAAATACATGAAGGAATTTGTGGAAGCCACGCTGGGGGCAGATCACTCACTCATAGGGCCATCACCCAGGGGTATTGGTGGCCTTACATGCAGAAAGATGCAGAAGCCTATGTAAAGAAGTGTGAACAATGCCAAAGGTTTGCACCTCTGATACACCAGCCAGCAGCAGACCTGAACCCTGTATCCAGTCCTTGGGCATTTGCCTAATGGGGCATGGATCTTGTCGGGCAACTGCCCCAAGCGACTAGACAAAGGAAGTACTTGCTGGTAGCAACAGATTACTTCACTAAATAGATAGAAGCTGAACCTCTTGCCAAGATCCGAGATGTGGACGTGAAGAACTTCATTTGGAAGAACATTATCACCAGGTTCGGGATTCCAAGAGCAATTGTTGCAAACAATGGAACTCAATTTGATAGTAAGCTAATCAAGAACTTCTGTGCAAAGTTCAAGATCAAAAACTACTTTTTAACCCCAAGCTTTCCACAAAGCAATGGACAATCAGAAGCATCCAACAAAGTAATTCTGGATAGGATAAAGAAGAGATTGCAGGCAGTAAAAGGAAAGCGGGTAGACGAATTGCCTAATGTACTCTTGGTATATCGGACTACGCCGAGAAGATCAACAGGGGAATCCCCCTTTGCCATGGCTTATGGCATAGAAGCAGTCATTCCGCTGGAGGTCGGCATCCCTGGGATCAGAACCCAGGGGGTAAAGAACGGGACTAATGATGTACTCTTAGCCTAAGATCTAGATCTTCTAGAAGAACGAAGGGAGAAAGCTTCAATTCAGCTCGCAGCATACCAGCAACAGCTTGCCAGAGCTTACAACAAGAAGGTTAACCCAAGGGAATTTCAGATTGGTGACCACGTCTTAAGAAAAGTCGTCGGCAACAAGAAGGATCCCAGAGAGGGCAAGCTTGGCCCAAATTGGGAAGGACCCTACAGAATCATCTCGGTGTTGGGCAATGGGGCATATCGGCTTGAAGATAATGAGGGCAAAGAGTTGCCAAGGCCTTGGAACACTTGTAATTTGAAATTTTTTTATCAGTAGAATTTCTTTGTTCCTTTACCATTTGCCGAAGTAAATAAATAAAGATTCAGCTGGTTTTCTTTTCAAGATACTTGACATTGTCTCTAGAATACATGCATAATGAAAACCCAAGTGGAACTTAGGTTCACATTAGGGGGCAGAGAGAAGAAGAATATGTTTAACACTTGTTGAAATTTGTGGACAATTTACAAGTTGAAGTTAAACCGAAATCATTGTTTAACACTTGTTGAAATTTGTGGACAATTTACAAGTTGAAGTTAAATCGAAATCATTGTTTAAAACTTGTTGAAATTTGTGGACAATTTACAGATTAAAGTTAAACCGAAATCATTGTTTAACACTTGTTGAAATTTGTGGACAATTTACAAGTTAAAGTTAAACCAAAATCATTGTTAAACACTTGTTGAAATTTGTGGACAATTTACAAGTTGAAGTTAAACCGAAATCATTGTTTAACACTTGTTGAAATTTGTGGACAATTTACAACATTGAAGACTAAAGTTAAACACTTGTTGAAATTTTATATTTGCAAGGTGAAACCAAGATTACGCCGAGAAGGGTAGTTAGGTACTTGTCGAGATAAATCATAAGTTTGTACAACCGAGGTGTGTCACCCCGAGAAGATTGCACAAGGATTGAAGTGTATATTGAAGATATGCAAAATATTCTAAGTATGAAAGCATACAAGGCAAACATGCAAGCATTCAAAAGCAAAAGAGTTGTATTAAGAGAACATCGACGATGTAAAGAGTTTTACATTACTTCAAAAAGGAAAAAAAACAAAACATAAAACTAAGGCTCCTCAGCAGTAGCAGTTGGTTGAGTTTGAAGTTTAGACGATTGTTGAGAGGACGCCTCAGCAGCCTTTTCCGCCACGAGCTCGGCATCAATTTGGGCAAGGGTTTCGTCAAGGCTCTTGTCGGCAAAGGTGACGTCGGCTGATGTCTTCTCAAGAGCAGCATCTTTGGGAACCTCATCACCCTCTTCATCTTGAGCCAAGTCTAGGACTTGCTCACTCTGAGAAGAGGACTTGGCCCTATCAGCATCTTTTGGCTTTCTCACCAAGGTCTCCTTCTCAGATTCGGAGTCATCATCAGATTGAGCTGGAGTTGGAGTTGGAGGGAATGGAAGAGGAATGGCGTCGGCGTTGCTCAAAGGTGAGTCCTCAGGGACATTAAACTTTTTTAGAAGGGACGTCTAACCAAGGGTGAAACCCTTGTTGCATGCCTCCTTCACTTGCTTTTCGTAGGCCTCCGTGACATTGGCCATGCCCTGGGCATACGCCTTCTCGTCAGCATCATTGATTTCAGCCTCTTTGGTAGCCAAGGCCTCCTGCAGCTCTTTTTGGGCCTGGGCCATCTTCTCCTCGGCCTCTCTTCTTTGGGACTCAGCAACCTTCCTAATGGCCTCAGCAGAATCAGCCTTCTCTTCGGCATCGATCTGAGCCTTGATGACAGCTTCGGCCTGGTCCTCTAACTTCTTCATTTTTGATTGAAGGCTTTTGTTGGCTTTTTGAAGAGTAGAGAACTCCCTCTTCATCTCGGTCAACTTCTCCCGATTTTCAAAAGATTGAATAGAGAAAGAATGGGCATGCTGGATGGCCTGAAAAAAAACACAAGACAAAAGTTATTGTAAAATCTTCTAAAGTACAGGAAAGGAAAAAATTGCCAGGTAAGGACACTCACTTGAACAGAACGCTGGAGCATTAGAGCATAATTTTCATATTCGTTCAACTCAGCATTTCGATTAAGATCGCCGGGCAGAAGTAAAACGGTACTAAGCACTACGCCGATGTTTATGTTATCGACACTATCGGTAGCCAAGACTAGCTTATCCTCCAGAGTGATTTTTGGGGCCCAAGGGGCAGCATGTTTTTGAGACCCTGAGGTTGTTGCAGAAGATGACCTCGGCTTTTTTGATTTTGGCGATTCGAATGGTTGGGCCTTAGAGCGCCTCTTCCCAGCATAGGGTTGAGATTTATCACTCTCAGCCAACTTGGAGATCGGCAAAGTATCCTCAGACTCAATCTGAGTAACTTTAGCCTTTGGCTGAACCTTTTTTATTCTTTTTGGCTTTGGAGACTGGGTTGGAACTGGTTAGGCATCAACATCAGTTGGAATGTTAGCCAGGAGATCTTTGGCAACTGGTTTTGGGCAACCCATCTCGACAGAAGAAACTGTTCAGCGTCGACGGCGGCGTTGGGATATTGGAATCAAGTATGGAGCCGAGGTTGACGGTTGCTCAGCTGGATCAGAGGTTGATCCTTGGTCTGTCCGAGATGTGGATGCGGTTTGTGGAGTTGTGGCAGACGGTGGAGAAAGGCTTTTCTTCTTCCTCCTAGGGACATCGGGCAGAGCTGACTTGTATGTTGGAATAAAATTGAGAAGCAGAGGCGCCTTCCGTTTATGGACTGGCAAGTCCAAAAGTTTCTTTAAATCCTTGCTGGGAATGAAGGATTGGCGAAAGTTTTTTGATGGCTTGGGAATAGCTGCAAGAAAAACAGACATTAAGAAATTGATAAAGTATGAAAGACTTTAAAAAACAAGTAGGTATGAATGCAGGGCTCTTACCATTGCTCTCTACAAAGACTGATCAAGAGAGAGGGAAGAGATGGAGGTCTTCATCTGGGGCGAACTCCCAGTTCCCCGAAGTAATGAAATAATTGTCCCCAACTCCCTTGTTGGAGTCAGGGAGGTCGGCAACGATTTTGTATTCAGTGGACCTCGGCTTGAGGTAGTAAACGTAGCCGGTGTCTTTTTTGAGGCCACACATAGTGTAGCAATATTGGATGTCGGCTAATGTGATCCTAGCATCTTCTTGTTTGGCTAAGGCTATGATACCATTGATGGTTCGATAGGAATTGATGGAAAGTTGCATTGGGTTCAACTTGTAATAATGAAGTATTTCACGAAAAAGGGTGTTGAGTGGGAGCCGAAGTCCACACTCAATGAAGGCTACCACAGGGAAAGGCATGGAGTCGTCAGTAGGCATGATGGAGTCATCATCCCCAGCCAACCTCAGATGGACGTCGGCTGAGATTTCAAACTCTTGTCTAAAGAATTCTAGTTTGGACGGGGTGTCTACCCTATGTTTCCACATTCCCATGATTTCGGCTTAATCGAAGAGGTTGGATTTTAGAAGATGTTTTGAAAGGGTTATTGGGACCTCGGCAAACACTTAGGTAAATGCAGGTTTCAGTTTTTTCCTAAATTGTGGGTTCTACAGACAAATCCCAAACCTAAGTCTATGGAAATGAAGATTGAAGGCACAAATCTAGAAAAGACACAAAAAACAGAAAACAAGAACAAGTTTCAGAATCAAGAACAAAGATGGACTATCAAGAACATAATGAGTACAAGGGGTACAAGGTCAAGAACAGTAGCAAAAGTGCAAGAAAATGGTGAACAATGCGTGTATTCAAGACATGGGCAAGGGCAAAATCGTGGAATAAACACACTCAAATATGAGATTCACAAATCGAATGTTTAGATAAAGCAGTAATGGTAACAATTAGTAAAGAGTGTCAGAGAATTAAAAATGAAAGGAACAGTGGCTTACCAGAAAAAGTGAAGCCGGTATGAAGATCGCCGAAGTTAGGCAACGGTTACAGAAGTAACGGAACGGCGAAAGCTTCACCAAGAGAGAGGAATGAAGGCAGTTGCAGAGCTTAAAGTCTGGAACAATGGCAGATTCAAGAGAAAAAAATAAGAGAGAGAAAAAGCAAGAGTATCGAATGAAAAGTGAAGAAATGAAAGAAGAGGGAAAAGTTTTTGTTAAAACTTGAAACGACGGCAAAAAGGGGCAGTTAATGCACCTAGAGCAGCGAGTGCGTCAAACGGCGCACGCAGGCGCAAGACAGTTTACAGGCGCGTCACTGGCACGATCCAATAAGGATAAGACGCGTGAATGAAACGATTGAATAGTGATGCATGACAGCTCATACGAGTGAAGGAATTCACTAGAATTCTTGTTCTTTAAGGGAGACATGTCGGCCTTAAACAATGATCTCGGCTAAAATGATTTAAGCCGACGTGCTGGAAGGAGGTACCGAGATAGGTTCCATCACCTCAGAATGCCGAGGTAATAGAACCTAGGGGACAGTTGTGGGGATATATTTTTGAGTACCAACACGTGGCAAGGTGACGCCGATGTATCAGCTGAGATGCCATGTGTCCTAGTCGTAACGCCGAGATGATCTCAGCGTTGCCGAGGTTATCTCCGAAGACATCGGAATCCAAGATAAGCGGATAAGGGACAAGAGTCCTAGAATGAGGAAAGACTTCAAGATGGATAAGGATAATGTTCTTAGGGAATCTATCCTTATCTCTTGAGGAGTCCAAAGTAAGCACTGAATGGGAGTCCATAGAAGTCAGGCTTCTATCGGGACTAGGATTGAGTTAACTATAAAAGAGAGGCACCCCCGTGGGTTTAAGTTACGCAATTTATATTCTGAATAGTGAGTTTGCACTATTGATTATCTGTGAGAGATATACTAACTTGATCGTTGGAGTGCCCCCGGGTGGACGAACCACAACCGGAATCTTCTCTTTCTGTTGCAGGTTAGACAGGTGTCATCTATTCTGCCAGTACTCTCCAACTGAATACTAAGTTGGCAGTGTGGTCAGATTTTCACCCACACAACAAGAATTCATGTTTGTTTCGTCACTCTATGATGTGATGAGTTATATGAAATTTCATAAATACCTTTGGTATTTTTGATATATTTTAATATTAAAAATATATTTTATAAATATTAAAATTATATTTCATAAATATATATTTTTGGTACTATATTATTTTAATGTATTATTTCTTTTATATAAGCTTTTTTTGGGTATAATTTTATTATTATAATATTATATTTTCATATTAAAAATTATTTTATATTAAATTATTGGGAAATTTTTTTAAAAAAAATCCCAAGGTTTAGCGCTTTTTTCAAATTAAATCCCAAGTTTCCAATTTTCACAATTTATACCCCACCATTCCACTCGTCCATCTCCGTCTCTATTAGTTAACGGAAGACTGATTTGGGCACTAAAATTGCCATAATTTTCATGATTTAGGGCAAAAGACATAAACAAAACAAAGATTCTTGCAATCTACTGCTTCTTCATCAACCATTTTTTGTTAAAATCATTCCACAAGCAAAGATTCATCATCATCACAACATATATTCATCATCGTCATCATTATCATCAACAACAACAACAAAACAACAAAAAACACCCTAATCAACAACAACAAACTGTAAATGTGAGGCGCATTTTAGCAGAAAACACCATAAACATAAACTATGTGGTGCTTACCATCCATGAACCCCAGTCCAAAAGGTTCAGATCTATATACATATAAGATAGTTGTTACCATGAGTTCCACTAACAGCAATGAGATTGTAGTGCTCAGTTAACTTGGCCAACCAATAAACTCTCTTGTATCTGCAAGAACAATGGGTGATATGTTGATAAGAAATTCATCATAAAATCAATAGTAATAGCATTCACCTTACTCTTATGTAGCCCATCCATGAAGCTACTGTACACAATATCCGAGCCACTAACCTCATAACCCTATAAATCAATTCAAATCATTTTCTTTCCAAAACATACACAATGTTCAAACCTTCTACCTCTTCAAATTGAGAAAGTTACAATACAATTACCATCAAAGAGATGATCAAATTTTGAAAAACTGAAAATTTTAGCTAATTAGGACCAATGGAAAAAAAAGAAAAAGAAAAAAGTGAGCTGTGAGCAGAGTGCAACTATTTATTTCCTTTGTTTTCTGGGGAACCAAACAGAGGGGTTGTTAAGGATTTAGAGAGAGCAAGAGAGAGAGAGAGAGAGAGAGAGAGAGAGAGAGAGAGAGAGAAGGGGAGAGAGAGAGAGAGAGAGCAACTTTATTTGTTTGAGTGCAAGCATGGCAAGAGCAGACAAGCCACAACCTCCAATGCCAACGAAGTGAACCCAACCCTTCTCATTTCAATTGAACAAGTTCACAGCTTCTCAGCTCTATGTTGCAGAGACTAAGACTCCACGAGAGTGCTCTTTCGAAGTCACGACAATTGGCCAAGTGCGATTGCTTCGGCAGCCTAGACTGACCTCGCCACGAAGTGGCAGAGATGAGGGACTTCTATGTTTCTGACAAGAAGTTGCCGAGATGTGCAGCGAAGTGGATAGGTGGGGCGAGGTGGGGATGACGGTTGGACTACACGTGCGGTACCGGAGCAAAAGCGAGGACAGTGGTGAACCATAAAAAAGACATCAATCAAAGTGAGGATTTGCAGAATGGAAGATGTGGAGGAACGACTATACTAACCAAGTGGAATAAGCAAATTAAGTAGGACAATATGAGGGTAAAATAGTATTTTGAAAAATTTACTCATAAATCTCATATGGGGGAAATGTTGATCCATTTAATCCTAAGAGTTTTTTATGAACTAATTAGTCCTTTTTGTTTTCGAAAGTTATATTTATTTGATTTGGTACCATTTGAGTTTAAGTAAATGCCTTTTCGTGATTCATATTTCCAATTTTGTGATTTATTTTTGGGATGAGAATGGAAATGTAAGGTGTGGAAGATTTTTTTTGGAGAGATTGGTAGCTAAAGTGTTGGTTGTTAAGCATAAAAATCTACATTTCTGTTAGTGTGATTTTTGGTGTTACATTAGAGTGCTACGTTTGAGAAAAAAAAAATACACTAAGGAGTTTTTATGTGTTACATTGATTGGAGTGTTACATTTGGAAAAAAATACACTAAGAAATTTTTTTGAAATATGACGTTATTACATTCAAAAAAATACACTAAGAAATTTTTTAGTGTGTTACATTGGAGTGTTAAATTTTTCGAGTGTCACTTTTAGAAAAAATACACTAAGAAATTTTTGTGTGTTACATTGATTGGAGTGTTATGTTTGAGAAAAATACACTATGGAATTTTTTTAGAATGTTATGTTGTTACGTTTGAAAAAAATACACTAAGGAGTTTTTTAATATGTTATATTGGAGTGTTATGTTTGAAAAAAATACACTAAAGTGTTTTTTTTAAGTGTTACATTTAGTAATTTCAACATTATAAGAAAATCCATATTTGTCCCTCAATACATAATACACGCGCATTTATGCTTGGCCGTTTATGTAATTCACACAAAAATGAGACCTTTAGGTCCATAAGAAAAAAAAAGAAGACCAAACAATTTATAAGATCATTATTTTAAATTTATTAGTGTTTCACCTGATATTTTTCAAGCTAATCTCATGTGATTAAATCTCAATAATAAGTCTCCTTGACCTTTGCTAATCCCCTCTATCCATTTAATTCATAATCTATTGGGACTACCGATCCATCAGGATTAATTGCAATAAACACAATAATAGGGAGTCCGGTCTCATTTGAGAAAAGATTATTTTAGTAATTTTTTGACGTTTTACGAAAAGATGCGCAAAAAATAAAGAGAGTGAGATGACAACTTATAGCGACTTTTTGATTTTTTAGCTAGAATGTATAGTTGACAAATCAATAATGATTGAGACACCCATTTATTGGAGACACCCACGACCCCTTTTGGATCTCCACCATTGATAGTGTGGGTTCCACACATACATGAGTGGGTCCCATACATATATCAATGGTGAAGATCCAAAGGGGGTTGTGGGGGTCTTAAAAAAAATAGGGGTCTCAAGCATTTTTCGTTGACAAACGAAGCCTACTCACTATTAGTCCCAATCCCAGATTATTAGTATGGTGGGGATTGGGTGAAGTGATTAAGAAAAATTGTGTTTGTTTGATGACCATCAGATTACTGAGAATTCTTTTTTGTTTTGTCATTCTATGATAGAATTAATTATATGAAATTCCATAAATAGCCTTGGTATTTTTTATATATTTTAATATTAAAAATTATATTTTGTGAATATAATATATTTTTGAGTACTAATTATTTATATATACATATATTGGTATAAATATATTAGTATACTATTATATTTTAATATAAAAAATTATTTTTATATTAAATTATTTTTGTAAAATGAGGAACAAAATAGTCATTTCACCTCTAATCCCATGTGATTGGATTTGAATACCACTTTCCCCATGAGACTGCTAGTCCCCTCTTCTTGGAAGGGTTTCATAGTCCCATGAGATTGTTAATCCAATGACTAGGGGTGTTCAAAAAATCAAATCATTCGATGAAACCGACCAATCTGAACCGAATCAATTGATTATCATCGGTTTCGAAAAACTTCATGGGTCGACTCGGTTGTAATATGGCAAATCCGTGAGTATTACGGTCGGTCAAAGGTTTTTATTTTTCAAAACTGATTAAATCCAAACCGATCGAAAGTTCTTTGACAAAAGAAATTACCTTCGCGTGATACCTCTTTAAAAGTCTGCATTTTTCAACAAATATAAGATTATAATAATATAGATATGGGAAAAAGGAGCACTTGTCTCGAAAAACATGTCAAATCCTCTCAACTTTTCACATTTTCAAATGCAAGAAAAACAGACCCATAAATACCTAGGCTTATAGCATAGCTATATAGGTGAATAATTATATATGTTTCATACATACACACATGTGATAAAATATAGGGTAAATTACAAATACACCATTGGAACTTGCTTAAAATACAGATTGCTCTCTGTAATTTAAAAAATTATAAATGGCCCCTTATTAGAATTTTTTATTTAACAGAATTAACTAAAAAAATAAAATTCATAATTGCTCTCTTATACAATAATAAAATTACCTAAGTTATTAATTGAAACATATTTTTAACATCATTAAAAACTGTTAATTGACTTGATGATTTATTAATAAAAGGGGCAATTTGTTATGAAATTAGAAATCTCAGGGGGTAGAATGTAATTTTCAAAATTACAGGGGCGATTTGTATTGTAATCAAATTTCAGGAGGTGTATTTGTAATTTACCCTAAAATATAATAACATACATATTTTTCCACACACACATACATGAAATAAAATATAATAACATATATATCATCATCGCAACAATATCCCTACCCATACATAACATTTTATGAATCTGTGTAATATATATAATAGTGGTCTATATATGTGATTATGTTACTAACATGCTCTATCTTCATAATTTTCGTAGATCTGCGATTACTCTCCCTCTTCCTCTTCTTCTCCTTCGTTCCCTCCCCGTTTCCCATTTCACCATCTCTAAACCCCTCCCCATCAACAGTAACCTTCCAGATCTCAATGTATTGATGTTCATGGCCTGAGCTAGATCAAACATCAGCACTTCACAACAACAGGCCTCTCATTTTCTTGGTCTCTCTTAAATTTGTATGTGTTTTGAGGAAGATGATAAACTTAGTCTAGATAGAAAGATAATCCGATAACTAGACCGAAACCGACCAGCAAATTACATGGCCCGATATCTCCGATTTCAAACAATGCTTGGGTCAAAATCGAATGCAAGTTTCTCTCACCCGTAGTGGTCGAGTCGAGTGACGGTTTAGTAGTAAAACCGAACCGAACTGACCAGTGAACACCCCTACTAATAGCAGATTTTGAAAACAAACATGATATTTGTTAGTCCCTTCTCACCGTTAGCTTAATCCCACCCTCTATCTTTGAAAACAAATAGGGCCTTAAGGTATAGCAAAAGAGCTTTTGAATCACAATCAAAATAATATCATAACCAACATCACAATAACTTAGAACTAACACCACAATAGCTTGTAACTAAAAGTACATATGATATGTAGAATTTTCCTAATTGAATATATATATATACATATTGTGAATTTGAGTAACTCAAATTTAATCTCAATTTTTTTTAATTGGGCAAATAAATTTGGACATAGGTTAGGTTTGAACTTGTGTCCGAATAGATTTTTGAAAAATTTATGGGCCGGATCTATGGACCAGACTTAATATCCAACAAGTCATCCTTTAAACTAATAGGCCCACATTTTTATTTTTAACCTTACAACCAAACCCACTAACTCACAATTCTTAACTCGCATTGATTCTCATAACAAATTCACTATTTTTTTTAATGATTCTTAACAAAGAGTACAATTTTTAAGACTAACATGTCAATAAAAATTCCGTTCAAGATTTATTGGCTAATAATTCCAACAAATAGGACCGAATGATAATTTTATAATTTGAATTAAATATGGACAAATTGTTAGCCTATTTAAACTCCGGTGGTGCTACATGCACCAATTGGTATACCAATTAGTGTATCAATATATATTATAACTTTATTACTTCAAAATTATAATCCTACCCATTATACAAATTACAAATATCTAAAATCTATAAAATTATGCCACATCATCTGCTAGTACACAAATTAATATACCAATGGTGCATATAGCATTATTCTTTAAACTCTTCCAAGTTACAGATCTGAATAAAACTACAAAATGTCCCCTCTGTGAGGTTGAACAGTGTTGTTGGCTATGTTAACTAGTAGCAAGGTGGTAGTGGGATGGAGTCGACTTAGGCATAGAATCCAAAAATTATCTTTGTTAGGTCCCTTGTGTTGTCAATTCCACGAGCAAACACTTTATGCAGTTGTAATCAGTGGTCAGTTTCTTCATGGGCCACTAGAGCAATGAAGTGATCGCTCAAGCGAAGAATCTTTGCTCCTAGAAGTTCAACCTGTTTGCAAATATACTGGGAGGAGTCAATGTTCTCTTAAGCGAACCTTGTGGTGGCTCGAGCGAAGGCAGTTTTGATTCTACGAGTACAAGGCACATCGCTCGAGCAACCATTCCATGGCTCGAGCGGTCATCGCGATCTTGTTTCTACAAAAGTTGCGCGAAAGTCAAATTTTAGGTTTAAGTCTTCTGGATCTTATTCTTGAGAGTTAGGTTTTTTTCTCTAGAGCTTGTTTTCTTGTTTTCCTTGATGTTTTTGTGAGATTGATCGCTTCACATGAGTTTAGTTGATCACATCAAGCGGTTTGTTTGATTATTCAAATCAAAGAGTTTTTGATTGGTGGATTTCGAAGATTTGAGCATAAAGGCTTTGAAGGAGTTCGAAGTGACTCATTATTGTGGATTTGACGTGGGTGTTATGGATTCAACGGCAAACTAATCATTTTTGAGATGAAGGCGTTGGTGAAAGAGGCACAAGTAATGAAAGACAATTTTACAGCGTGTTGGGTAAATTGTTTGGTAATCTTGTATATTTTCATTCTTCATAGTGGATTGATTAGTGGCGTTTCGCCCGTGATTTTTTTTTTATCACAATTATAGATGCTCCAACTGTGATTATTTCCACGTAAAAATCGTTTATATCGATTTATTAATTAGGAAACAACAATCTAAATTACTTTCGTAAGTGCTAGCTAGTTTAGATTGTTAGTTTTGTGTGTTTGGGAATTGTTGCAATTCAATCTATTGCAAATCACGAATCACGTAGGTTTTTCAATTAGTATTAGAGCGGGTCACTCATTTTTGCTTTTATAAAACTATAGGAGTGTGATTTTGTGTGATTTGTGTTAATGGATTTGATTCACGAAGGTAACTCAACTCATTGACCTCCTTTACTTGATGGAACACACTATTAATATTAGAAAGCTCGTATGAGGGCATTTTTAGAATCTATTGACGAGAAAGTTTGGCACTCTGTTATCTATGGGTGAAGTGAACCTATGCTTACCATTGATGGTGTTGAAATTCCTAAGCCAATTGATAAATGGGATACAATTGATTATCAAAATTCGAGTTGGAATAGTAAAGCACTCAATGCTCTCTTTTACTTAGTCACACCGGAAGAATTTCAATGTATTTGTACGTGTGAGGTGGAAAAAGAGGCTTGGGACATTCTTGAAATAATTCACGAGGGTATTACTTCTGTCAAAAGGTCAAAATTTTAACGCCTCACCTTTTCTTTTGAAACTCTTTTTATGAGTGAGGGATGAGAGGTTTAATAATTTTTATACTAAACTCAGTGACATCGTGAATTCTTGTTTCACACTCGATGAAAAAATCCCTGAATCTATAGTTGTTGGAAAAATTTTGAGGTCTTTTACCCAATAGGTTCCAATCAAAAGTGATAGCTATAGAGGAGGCTCTGGATATTCAGAACCTTAAGCTTGATCAGTTGGTTGGAAACTTCCAAACTTATAAGGCTTATCTGATTTCAAAGAACAAACAAAAAGATAGTGTGGCCTTTTCTAGTGCTCATTAGACTGTTAAGAACCCTGAGGTAGAAATTGATCTAGATTCCGAAATGACAGCTATGTTTACTAAACAATTCAAAAAAATTTAAAGAAAAAGAAGCCTAATTTCAAGGACACTAGCTCTAAAGATAAGGGTAATGACAAACCCAAAGTTGCTCAACCCAAAGCTGCTCCGAAAACTAAAAAAAAGACTGTGAGAGGATAGGAAGTCAAGTGCTATGAATGCCAAGGGTTTAGGCATATTGCTCTCTAATGTCCTTCCAAGACGAATAGAAAGTAAGTCTACGCAGTGACCTAGGATGATGAAAACGGGTTAGTGCAAGAAGCTGATTAAACCAAATCTGGTGAAGATGGAGATAGTACTTTCATGGCATTTTATTCTAGATTCACTCAACCACTCCCAAGCCAGTTGAGTTTGCTCGTGGGCCGAATCCGCATTGGGCTCCTACCTTTGATAGGAGTAATTATTTGTACTGGAAGTGTAGAATGAAAGTGTATCTCAGAGCTTGGGATCCTAAAAGTTGACGCACAATTGAGGAGAATGTTGAAGCACATTTTGTGATTGATCCGGCCACCAATCAAAAGATTGCCAAGCTGACTGAGGAGTGGAGTGCTATTGAAAGGGCTGACATGGAGAGTAGTGAAGAGTTCTAAATACCATCCGAGAAGCACTTTTTGAAGGAGAACAACATTAGATCTCTCATTGCAAGAATGACAAAGATGCATGTATTCTTATGTAATTCCATGAAAGAGAAAAGTCATCTTTATAACCATCCAGCAATATCCACATCAATGCCTTAGTTGCTTGACTGGATGCTCTCGAGGAGGAAGAGAAACAAAAAGAAGACGATGAAATCTCAAGAACTTCAACAAGCTTATGAAAAGCTATACAAGGAATCTATAAACTTATCCAGGTTGAATGACAAACTCACTATCAAACTCAAAGCATGTGAATAAGAGAATGTCAAGCTAAAGGAGGAGATCTCTGCAACTTGGAAGGATGCCATTAAGATCTCAAGTGATAGACAAACTCTCTATGCAAAGCTTCTGACCTGTGAGACCGAGAGGAATAAGCTTCTAAAAATCTATGCCACATATGAAGAAAAATATTGAATCCCTTGAGATGTCTCAAGTTGCCTTGGAAGAGCTGGTCGGCCAAAAAGAGAAAGAACTCAAAAGTGCTAGAGCTACAATTAACATGTGGAACAAAGGATCAAAGACATTGGAAGACATCATTAGGTCTCAATAGATGGGCTGTGACAAAAGTGGGATAGGCTATGGTGATTTTACATTGCAAAAGGGGAAGACCACTATGTCTCATGACAAAAGGACTCAAGCAAAGGGAAAACTGAAGATTCAACAGGATGACAAGCCTCTCTATCAACCTAAAGGTGGTATGATCAATGAAAGAGAGGTAAAACTTGTTTTTATTTGTCATCATTGTGGTAGGTATGGCCACATTCACCTTTATTGTTTTGAGTTGTTTGGTAAGGTGTCTCAAAAAGTTAGAAATACTAATACTTCATGGGTTAGAAGACAACCTTACATGTCTAGATGGAATACCATGATTCATAAAGGTGTTCACAATGCTAAGACATCTTCCAAGAATGTCAGTCCCCCTTTTGTGAAGACCAAAAAGATATGGGTAAGAAAGAGTGACTTGACTTGTTTTGTTGTTCACACTGCACTGAAAGCACGTAACTCGCACATGTGGTATCTTGATAGTGGGTGCTCTTATCACATGCCAGATGACAAATCCTACTTCACATCCCTTGAGAAATATAAAGGAAGAATTGTTATCTTTGCAGATGGTGGCACCTCTAGAGTCATTGGTAAGGGCACTATAAGTGTCCCCAATCTCCTAATTCGGAAAATGTATTGCTTGTTGATGGCCTTAAAGCTAATCTTTTGAGCATTAGTCAAATGTGTGACTCACATCATGAGGTATTATTTTTAAAAAATAAACGTGAAATTTTAAACAAAAAGGGAAATACTGTCATGCATGGGGTTCACACATCTGATAATTGCTATGAGATTGTTACTACTAATGATCTCACTTGTCACTCGGCCATCATAAGTAATCTAGACTTATGGTACCAACAACTAGGTCACATCAATTTCAAAGACCTAACTAAGATACCTAACAAAGAGATTGTGAGAGGAGTGTCCAAAATGGGTAAGATTGTGAACCAAGTGTGCGGGCCATGTCAATTGGATAAGCAAATTCAAGCCCCTCACAAGAAGGTGAATAGCTTAACAACCAAGTGTCCTCTTGAGCTTGTTCATATAGATCTTATGGGACCTATTCACACTGAAAGCATTGGGGGTAAAAGATATTTATTTTTAATTGTTGATGATTATACTTGATTCACATGGGCTAAATTTTTAAGAGAAAAATCTGATACGTTTGATGCTTTCAAGTCCTTAGTCCTAAAAATCCAAAATGAATATGGTGTGTCTATTGGGCGTATCATAAGAATCCAAACAGATCATGGTTGTGAATGTGAGAATAGCTCATTTTTGGATTTTTGTGATATGTATGGCAGTAAACATGAATTTTCTACACCTATTACCTCCCCAACAGCAAACTGGAATTGTTGAGAGAAAAAACAGGGTTGTTCAAGAGATGGCTAGGGTTATGCTTCTTAGTAAGAATGTTCCTCTCAAGTTTCGGGTTGAAGCCTTAAATACCGCTGTTTATGTGGTGAATCGTATGTATCTAAGGTTTGACACATTACAAACTCCATATGAATTGTGGAAACATTTGAATCCTAATGTAAAATACTTCAAAACTTTTGGGAGTAAGTGTTATATTTTCAAAGATAGAAAGCCTTTGGCAAAATTTGACTACGGTAGTGATAAATATATTTTTTTAGGGTATTCAACTACAAGTAGAGTTTTTCGTGTCTATAATCTTCGTACTTTATCTATAATGGAATCTATCAATGTGGTTGTAGGTGACACAGGTTCACCAATAGCATGGTGATCCTCAAAATCTAGATGTGGCACCACAAAATCAAGGAGAAACTCAAGGAGAAGCTCAAAGGCGAACAAACACCAACTCTCATGGCAAGCCCTAGTCTAAAGAGTGCACAAAGAGACACCACCACTGCTACTCAGGTCACTACCAGTCCTATCTTGGAGCCATCGGCAATGGTGAAGTTGAATCATCTAATACAACAAGTGATAGAGAGTGTGTCGGATTGAATGAAAACCCGAAAATAAATTTGGGAGGAGGTATCTCATATGTGTTATGTTTCTTTAATTAAACCTAAGAATGTGAAAGAGGCCTTACTAGATGATAGTTTGGACTCTTGTTCCTAGACCTAGAGATATGAATGTGATAGGTACCAAGTGAATCTTTAAAAATAAATCCGATAAGAATGGTACAGTTATTAGGAACAAAGCTAGGTTGGTTGCTCAAGGTTACACACAAGTAGAGGGCGTTGACTATGATGAGATATTTGCCCCTGTTGCCCGTCTTGAATCTATTCATATTTTACTTGCTGTTGCATGTTTTCTTGGTTTTAAACTGTTTTAGATGGATGTGAAGAGTGCATTTTTAAATGGGTACTTGAAGAAGCCTTGTTGAGCAACCAAAGGGTTTTGAGGACCCTAAGTTTCCAAATCATGCCTACAAATTAGACAAGGCATTGTATAGGTTGAAACATGCCCATCAGGCTTGGTATGATAGGTTTACTACATTTCTTCTTGATAATGACTTTCAAAAGGGTAGTATGGATAAGACCTTATTTGTGAAACATACTATGTCACATATCCTTGTTGCTCAAATTTATATTGATGATATTGTGTTTGGATCCACATCTGAATCTCTTGTAAAATATTTCTCGAATTGCATAACACATAGTTTGAAATGAGCATGATGGGAGAATTGTCATTCTTTTTGGGGTTTCAAATTACGCAGCTACTGTCAACTATTTGGTCTAGAGTCTGCCAAACATGTACGGACCCCCTATGAGCACAAGTTTTCACCTGTCTAAAGACTTCTTTGGTATTGAATGTTGATCCAACCCTATATCGGAGTATGATAGGGAGTCTTTTGCACCTCATTGCCAGTCGGCCCCGACATTGCATTTAGTATAGGTGTTTGCGCTCGTTATCAAGCTTGTTCTAAAGAGTCTCACCTCTAGCCGTGAAGCGTATTGCCAAGTATGTTAGTGGAACTCTAGGGTATGGGATTTGGTTCTCGTCCGACACCACAGCCGATATCACTTGTTATTCTGATATTGGACATGGTGTGTTGATGATTGCAAAAGCACATTTGGAGGTTATTTTTACCTTGGGAATAATTTGGTTGCATGGCATAATAAAAAATCAGAATGCCATGTCTCTTTCGCCCGTTGAGGCTGAGTATATTGTTGTTGTGACTTGTTGTGCTCAAATGAATTGGATGAAGCAAATGCTTCATGACTATGGTATAGACCAGGACATATTTACTCTTTTCTGTGATAACACAAGTGTCATCAATATCCCCTAAAATCTAGTTCAACACTCTCGCACTAAACATATTGACATTTGTCACCATTTCATTTCGAGAGTTAGTTGGAAAGGGCCTTGTTGTTCTTGAACATGCACACACTGAGCATCAAAGAGTCGACATTTTTACAAAATCCCTTAATCTTCTTAGGTTTGAGTTCCTTAGAAAGACCTTGGGAGTGTCTTGTTGCATGAGTGGATGTGAGCGATTGGCGTTCTGTGTGCTTGGATGTTATAATCTCATTGTCATTGATACTTGTCATCTTTGCACATAGATTTATTTGAACACCTCTCATGCTGCATTCAAGGTTCATATGTATTGTCCATGGATCATTTTGAATGTACATTCTCATTGATTTGATGATCACATTTTGTACACATCCTTGAGTTAAACTGTTGCAGGGGTTTCCGCATAAGTGATCAAATTTTTCTATGGACTACTAGTGTTGTGTTTGGTGCATTTCTAGAGGAATTGACATGTACAAGCACATCATGGGTGATGTTGAGTCTCTTAACCACCTACCATCTTTTTGCATTCTCCACAACTTTCCCTTCAATTCTTTGTAGTCAAGGCATGAGGAAAAGACTACCTTAAAAGCACCAACCAGGCTATCCTTATTTTATCCATGTTTCTCTAGTTTGGTTTCCATACTCTTGAGCATGAAAGTCACCAATGAGTGCCCAAAAGAAAGAAAGCAAGAAAAATAAAAAATTTGATTCATTAATTGAAGGAGAGCCTCCGCATTTTATTTAACGAATACCCCTTGATTCCTAGTGGTTTTACTTTTCTCAGTTGTGTTTAGATTCTCTTGCTAGAGGTCCAGCCACCCGATCATTACTAGGATTAACTCTAGTGATTGTGGACACTCAAGGATTGCGCGCACGTGTGCACGCGCGCACACACACACACACACAATTCGTGAGCTATCATGTTCTTCTTTGAGATTTGCATTCGTGTGCTGCCTATGTTTACTTATACATCTATACTGTGCCTGCGACTGATATCATGTTCATATTATCTATCTTGCAAGATTGAGGGTTTCATGATATGTGGAATATCTTATCTTAGTATCACATTGATGCATTGTTACTCATATCTTTCAGTTTCAGGTGATACTCTGTCTTATGAACAATTTCAGATACTTAGGAGTGCGTGTTTTCGGGCTAACAAGTTTTTCTTGACTTTGGATACTGCTCGAGCAGTAATCAACAACATTTAGTACTTTTGCAGAGGGTCGAAACTATTGAGAGCATGGTTTGTGTGCTCGAGTGACGGACTCCTGCGTAAAAGGCTTTGCTCGAGCGACAAATTTGTAACTCTAGCAGTCTGCGCAGGTTTAAATAGTTCAAGCCATCCTTAAAATTCAGTCTTCCCCCAAATCCCTTCGTGGTTCTTCTCTCCTAGGGCATACTATCTCCATTGTTGTGCTTGACCTATTGCCCCTTGATTTCACTTGGTTTTGCCCCTCGTTGAGTGATCTTCATCACTATTTGGTAAGTCTCTCTCCTTTCTAGGCGTTTTTTGTTCCTTTTTTTTTTTGTTTTTTTCCTCTTCTCTCTCCATAGTTAGTGAGTGTTGATTGTCTATGGTTTCTTATGCCATTTGTTTGGTTAATGTTTTTTTTTTTGAGTGATTTCATATGAGTTTTCCATCTTGTTTTGGTTTTTTTAGTTGTGTTGTGCGATTATTTCTAGGGTCTCAAGTTTTTTTTTCCCTCAAGGTTTGAAGCTTTCTTTTGAATAATCTGTGATAGTTGATTAAGTTCATAATTGAGTAATTGAAACTCTCATATATATCATGCTACATTCTAACTATTTTCTTGCTTACTAATGAAGGTTGCTCTTTATGGCTGAAATTGGGGTTGTTGGTTTATTATGACTCGTTTGGGAATTGTCTCTTGGTGGGCTGTCTATGGGGGTTGGTGGTCGTCTTTCCTGTGTTGTCGGTGTTTAGTTATGGTCAAATCCTCCAAAAGGAGAAAGGCTACTGTTTCTTGACCCTCATATAACACTGAAAAATTCCAATCTAAAGAGAAAGCCACTTTGTTTAGAGATTTCTACGAGTCTAGGACTGTCCATCTAGAGCTCCAACCCACCACCTTTGAGTCCATTCTCATTCGTTCTGTCTTTGATTCGCTAGGAGGTGACCGTGTCCTTCTCTTCTCGGGCCATCAAAATCTGAGTTATGTCCGGGAATTCTATTGTAACATCCACTCCGTCGATCCAGTCTCTACTTCTTTCAAAACATGGGCCCGTTCCAAGGAAATCCACGTCAATGCAGAGTTCATTTGGTCTTTTCTTGGTATTCCTCTGGGAATTCTATTGCCATTCTCTCCAGCTTGCAATAGATACTTTCACTATTTCAGGTGCAGCAGCAGCCTCCTCCATCTCCACCGTATCCATGATGGTTTTCTGTTGGATAGTTCTTTTTTGTGATTGGACATTTTCTTGCTTATTATTTTGTGACTTTTTGGCTTTATTCTTTGTCACTCCCAGTCAAAAAGGGGGAGTATATGTTTGGATGGTTTAAATGGATTATGGGTTGTTTATTATTTGTTTATCACTGCTAATCTTCCATTTATCTATTTCTAGCATTTGTGCAATGTGTGTGTTCTTTGCAGGTGGTTGATTCTTGATTCTCTTCGCACGGTGGTTAGGCGGTGGTGTTTTAGAATGGTTAAGGTTTGTTTTTTTTTTTTTTGTTTCCCCCTAGAGCGTGAGTTTATTAGGATTCAAATGTTAGACATGTTTTTGTCCAAGAATTGACAAATGGGGAGATTGTTAGGTCTCTTGTGTAGTCAATTCCGTGAGCAAATACTTTTTGTAGTTGTAATCAGTGGTCTGTTTTTTCATGGACCACTCGAGTGACAAAGTGATCGCTTGAGCGAAGAATCTCTACTCTCAGAAGTTCAATTTGTCTGCAAATATACTGGGAGGAGTCAATGTTCGCTCAAGCAAACCTTGTGATGGCTAGAGCGAAGGTAATTTTGATTCTACACGTACAAAGCACACATATAATTTGATAATATGTAGTAATAGTCCAAGAAAATAAATAATCACTCTATATAAGTAGCAGTTTTCTGAGAGTGATATATGACATATTGAGATCAGAGCCTGCCCATCTCACCAATTGCCCTTAAAATCTTGGATTCGATGAACTGTTTCTGTTTTCTGTTTTGAGTAAAACCAGTGTGGTCACTCTCACTCACATATGATGTTATTATTGTTGCTTCATTTGCTGGCGGTGGTCAATTTCTCCAAAAATTATTAGGTAATCTTGGCAACCACATGATAATGTTCGCACTTATTCCTAAATATCATGTTTTCTGTTATTTTTTATCACCAAATACTAAATCATTAAATACTAACCATGCCTTATGATCACTAAATAATTTCTTCAATCTCTCTCTCCAAAATTATATCAATAATACTCTAATAATATTTTTATATCACATTTGATATATTATATGATTATCATCATTACAATCATTTAATAAATTTGGTCATATTTATTTGTTTTTAGGAAAATTTTAAATTTGGAACGTGTATCATATGTACTTTTAGTTACGATTTTTGTAATATTTGATTATGACTCATTGTGATGTTAGTTATTACTTATTGTGGTATTAGTTATGATCCAAGAGTTCTTTAATTATATCTTATGTGGTGTTTAGTTAGTTATGACTCTTATAAAATTGAGTTATGATATTTGTAATAATCAAATCCACAAATATTATAATTTGCATATAATATACACCTTAAAAAATATATGTACCACAGCATTACCCTCTACTTTTGTTTTTGTGCATTCACTCCGGACATACCTTGGTGATCTAGTTTGTAAGGCTCGGCAAGTAGGGTATCCCTACAAAAAATTAAATTAATTAAATATTTATAACTATATGACTGGATCACAAAATCATGCGAAAAAAAATAAATAGCTATATTTTTAAAATTATATTTGCCATTTATTTTTTCACAAGACTATGATTTCATCATGTGGATATCTATATCTGATCAATTTAATTTTTTATATGAAAGATGAACTGGGCGGGTTCTACAATAAACGGTTTGAATTATCGAATTGGGCCAAAATGGATTACATAATTCAAATTTTAAAAATATTGGTCCTGCATTATTAAAATTGTAAAACAATTCTGGAGCATAATAATGCTACACTTATATCATTTCTATTTTATATTATGCTTATTCCGTTACTTATTAACACAATATTTGTCTTATTAACACAATATTCGTGTAATGAGTCTCATTATTAATGTATATTTTTAATATGATGTTGATAATTAAATTGACAAATCAAATAATGAAATAAAATATAAAAATAAATAATTATTGTAATAGTATTTCCTATAAAAAAGAAACATGTGAGAAACTTGTCAATTTTTTTTAAGGTAAACTACCAATAGGTCCTAATAGTTAGACTTAATTCCCATAAAGTCCTATTGAAAATAAGTCTTGGTAAAATTGTCGCTAACAATAATTTTTTTGTGACAATTTTTTATGTATGTCACTAAAAATTGACAATTAGTAACTTTTTTTAATCATAATTTTTATAAATTGTCATTAAAACTTATAATTAGTGACATTTTTGTATGACAAATTTTTTTTATAGGACCTATTAAATAATAAATTCACTTATTAGGACCTACACCTATATACCTCAATTTATACTTATTTAAACAGTTTAGTTTTAAGAAATAATTACACGTATGACAATATGAATGGTGTGCACCAAATAACTTCTACTCTCTAACTATTATTTACGTGTTTTTTGTAGAAGATTGAGTGTACGGTTTATAAAATTGAGGTTTTTATTTTTTATTTTTAGTGATTTTTAATATTTTTTGTAATTTTTTTAAAAAAAATTCATTAAATACCAAAAAATATAAAAATTTAATACATTTTCGTATTTTGTTATATTCAATAAATTTTTTTAAAAATATTTTTACACAAATTTTTTCTTTTTAAATATATTAAGATTAAATACGATAAATTAAATAAATTATAATTATCAAATTAATTTAATTTTTTTTATAAATAAAATATATAAAATATTAAAAAAATAAATTCCTGCAAAACTTTTTCCCAAAAATTCCTGCAACCCATGTTTTGTGGTAGCCAATCATGCATCATTCCCAGTACATCTTTTGAGTGATATTTGCAAACTCCCTACGCCTATCATAGCAGTCTGCAAATATTCATGATTTGCGTGCGGGCAATCTTATCGTTGAGAATTTACAAGGTGTTGTTAGGGAGAAGTTATTTAGTGACTTAAGGGGTTCTGACATTTTGATAAGTATAGGTGTTGATTATTAACCTCATAATCAAATAGATTTGTTTGCTGGGATTTAGTAAATTTAGTTAGAGAGCACGTGACAGAATAGATTAAATCAAATATTTGTACACAAGAAAATAAGAAATACACAGTGACTCGTTTACTCAAGACACTCAGCAATTAAGTCGGTCAACTATCTCATAAGATATTGGCACAAGTCAAACAACTCTAAATTAAAGAGTACCTTAGATCCACGAAGGTGCCTTACTTTTATAGTTAACAATACCCTCATCCTCTAAAAGTATCATTTTATAAGACTCAAGTATAATATAACACTTACTTCAGACTCTCTGTTAGATAAGAATGATCTCACTAAAGAGCCTCATCTTTATACAAATAGAGAGCCTTAACTTATCTAGGACTCTTGTCCCCTATCAAACAGTCTCGGATTTTAGTATTACTGCACCATATCTAAGCAATATCACGACAATCTCAGCAACATGGCTCGTCTACTTGGCACCTTTGTTAATCACCTCGGCCACGTGAGCAATACTAAAAATATGTCCCCACAATTGTCTCCTAGGTTCTATTACCTCGGCAACCTGAGGTGATGGATTTTATATCGTCTGATCTCCCAACATATCGGCTAAACAACATACTAGAGATACTCTTCCAACCGAGATCATGACTCGTTGGCTCCAAGAAATAAGGACTCAAATGTCCATTTGTCAAAAACCAAGAACTAACATGTCAGATTCAAATGCACTATCTTATTCATGATCGCATCACAAGCTGAGGTTATGACCCACTATCTCAAGAATTCCAAGACGTATGTGAGCTGTCATGCCATAACTGCCTCAACCATTTTATCCACGTGTCATTCCTCATTAGGTCATATGGGTTACGTCTTAGTCACGTCGCTTCACCTCTTAGCCACGTCGTTTGACATCAACCAGGCACGTTGCTCAAGGATTCCAAATAATGGCATTTGCCACCTTTTCAGTTTTGATCAAAACTCTTTCCCTCTCTTTCCGTTTTTTCACTTTTTCATTCACAACTCTCTCTCTTCTTTTAGTCTTTCTCTCTCTATGAATTCTTACAATTCGTTATTGAAAAGCCTTTGAGCTCTCTACAACAGCTTAGGTTCATCACCTCTGGCGAGCAACTAACCATTTTGCTCAGTTTCGACATCCATTTTCCTGTCTCTGGCTTGTAAGTTCTTCATCCCTTCAATTTCGTTTTCGGTTTCTTTTGTTCTTGAAGTTATTCTTCATATTCTTGGTTATTTGTGCACACAAACTCATTGAACAACATTGATACATTTCTGATTGGAAGCACTTCACACCTTACACTTGCTCTTAACCACTCTGCACTTCGAATTCACTTTGTACTTAATTCTGAATCTATTTTCTTTGTTATTCATTCGTTTTTGCCTTTCTATCTTCATTCTCTGAATTTGGTTCTGTCTCTCTTGCTTATCCAAACTATTTTCATTCTTTCCACTGCTCTTGCATTCTTTAGATTAGGATTGAGATTTGTTTTGGATATTAGGAAAATTAAAACAAACTTTGCCCAAAACTTTCTTTAGTAGATTACCAAAATCTTCAACCCAGAACACCTTAGGGCCTAAATCGGAAACCCTAGGTCCAGAACACCCAGGATATGAAAACTACCTTAGGCCAACAACACCCAAACATTTAGTCGAGATAATGGGTATGCACAAATGAAGAGTAGATTCTCCTACCAATCTAGAGTATTTTTGCCAAGAATTCGACATTGTAATGACCCGGACATGCATTTGATTAATTAGTCATTTAATTGCATTGTTATGTGCTAATTGATTATGTGTTTGATGAGAAATGACATGTGAATTAGAAGGATTTGAAGTTATATCTGTTGATTATAGAAAAACCTATTGAAATTACAACTTTAAACTGAAAATTGAGGGCCTTAGTGGTGCCAGAACTAAAACTGAGTACATAGTTATGATCAACATGATTTTTAGGACTTACTGAACAGGTTTGTAAAAATTCGATTCAGAATGAATTAATTGAATTTAATTAAATATTATATATATATATATATGAGCTTAGTTGAGCCATAGGCTCGACAAAATATCTTCTGAGAGAGAGAGAGAGAGAGAAAGAACAAGAAAACTCTAGAGAACTCAATAAAGGAAGGGAGAAAGAAAGAGAACTCAACGAAAGCTTTAAAGATCGACTTGATCTTCACAAATCCTAAACTCAACGTAAACATTTCCTTCTAATTTCTTGACATGGAGTTAAGACATACATGAACTCATGGTAATTAAGTTGAGATATGATGAATTCATGGTCATTTAAGGGTTTTCTAGTGAGATTTAGAGTTGAGAACTCATATGCTCATCTATTGTAATGACTCATTGAAAAATCTAGAAATCCCCTAGATATTAATTTGTGATTATGTATCAATTTAAAGCAATAAAACAATCCCAATCAAACAATCAAGACAAATCGACACAACGATTTTACGTGGAAAAACCACAATTGGACACCTCCAATTGTGATAAAAAAACCACGAGCAAAAGCCACAAAACAATCCACTAAAAAGACATAAAGGAATTACACAGGTATACTCTCAATTACCTAGCGAATCCACGCCCAAATTGAACTAACTCTTATGTGTCTCTTCCAACCCCGTCTTCACCTCGAAATTGTCTTGACGATGAGCCACTCCAGAATCCACCAAAGCTTCAGGCTCAAATTCTTTAGAATCTGCCGAAGAACGACTCTCTCTTTTGTATAGAATAAACAAACGAACCTTTGATGTATTCTTCTTAACCCATGAGTTGAATACTCAATTAAACATCAAAGAAAACTAGCAAAATATCTCCAGATATAAACCTTAATATCCAAAAAGAAGATCTGAAGAAGAAATCCTAAAATCTGACAGAAACACGTACTTATAGAAATCTGAATCGCGATGCTCACTCTAGCGAAGACTCTCTCGCTCGAGTGAGGAACCAAAAATGCGTGTTTTCCATAAGTGGCTTTGCTCGAGCCAAACAACCTACGCTCGAGCGTAAAATCATCTCTTTCAGGTTTTTACACAGACACAGCTTTTGCTCGAGCGAGAACTCCTTCGCTCGAGCGAGCAAGGGCAGACAGCCAACTTCGAATGCAATTTTGCATTTTGCTTCGAGGGCGCTGCCCCTCGACCCTGCCGTGGCGCTGCCCCGGACCCACTAAGGGGCGCTGCCTCCTGGACCCCTACGAGCTGACCAGGTAGCTCGATCCCCGTCATAATCAGCGAAGTGGCAATCTTGAAAGTATTAACATCACAAACTTCTCTGCAAGGCACGATTTGAGTTGGATTTGCATCTAATAAACTCATAGCCTCACTAAAATAAAAGTGCGAAAACAAGTACAACTGGAAGGAGTTTTGTCAAACGGGATTGCCAAGAATAAAAACCTAACACCCAATTTTTATTTTTTTTTAAAATAGCCAGCGCATAATTTAATTGAGCAAATTTTCAAATTTAATTGCCGTGTAAATTCTGTACGAAAACAGTTCGGTTTTGTATTTTTTGAAAATAGTTCCCGATCTCAAAAAATTATGAAATTTTTATATGTTGTTCCCATATGAGTCTAGCACGTTGGATAAAAATTTCAGAATTTAATGATGAGTATTTATTTCAGTCCCGATTGGGACCCCCTCAGGATTCCACCCCCTCCACCCCCACACACATGTGGGGGTTGGTGAGTGGGGGGAAAAGAGAAAAAAAAAAAAAAAAAAAAAAATTTGGACCAATAGGAGGCAGAAGGGGTCATGGGGGTGCTGCCAAAAAGGGGGTATAAGTCTTTTTTCTATTTATTTTATGAAAATTCACAGACTGATTGGTGTTCATTTTCATTTATGGCAGAATTTAAAATTGAGTTTTGGGTGTTCGGGCCATGATTTGAGATAAATCAGTTGGGGATTTATTTTAAATTATTAAACTCCATTCATTTTGGACCCAATTGATTTAATTGTGACCCATTAGTATTATTTGACTACCATAAAAGAGTTGTGAATATTTATTGTGTGTACCATTAAACGAAATATATTTTGTAGTAAGAAAATATTATATTTACTTTTGTCATTAAAGATATTGAAATGTATTTTTAATTGATATATATATATATATATATATAGGTTCAAAAAAGAAAAATATAAAGAAGTTACTTTACAAGACTTACAAAATGAGATTAATCAAATCAAATTCACCATCCAAGAATTAAAAACTAATGATAAAACTTTGGAAGATGAAATTGCTATATTGAAAATCAACAAAAGTCTTGATGATTTTCAACAATCAAATAAATCTGGTTCTGAACATGAGAATGGATCTGAAACTGATCCTGATAAAGTCATCTTTGATAATCGTACTATTTCACACCATAGTGACCCAGATAGTAAACGCTTAAATATAATTCATCAAATTAATATTCAAAAGTGGCATTCAAAAATCAAATTAGTCATTAACGATTTTGAAAAAGAAGTAATTGCATTAATCGATACTGGTGCAGATCTAAATTGTATTCAAGAAGGATTAATTCCAACCAAATATTACCACAAAACTACTGAACAATTAAGTTCTGCCAATGGAAGTCAAATGCATATCAAATATAAATTACCCAAAGTACATATTTGTCAAGATAATGTTTGTTTTAAAACACCCTTTGTTTTAGTTCGAAATTTAACTGATAAAGTTATTTTAGGTACCCCTTTTATTTTCCTATTATATCCCTTTACTACAACTAATCAAGGAATCACTGCACAAGTTTTTAGTCATACAGTGACTTTTAAATTTTTGTCACCTCCTAAGGTCAAAGAATTACATCAACTAAAAGATTGTTCTATTTCTCAAACAATCAATCGATTAACTAAACACCTTAAATTTCTTAAAGAAGAAGTAAACTATAAGAGAATTGAAACTCAATTAATTGATCCTCTTCTAATCTCTAAAATTGATCATTTTAAACTCAATTAGAACATACTGTTTGTTCTACTTCACCCCAGTGCTTTTTGGCACAGGAAAAAACATATAGTTACACTCCCATATATTAAAATTTTTAATGAAAAACAAATACCTACTAAATCTAGACCTATTCAAATGAACCATGAATTAGTCGAAATGTGCAAACAAGAAATTAATGAACTATTAAACAATAAAATTATCAGTCATAGTAAGTCACCTTGGTCTTGCCTGGCTTTTTATGTTAACAAAAATGCTGAACTTGGAAGAGGAGTCCCTCGTCTTGTTATTAATTATAAACCATTAAATAAAGTTTTAGAATGGATTCGTTATCTCATCCCCAATAAAAAAGATTTAATTAAATGACTTAGTCAAGTCGTAATTTTTAGTAAATTTGATTTAAAAAGTGGATTTTGGCAAATCCAAATTCATCCTAATGATCGTTATAAAACTGCTCTTACTACTCCTTTTGGCTATTACGAATGGAATGTTATGCCATTTGGATTAAAAAAATGCTCATAGTGAATTTCAAAATATTATGAATGAAATTTTCAATCCTTTTAGTCATGTTTCTATTGTCTACATAGATGATATCCTTATTTTCTCAAAGTCTATATATGAACTTTGGAAACATCTTAATGCTTTTTTCCACCTCATTAAGTACAATGGTCTCGTTATCTCTGCCCCTAACATTAAACTTTTTCAAACTAAAGTCCGCTTCTTAGGGTGTGATATTTACCATGGTACAATTTTTCCCATTAGTTGGTCTATTGAATTTGTCTCTAAATTTCCTGATGAAATCTTAGATAAAAATCAGTTCCAACGCTTTTTAGGTTCTTTAAACTATATTGCTAAATTCTATAAAGACCTTTGCAAAACTTGTCAACCCCTCTTTGATCGGTTAAAAGATAATCCTCCTCCTTGATCTTCTCTCCATACTTCTTGTGGGGATATATTTTCTGAGCACCAACACGTGGCAAGGTGACACCGACGTGTCAGCTGAGGTGCCACGTGTCGTGGTAGTTATGCCAAGGTGATCTCGGAGTTGCCGAGGTTATCTTCGAAGATACCGGAATCCGAGATAAGCGGATAAGGGACAAGAGTCCTAGGATGAAGAAAGACTTCAGGATGGATAAGGGTAATATTCTTAGGGAGTTTATCCATATCTCTTGAGAAATCCAAAGTAAGCACTAAATTGGAGTCCATAGAAGTCAGGCTTCTAGTAGGACTAGGATTAAGTAAACTATAAAAGAGAGGCACCCCCGTGGGTCTAAGGTATGCTTTTTATACTCAAGCTTGTGAGTTAAATAATTGATTATCTTTGAGAGATATACTGACTTGATCGTCGGAGTGCCCCCGGGTGGAAGAACCACCGCTGGAGCCTTCTCTTTCTGTGCAGGATAGCAGGGTGCCATCTATTCTGCCAGTGTTCTACAGCTGAATTACTATACGGACAGTGTGATCAGAAAATCACTCACACAATTTGGCGCCGTCTGTGGGAAAGAAAGACGAATAGTTGCCGACAACGGAACGCAGTTTGACAGCAAACTCATCAAGAACTTTTGTGCAAAATTCAAGATCAAGAATTACTTTTCAACACCAAGTTTTCCCCAAAGTAATGGGCAAGCAGAAGCATCCAACAAAGTAATTTTGGATGGAATAAAGAAGAGGCTGCAGGCAGCAAAAAGAAAGTGGGTAGACGAATTGCCCAACGTGCTTTGGGCATATCGGACTATGCCGAGAAGATCAACAGGGGAATCCCCCTTTGCCATGGCTTATGGCACAGAAGCAGTCATTCCACTGGAAGTCGGCATCCCAGGGATCCGAACCCAGGGAGTTGACAATGGGACTAATGATATACTCTTAGCCCGAGATCTGGATCTTTTGGAAGAACGAAGAGAGAAAGCTGCAATTCAGCTCGAAGCATACCAGCAACAGCTTGCCAGAGCTTACAACAAGAAAGTCAATCCAAGGGATTTTCAAGTCGGCGACCTAGTCCTGAGAAAAGTCGTCGGCAACAAGAAGGATCCCAGAGAGGGCAAGCTTGGCCCAAACTGGGAAGGACCCTACAGAATCACTTCGGTATTAGGCAATGGAGCCTATCGGCTTGAAGATAATGAGGGCAAAGCATTGCCTAGACCCTGGAACACTTGTAATTTGAAATTTTTCTATCATTAGATATGTATTGTGTTTGGCCAATGTCATCAATAAAATCTTTTCAGAATTCTTCAACACATGTGACTGATAAAGATACAAAATATTGTTTTTGGAAGACATGAATAATGAGAACCCAAGTGGAACTCAGGTTCACATTGGGGGTGGAAAGAATACAAAGACGCTTAACACTTGTTGAAATTTGTAGCAATTTACAAGTTGGAGATAGAAAGAGATCATTATCTAACACTTGTTGAAATTTGTAGCAATTTACAAGGACAGTATCTTGCCGAAGTAAAACTTGCAGTTATCATACCCGAGGTATGTAACCCCGAGAAGATTGCACAAAAAAGAAAGAATATTAAAGGCATACAAAATATTCTAAGTATAGAATCATGCAGAAGCAATCAAGAGAAGATAGAGGTACAAGTATTCAAAGAAAGAAAGTTGTGTTAAGCATTCAACAGAAAACAGGGGCACGTCGGCCATGTGAGGAGCTTGCATTGTTTTTAGAACAAAAAAATACAAAAGAAAAGAAAAGAAAGACATTGGAATTAGGATTCTTCAGCATCAGCAGTGGGATGGGTTGGGACCTCGGAAGATTCTTGCGGAACCAGATCGGCAACCTTCTCTGTCGCCAGCTCAGCGTCAATTTCTGCAAGAGTTTTGTCAATACTTTTTTCGACTGGAGGAACGTCAGATGATGCTTGCTCAGGAGTAGCCTCCTTGACAATCTCCTCATCCTCCTCCTCATGAGTCAAGTCTGGGACTTGATCATCTTGAAGAGGGGACTTGGTCTCAGTCGCGTCGTTGGGCTTCCTTACCAAAGCCTCATCATCATCCTTATTCTCGTCTTCAGATTCAGACTCAGATTCATCTTGAGATTGAACTAGTGGAGGTGGACGAAAAGGAAGAGGAATGGCGTCAGCCTTTCTCAGAGGCGAATCCTCAGGAACATTAAGTTTTTTGGCAAGGGACATCCAACCAAGGGAAAAGTCCCTGTTGCATGCTTGCCTGACTTGTAATTTATATTCCTCAGTGACATCGGCCATGCCCTGAGCGTAAGCCTTTTCATCGGCCGCCTTGATTTCAGCATCTTTAGTAGCCAGGGCCTCCTGAAGCTCCTTTTCAGCTTGAGCCATTTTTTCCTCGGCCTCTTTTTTCTATGATTCAGCAACCTTCTTTATAGCATCGGCAGATTCGGCCTTCTCCTCGGCTTCAGTCTGAGCTTTGAGAGCAGCCTCAGCCTGGTCCTCCAACTTCTTTATTTTTGATTGGAGACTTTTATTAATCTTTTGAAGGACAGAAAACTCCCTCTTCATGTCGGACAACTTCTCCCTATTCTCAAAAGATTGGATGGAGAGTGAATAAGCATGCTGAATGGCCTGGAAAAATACAAGGCAAGAGTCATTAAGAATTTTACAAGTACGAAAAAAGAACAGAAAGACAAATTACCAAGTAAAGAGACTTACTTGAACGGAACGTTGAAGCATGAGGGCATAGTTCTTGTACTCACTCATCTTGGCATTCCGTTCGAGATCGCTTGGGAGCAATAGAGTAGTACTAAGGGCTATGCCGACATTAATGTCATCGGCACTATCATTGGCAAAAACGGGCTTATCTTCAAGAGTGATTTCAGGCGTCCAGGGGACTTTTGGTATTTTTGACCCCGAGGTCGTCGCAGACGATGACCTCGGCTTCTTTGATTTTGTGGATTCTGATGGCTGGGTTTCTGCACGCTTCTTTCCAGCAGAGGGTTGAGACTTGTCGCTCTCAGCCAGTTTGGAGATAGGTAAAGTGTCCTCAGATTCAACCTGAGTTACTTTAGCCTTTGGCTGAGCTTTCTTGGTTCTTTTCGGCTTCGGTGGGGGCATGGTTTGCGATGGTTGAGCGTCAACATTGATAGGGAGGTCGGCTAAGAGATCTTCGACAACAGGTTTTGGGCGACCCATCTCAGCAGTTCGGACAAGTCTGTGCCGCCGTTTCCTTTCAGGTATTGGGATCAAGTATGGAGCCGAAGTTGATGGCTGATCAGCTGGATCCAACGTTGATCCTTGATCTGTTCGAGATACAGACACAGTTTGGGTTGTGGCAGAAGGTGGAGAAAGGCTTTTCTTCTTCTTCCTTTTAGGGACGTTGGGCAAAACCGACTTGTATGTTGGAATAAAGTTAAGAAGCAAAGGCGTTTTCCTTTTCTGGACTGGCAAGTCCAAAATTTTCTTCAAATCCTTGCTGGGGACGTAGGATTTGCGAAAGCTTTTCGGTGGCTTACGAACATCTACAAGAAGAACAGACATTAGAAACAGACAAAGTATTGAAGACTTGAAAAGAAACAACTAAGTGTTGACACTGGGCTCTTACCCTTGCCCTTTTTAACTGATCGAGGAAGAGGGTAGAGATGGGCATCCTCGTCTGGGGCAAACTCCCAATTTCCCGAGGTAATGAAGTAGTCATCTCCAGCCCCTTTGTTGGAGTCTGGGAGGTCGGCTACAATTTTAAACTCTGTGAACCTCGGCTTAAGATAATAGACGTAACCTTTTTCTTTCAAATTAAGGGCACACATGGTATAACAGTATTGGATATCAGCTAAGGTGATCCTAGCATCTTCTTGTTTGGCTAAGGCTATGATACCATTAATCACCCGGTAAGAGTTGATGGTAAGTTACATGGGGTTCAACTTGTAGTAGTGGAGAACTTCGCGAAAAAGGGGATTAAGTGGAAGCCGGAGTCCACATTCAGTAAAAGCTACAATGGGAAAGGGCATCGAATTATCTGTGGGCATGATAGAGTCATCATCCCCAGCCAGCCTCAGATAGACATCGGCAGGAATGGCGAACTCTTACCTAAAGTACTCAAGTTTAGTTGGGGTATCTGCCCTATGTTTCCACATGCCCATGATGTCGGCGTAAAGGTATTCGACTTCAGAAAGCGGATGTTCTTAAAGGGTTTTTTGGAACCTCGGCAAAACCCTAGGTAAATGCCGGTAAGGGTTGTTTCAGTTTTTCCTAAGGATTGGTGAAATCTACAGACAAATCCCAAAACCTAAATCTATGGAAACGAAGATTGAAGGCGCAAATCTGGAAAACAGAGAAATACGAATGAAGTTTCAGAAATCAAGAATAGAGGTGGGGCTCTCAAAAGCATAAAAAATACAAGAAATACAGGGTCAAGAACAGTGGCAAGAAAGTGGTGAAATAGTACAAGTGTTCAAGACATAAGCAAGATCATGGAATAGACACATCCAGATGAATAGTTTAGCAAATCGAAGGTTTGAACAAAGCAGTAATGGCAGCAAGTAAGCAAAGAACATAGAAGAATTGAGAATGAAAGGAACAGAGGCTTACCAGGCAAAGTAAGGCCGAAATAAAGTTCGCCGAAGACAGACGACGGTTACAGAAGTGACCGAGTAGCGAGAGCTTCACCAGAAAGACGAATGAAGTTGCAGAGCTTGGAGCTTGAGCAATGGCGGATTCGAGAGAAAGAGCTTAGAGAGAGAAAAAACAAGTAAATCAAAGCACAAAGTGAAGAGGCAAAAAGAGGGAAAACAAGTTTTATCAAAAACTTGAAACGGCGGCAAAACAGAAGCACTTAATAGGCCTAGAGTAACGCATACGACAGACGGCGCACGCGGGAAAAGATGTGGTTTACAGGCGCGTCATAAGACACGATCCAATAAGGATAAAACACGTAAGTAAAAACAGTTGAAAAGTGATGCATGACAGCTCATGCACAAGAAGGAGTTCACTTGAGTTATTGTTCTTGAAAGAAGACATGTCGGCCTGAAATGAATGATCTCGGCTGAAGAATTCTTATACCGACGTACTAGAGAGAGGAACGATATAGGTTCCATCACCTCAGAATGCCGAGGTAATAGAACTTAGGGGGCAGTTGTGGGGATATATTTTCTGAGCACCAACACGTGGCAAGGTGACACCGACGTGTCAGCCGAGGTGCCACGTGTCGTGGTAGTTATGCCGAGGTGATCTCGGAGTTGCCGAGGTTATCTCCGAAGATATCGGAATCCGAGATAAGCGGATAAGGGACAAGAGTTCTAGGATGAAGAAAGACTTCAGGATGGATAAGGGTAATATTCTTAGGGAGTTTATCCATATCTCTTGAGAAATCCAAAGTAAGCACTAAATTGAAGTCCATAGAAGTCAGGCTTCTAGTAGGACTAGGATTAAGTAAACTATAAAAGAGAGGCACCCCCGTGGGTTTAAGGTATGCTTTTTATACTCAAGCTTCTGAGTTAAATAATTGATTATCTTTGAGAGATATACTGACTTGATCGTCGGAGTGCCCCCGGGTGGAAGAACCACCGTCGGAGCCTTCTCTTTCTGTGCAGGATAACATGGTGCCATCTATTCTGCCAGTGTTCTAAAGCTGAATTACTATACGGGCAGTGTGATCGGAAAATCACTCACACACTTCTATAGTTCAACAAGTCAAAAAATATGTCAAGACTTTGCCTTGTCTTAGTATTCCTGTTGAAAAATCCTTCAAAATTATTCAAACTGATGCTTCTGATATTGGTTATGGTGGTATCCTACTTTAGAAACTCACCCCTCAGTCATCTGAACAAATTGTTCGTTTTCATTCTGGTGTCTGAAATAAAGCACAGAAAAATTATAGTACTATTAAACAAGAAATTTTATCTACTATTTTATGTATTAGTAAATTCCAAGATGATATATTAAATCAAAAAATTTTACTTCGCGTTGATTGCAAATCTGCTAAATATGTTGTAGAAAAAGATGTTAAAAATCTTGCTAGTAAGCAAATTTTTGCCCGTTAGCAATCTATTTTAAGTATTTTTGATTTTGATATTGCATATATTCCTGGTAGTCAAAATTTTATCCCTAATTTTCTTACCCGAGAATTTTTACAGGGGGGATAGAGGATGGCAACTCATTTTATTTCCTACCATAAATTACATGTCACCCATTACCGATTACTTATTCATCAAACTGCTCACCATATTGCTTGCCTCAAGTTAGCCAAAAAATCCACTAAACGTGCTCAATTTATCCGTTTTCATATAATTCATAGTCTCCGTCATTCACTTGCTCACTACATTAACTATACTGATTATCATTTAAGCAAGCTCGATATCCTCAGTGGATGCTAATTCCAGTCTACCTATTTTATTCACAGATGTCTACCCAAAGACCCTTGAGACCTTCTAGCAAGGCTCTTGTTCCTTCTAGTCAACCAGTTCCTCCTTTGGACCTAGTCACCAGATACCATCCCGCTGAATTAGTTAACCATTGCCAAGTCCTTGGGTAATATTTCTAAACCTAGTTATACATCTGCATTAGCCACTGATCCATTTGCGTGTTCATCTCAGTCAGTTACGCCTTATCCTCCTAACCCTATTAAATCTGCTCATTCTGATTATGTTCAATCTCATACTACTAATCTCTTTTTCAAAGAACCCAATCACAAAAATAATCAGGCTGTTCTTGACCTAGTCAAATCATATTTTCCTCCTGGATGGCATTTTGTTCCTCTTCATCCAGAAAAGTCAATTACCTATTACAAAGACATCTTGTTTAATCATCAGTCCATTGTTATTAAACCCATATATGATCGGACTTACACTAGTAAGATTGTGTACCATTCATTGTACATTCACAGTATTTTCTCTCTGATTGAATGGGGTCCTCCTTTCCAACTCTGTGATTTACCTGGTCATACAATACAATATAGTTATTATGATTATGTTGATGCCTGGTTCAAAGTTCTCTTGTATCAAAATGAGTCAAACAATCACTCTTGGTTCCTCCAATTTGATCATAAATTCAAGTCAGAATTCCCCACTTGGTTTTGTCGCTGGTGGACTCAATATGGGGGCTATTAATGATATCTTCCCCTCTATTATGATTGAACAAGTCAATTATTTTTCTATTGTTTTCTCGTTCAGTCCATAACAAAAGAAATTTCCTCCACTGCTCATTTTATATCCAAATACAAGGTCCCGTGGATATTTAAGTGGCAATATGATATTTCTGATGATTTAATCTTTCGCCGACACTCTGTTAAATGGTGGGATAATTTCATTGACAGTGACCCAGTCCTCAGGAAGATTAATATCTTTCCATTGAATCATTTTTGGAATAGTAATATTAGTTGCAGTTATACTACCTTGGATTAATAAAGTTTTATCCTTTGGACTTTTGGTTAAGGCTTGAACATTTAAATTAGTTTTAATACGTTTGTAATAGAGTCGATAAATTAAAGCAATGTTATGAACACTTTCTAACATATTTGTAAATTCTCCGAATAGTTGAATATTCAATGTTAAAGCTTTTAATATGTGAGGATCACGTAAACAATTAAAATGGACAGGACCTTTATGGAGGTCGGATTCCATCATACCCATTACACTTGCATTATAATTAATAAATCGGGCATCTCTTAAACATAATAAAACAGAAGTATTTTTACCTTGTTGAGTTAACAGATTGATTCCTACTTGTATTAATCCTAAATGAATAAAATTATGACCAGCTTTGAGATGTTTTCTGATAGCATCTTTGGATAATAATTGGCAAGTTTCTCTTGGTTTACTTAGAGCATGAACTTGTTCAACAGTTTTGACTTGTAAATCAACATTAAACGTAGATTGTAAAAAACTAGTTTTATATATTTCCTTAGTTTTAACTTTAGGGATATTCCATCCTAAATTAATTTTAACATCTTGATACTCATGTTCTTCTTCATTTAATACTAACTCTAAACTAGGTATAGGAGCAAGAGTTGTAGAACTAGAGCTAACTGAGGAATTACTTCTGAATAACCGACTCATTGTGATTTTAGCAGATTAAATTCAATTTTCCAAATTGCAATTAGAACTTATCAGGTTTTCATATACGGTGCGTTCACTCATACCCTTTCCGGAAACCCCTATATCCTTCAATTGCCTAAACCTAAGGACTTACTCTGGATTGGGACGAAAGGTGGGTGGCTACTGACAAGGTGGAAAACAAGAGATAAGTTAACTGAGAATAAGGAAACTGGAATTTAATGGAACAAAATCACAAGGGAAGTTTAAACAGAAGAGATAACTCAAAACATCATAGATTAACATGGCTCTGATACCAAAAGAGGGTGGAAGCAGCACATTATAAAATACAAATAAAATAACTTATACAAATAAAATAACTTAAACTTTAAATTTAAATTTAAATAAAATATAGAATACTTGACTTACAATTGTTTACTGGAGTGAAGCAAATAATTCTTCCAAATACATAGCTTGAAAATACATTTGCGGAAATTAAAATTACAAAGATTTTTCTTGAGATACTGGAACTCTCAATTTTCTAACTCCGCCTTATTCTTGACTGAAGAGCCTCTTTTATAGATAAAAGAGTTACTGTGAACCTTGTGAAGGAATCTGACTGTGAAAGAAGCACATGGGAGCTGTCTGCAACTTTCAGTGAGTGACTAAAGTTGATGGCTGCCTTTCACTATTCTGAATTTGTTGGTTGGATAAATTATGATGAATAATGAATAGTAATGTTAACTTTTTGATGAATAGTGAACAGTAAATTTGACTTTTTTCACTATTCATTGGAGGCATGTGACTAGGGGAATCAATATAGATATATATATATCAGCAGCTTTTCTCAAGAGAAGAGTATTGATTGAAGTTGATAATTATAGCAATATAGAATCCAATGACTGAATTAAGCATATGGGTCCTGAGCATCTTGGAACTGGGGCCCATAAGGATCCTGGTTAGTTGAACCGGAAGAAGAGTGTGCACCATTTGAACCTTCTTCTGAACTGTCTTTATCAGATTCTGACTTGGCTTGGGCCATGAGTAGACGGGCTATCTGCAGAAGCTCATCTTTGGATGACTTGGATTTGACTTTGGACTTAGCCTGAGATGATGATGATTTTACTTTGGATTTGGATTGATCAGACATGGGCTTTGCTGACTTGGGCTTGAAAGAACTAGAAGTTGGGCTTCCAAGGTTGACTGGAGGAAGTTGGCTTCCTTGTGTTATTGAAGCAGTTGGGTTCTGCTGAGCTTTAATCATAGCAGGAGTAGGAGCATGGAGGTTGACTGGAAACTCAGTTTGAACTTGTTCAATGATGCGTGGAATTTTGAAATTATCCCACCATTTAACAGAGTGTCGGCGAAAGATTAGATCATTAGAAATATCATATTGCCATTTAAATATCCATGGGACCTTGTATTTGGATATAAAAATGAGCAATGGAGGAAATTTCTTTTGTTGTGGACTGAATGAGAAAACAATAGAAAAATAATTGACTTGTTCAATCATAATGGAGGGGAAGATATCATTAATAGCCCCATATTGAGTCCACCAGCGACAAAACCAAGTGGGGAATTCCGACTTGAATTTATGATCAAATTGGAGGAACCAAGAGTGACTGTTTGACTCATTTTGATACAGGAAAACTTTGAACCAGGCATTAATATAATCATAATAACTATATTGTATTGTATGACCAGGTAAACCACGGAGTTGGAAAGGAGGACCCCATTCATTCAGAGAGACAATATTGTGAATGTACAATGAATGGTACACAATCTTACTAGTGTAAGTCCGATCATAAATGGGTTTAATAACAATGGATTGATGATTAAACAAGATGTCTTTGTAATAGGTAATTGACTTTTCTGGATGAAGAGGAACAAAATGCCATCCAGGAGGAAAATATGATTTGACTAGGTCAAGAACAGTCTGATTATTTTTGTGACTGGGTTCTTTGAAAAAGAGATTAGTGGTATGAGATTAAACATAATCAGAACGAGCAGATTTAATAAGATTAGGAGGATAAGGCGTAACTGACTGAGATGAAGACGCAAATGGATCAGTGGCTAATGCAAAGGTATAACTAGGTTTAGGAATATTACCAAGGACTTGGTAACGGTTAACTAATTCAGCGGGATGGTATTTGGTGACTAGGTCCAAAGAAGGAACTGGTTGACTAGAAGGAACAAGAGCCTTGCTAGAAGGTCTCAAGGGTCTCTGGGCAGACATCTCTGAATAAAATAGGTAGACTAGAATTAGCATCCACCGAGGATATCGAGCTTGCTTAAATGATAATCAGCACAGTTAATGTAGTGGGCAAATGAATGACGGAGAATATGAATTGTATGAAAACGAATAAATTGAGCACGTTTAGTAGATTTTTTGGCTAACTTGAGGCAAGTAATATGGTGAGCAGTTTGATGAATGAGTAATCGGTAATGGGTGACATGTAATTTATATATATATGGTTACATATTTGTTTAGTTAAAAAAAAAAGGAAAGAAATATCTATAAATACTAACCAAATAGATATTTTGTTCAACTTTTGGGAATTCTTGGAGTTCTTGCCTTGAGGAAACAAGAGAAAAGGGGTTTCAAGTTAGTTTTTCTTGGGTTTGATCTAGTATAAGTCATTTTTGACCCCTAGTGCTTTGGATCAAAACGTAGAGGGCGGAAAAGGCGTCGTTTGGCTCCAAAAAAATTTAATTTCTGTTGCCGAAAAAATTGAAAGCTTCTTGGCTCGAGGTAGGGATTTTTCCTACACTCCTTTATGCACTTTTACTTGATTATATAGAGGTTAGAGTTGTATATAATTTAATTAGATTTTTTGGAAAATTTGTGATTATTTGCATAAAAGGGAAATTTTGAGAAAAATAAAGAGTTGATACTCAAATTGCAAAAGTGTAAACTTGGAATATGTTTGTAAGGTTATAAAAGAGCTATGTTTTAAATTTGAACAAAACGGACTTCGATTCGATTGGTTTTGAAATTTTTACCATTTTGCTACCAAAAGAGCATTTTTAAAGAAAACAAAGGAATAGGATGTCATAGTTGAATAATGCTTGGAGAATGAGTTTGGAAAGAAAATGATGCTTTCTTGGGCATTAACGGTATTATTTTGCTTAATGTATCTGTTGGAATAAAACGGACACGGTTAGAACTAGACCGTGAGAGGTTGCCGGACGTGATTGTGATATGAAAACTAGTGTAGTTGTTCATATTTTGATGAGATGTGGAATAGATTGTATTTATCAAAATTTTTGGAATTTAATTGTTTAAATATCTGGTTAGAAATATCTATTTTTGGCTATCGGTGGAAGATAACCATGATTGTTGTAGAAAGGCATGAGACTTAGGTAAATTGAACCACATTTCTCCTTTGTTACATTGGACATTGCATTACATTCATTTCATTAGAAATGTATCTGTTTTTGAGAAATGTTTAGAAATGTATCTATTTGCGAAAAGATGAATACTTTGTGAATTTGGGTAAGGAGTGTGGAACCGCGCGGTTAGGTGTCGAGCCTTCCAGTTTACTGGTAAAAATGACAGTGGTAGTGCATTAGGGCCTACTTGTAGACACTCACCTAGAGATTCATAGAGCCTGTATTCAAGTAACAGATATGGTTTAAAATGGAAATGGTTTTATATCTGTTCTTGCATCTCAGCATTGCATGCTTTATAAAAAGAGAGATAAACTATTTTATTATGAGCATACTCCTCTTTAGTCTTGTCATGGTCCATATGTTGTGTAGTATATCTCTATTGGGCTGTGGCTCACCCTATAAGGGAAACCATTTCAGGTATAGGTGCTATGTCTCCGCCAAGGAATTGACTTGGGTGGACTTGGAACTGGGACTCCATTTTTGTTTTATCATTATTTGTTGAATGTAAGCCCAGGGTTGTATTTGCGTTGAGTTGAAACTCCATTTTGTGTAACTAAGAATGTTCTTGGATAAATTTGTAAGCCTATAAGGCACTTATTATCTGTTTGGCTTCCATTTCATACTTGTTGTAAAATACATGCTTGGGATTGGAACTGGGGCATTGAGATGTGAACAACACGTATTTGGCATTTGGGATTTAATGAAAATGGATGTATGGAATAGTTAGCTATATATATATGTGTGTTTGTCTATCATGTGGGTTTTGTTACTTAAATAAATATACCTTGCCCAAATTTTCGGGGCATTACATCTATGAACATGAAAGAGAAAAATATAAGAAATAGCTCAAGATTTTGGGTGGCGTGAATTCATACACGTGTTCTCTTGCATAGTTCTTGAGATTTAAAGAGAAAACTCCATAGATGGTGAGGTTTGGAACTCAAACTTACATGTCTTATGATTTTACCATTTTAATTTTAGCTTTTGATCTTTACTTGGAAATTGGGTTTTATTTTGAATTTATGATTGCTATTTGAAGTTAGATTTGCCAAAATCAAGTTATTTTTGTGAGTTTTAAACTTTGATATGTATGAATTTGAAGAGCTTGAATTCCAATCATAACACAAAATTTCGGATTATACTTTGCCCAGACCACACATGCGGCCTAAGGCCCTGCACGTGCAACCCAACTTTCCCTGTTGCAAATTGTGTTCTGCAAAAATTGCACGTGCTGGCGCACTTGTGGTGACATTTCCACACGTGCGGCTAGGGCTCTCGCACGTGCGGTTTTCAAGGTAGTCCCAGATTTGTTTTCTTTCCGTTTTTCTACCTTTCAAGCCTTCATTTGTATGGTTTTCTAGTGTTTTTCATATGCATTTGCATTGTATGAACACAAGAGAATTAAAGAAAGAATAGGAAGAACTGAGTGAATAAATAATGAATGAACCGACTGAACGAAGTGAATAAAATGTGTTTTTGTTGTGCTTGGTTATGTTTCTACAAGTTGAGCCGTTAAGGAGTATTATCTAACCAAGTATTGTGAGTAACATTTCTGCAAAGATATGTTCAAAGGAATTATATTTGAAATGCTATTGGATAAATGATATTTGCTTTCGTGAACAAATGTCTCATTTTCAAATCTATTATGGCATCTAAAGAATGATCCCAAGTCATGGGGGACAACATGTTAATGTGGGTCCATGACATATATGTGATTACAAGATCTCGTTAGCCACTTGACAAAGTGGTGACATGTTTAATTGGTATCCAGAACCGATTACTCTAGTCAAAAAATGATATGATATGTTCTATTGGATGTACCTTTATTATGTTCATATATGAGACTGATTTGTTACGATCTATTTTATGTATATGACATGTATGAAATTCATTCACTAACTTCTTTACTTTAATGTTATTCACTGGGCTTTAACTCACTGTGTGTATATATATATAGGTGAGCGCCATGAAGAGCAAGCTCAGAAGGAATCCTTTAGCCGAGCCACCGTTTAAAGCCTTTGGAATGTTTTTTTGGTGCCTCCGAGGTGAGGCTAAGTCTAGAAGACCGTTGTCAAGTTTTTGATCATGATGTTGATACTTTGATATATGTGTATATGTAGATAAATATTTTTATACAAGATGTGATGTATGTAATGCAGGGTGGGTAAATTAACGTTATGTGCATGTGTTATTTCATATAGAACCACAGCTCAATGGACTGCTTGTTATATATATATTTTTATATTAAGCTTCTGCTAGCCCCGATTATTTTGATTTGTATAGGAAGGCCTTTGGTAATCTCGGATTACTGGCTAGTTATGACGCTAAACCTATAGGGGTGGGTTTGGGTCGTGATAGACATCCTAGCCGATGTTCAGATTTGGCTAGCCAGTGAAGAAGATTCTATCATGCTTGGGGAGAATTACATGCCCTTTCCCATGGTGCCTATTATTGAGGGTGGGATTAGGTTTCCCCTCAACGTCTTGTTTCGAGAAATGATGTAGTACTACCTGTAGGCACCCCATTTTTGACCGACCTTAAAACTCAGACGTCGCCGATTGAGCGCTCGGTGATGATGCATATTGTGCTTTGCTTCGGTTTGTGAACCAGGTCTGTTTTCTCTATTTTCTCTTCCCGAAGAGAGGGAGAGGTCTTGAAGACCATCTCTCAGTGGCCGTAGGCTACGTTTCGTGGTCGTAGGCCACTATTCCTGTTTGGAGACCAGTTTCCGATTTTCGGAGCCGTCGGCCGTGCGCCTCGGTTCGGGACCGCTTAACTTTCTCCGTTTGCTCCAATTTTTGGCACACACCTTGTTCCCTCTCCCTAGAGGGACACTGTGGCCCGGGAGACCACCTTTGTGGTCGCACGCCACCTCCGGTACTTAATAGTTAGTTTTAGGGGCCTCCGGCTGCGCGTTTTGACCCCCAAACCCTTGTTTTGCATCGGTGTGGGTTCATTTTTGGCATGGACCCAAGTTTGATTGTTAGGAAGGTGGTACTAGGGTGGGAGACCACCTTTTCTTCTTGGAGACCACCTTTCCCCGGTCAGCCGGTTTTTCTTGTCAGGTAAGTGGTCTCCCTCACTTTTGAGCCACATTTTCTGGTCTCCCATACCACCACTGAGTTGCATTCACCTGGGAGACCACCAATATGGGCTGGCCGACCACCTTTTGAGCTTGACCCTTTTAACCCTGGTCGGCCGACCAGGGGGAGTGGCCCGGCGACCACCTAAACTGGTCGGCCAGCTTCCTGTTTTTTTGTCTCACTGAGTGTGTTCCAACTGTGCCAGCTGGGAGCCATTTGCTACATCCTCCATACACGTGTATGGAGGATGTTTATTCTTGGTTTTTAGCTTTCAAGAGAAGCTTTAGCCCCTCTCCTCTATAAAGGAAGAGGTTCTCTTCCATTGCAAGGGTTCAGAACTTGGTGAGAGCATACACCATATATCTCTCTTTGTCACTCCCTTTAAGCTTCAAAGAGTGAAGTTCTTGCCCTCCTTTGCACACCACCTCACAACCTAACCTCTCCATCATCCATCTAAGCACCTTGGAGCTTATTTCCAGAGGCTAAAGAGTTGCAACTTTGGTCCAAAAGCTGCTGGAGGTCTTCTCTATAAGGGTAACACTCATTTCCCCCTTTTAGGCTTTATTTTGCGTCATATCTTAGCTCTAGTTGAAAGCATATTTGAGCTTTGTCATAAACTGAAAAAAGTCTTATTTTGAGCTCCTCTTGAAGTTTGTTTAAGGTCATTTTTCTGTTGGGGGTCATCTACCCCCTTGCATACTTTATTTCCTCTTGTTTTAGGCCATGCATTAGGGCCTTTGTTGTGAGCTTTGTTGGCCCTTTTGTCCACTGAAATCCAGCGGATTTTCAGTGGTTATTATGTGTTTTTGAGCATCAAAATCAGAGAGGGGTGACCCTCTCACCCCTTGTTTTGTTTACTAGCTTTCTTGGCCTTTCAAAGGAGCCCCTATTTGCATGTTTTCAAGTCATGTTTCAGGCTATTATTTGTGAGTTTTGTGACCTGCATAGGCTCTGTCCAGAGCCCTTTTTTCCATGTTGAATGTCTATTGTGCATGTGTAGAGTAATCCTCTTCAAGGCCTTTCAAAGGGACCTTTACTTGCATGCTTCCTAGGCTCATTTCAGGCCCTTTTCAGTGAGTTTTAGGGCCATCATAACCTCTGTCCAGAGGTGGTTTTGCCATTTTGTATGTCCATCATGCATGTGTTGAATAACCCTCTTATTGGCCTTTCAAAGGAACATATCATTCTTGCATGCATTGGCCATGTTTCCATGGGTTTTTGGGCATTATTTGGCATGGCATACTTCTGTTTTTGGCTGGTTTGGTGAGCTCTCATGTGCTTCATATAGTTGTAGTGCAAATCATGGTTCACTAGCTTGTATTGCATGATCTTTTGGCCCTTAATTATAGCACTTTTTGGCCATGCCTTAGACTGATTTTGTGCATATTTTGAACTGCCTTAGCTCTATTTTTGGGTCTCATGGTCGAATGATGTTTGTTTTGCATACTTGTAGTTCAATGTCCATGCTTAGTTTTGAGTTTCGAGGTCCATTACATGCATATGCTGAGGTGTTTTCATGTTTTGGGGCCATTGCACATCATATTTCGGAGCTTACATGTGTGCCATATTCCCATAATTTTCACTCTTTAAATGCGTTTGAGAGTTGGGCTTGTACGGCTTGTTTTCGGACCATTGAATGAGCTTCATTTCTTTGCATATTGAGCCATCATTTTAGGCCATTTTCCCACTATCTTGGACCTGCCTAGGGTCTGTTTGGGGCTGGTCTTGCCATTTATGCATCACTTTGTGTACCTCTAGTGTAATCTGCTTCACTCGTTTCGGTAATTGTGCCATCTAGCATGCATTGTGTGAAGTGTTTGCATGATTCGGGACCATTGTGCATCATGTTTCAGAGCTGGAGAATGTGTGTTTTCATGCCATGTTTCATCATTTGCCATGCTTAGTTAGAGTTGCATGTTGTGCCTTAGGATCGGTCCTTTGTATTCGTGCATGTTTGCATGTATTTCGGTTGTCTCATTTTCATGTATGGCCACTGATTTGAGTGGGGCTGAGGTCCACTCACTTTAGTTTAAGTCCATATTGCATTGCGTATGCCATATAGTTCATGTGCATTGAGTATGTCATTCTCAGTTCATAGCATTGCGTATGCTAGTTGCATGTTGGCATATCATCCCTCGCATGCTAGCATGATTAGGTTGCATTGCATTGAGGGTTGCATGTTAGTCACATTGTGTATGCCATCTCATTGCATTGTGTTTGGAGTAGGGTTAGTCCAAACACGGGAAACGAGGGACGTTTCGTACTTCAAGTGACGAAATGTGTCTCAATTCCTAGTCGCCGACACTCTGGATTACCCATGATGGAGTTTAGGCCTTGTTATGCTTATATGTGCATTCATTTCACATTGAGTCGTGCAATTCGACTCCTTGGCCATCATGCATCGAGATGCGTGATTGGTGGCACAAGGATCGAGGTCTACACTCCCTAGAGCTTGTGCAATGACGGGGAGAGTGGTCATGCACACGTGTTGAAAATACTTTGCCATGCCCCTTTCTTGCTCTCTGTTGCAGCAAATCGGAATCCAACAGCAAAAACTAGTCAGCAACCTTCGGAAGTTTTGTACAGTGTTCTAGGACCAATTGCAAAACAAAGGCAAATCAGGGCATCGCAAAGAATTTCCCGACAAAGCGACCCGAGCACGCATGCATCTTTCATCATTCGGAACAAGAGCTGAGGCAGTTCATTTTATAGCTTGCATGCTAGTTTATTCGCTTTCCTAGTTAATTTGTTAATTAATTAGGGTTTTGTAATATTTAATTAGCTAGAGTAGTTAATTATTTATTCGGACTGTATTATTTATTCAGACCCTCCTAGCGAGGGCAATTGTGTAATAAGTGTGCATGTGTGTGATGTATGTCTTCCAACCCCGTGTCTTTCTCCCTTTTATTTACCAGCTTATGATGGTTAGTTTAGGACATGTTTCAATTAGTATACTTATGCTCGCATGTTTGCATTCATTCATCTGTCTTATATGCACCAGGCTCAGCGCATCATACTAACTGCATTGTATTTCAATTTCAAGTTGAATACGTGTTAGCTGTAGCATCATCATATGCCATCTTAGAATAGCCGAGCCTATCTTAGTTGCATTCTTGCATGTGTTGCATTAGGCATCTCTGCATAATTAGGATTCATGCATGATTTTTAATTAGCTTCTTTCTTTGGCTCAGAGTACTCGGTAAGTGTTCATGCTTTAGCATCCTTGCATGCGTGTGAGTGATTGCCATGATAACATGCTTCACATGAGGCTATGTGCTTATATGATATAACTGCCTGAATGCCTGTGGGTGAAGGTTAGGTTATTTGGATTGGAACAATTCATCGACTGCGAGTTTTAAGCCCACTTAAGAGTGGCAAAATCATGTTTTCTAAGCCCATCTGAGGGTGGCAAATCCACATTTTAGCCTACTTACGAGTAGCAAACCGCTTTCAAAAACAAACATGAGATGTTTTGTTCCAATTCAGGCGATCAGGTCTATATTTGTATGCTGTGCGCATCACGTAGTAAATCTAGGCTAATAACCGGAATAAGAGCACATAATGTTTTCAAAACTCGATATCATGGTTAGTAGAGGCCGATCCTTGATCAGACGAGCGGGGATGCTCACGAAGTGACCTTCCCCAATCGTACCCAAGTTCCCGAGCCGAGGCAACTTTGGTGATGACGGACATGTGGCCTTAGGCAACGAGTCAAGGTTTCCTAAATTTCCTAAAATAAAATATTTAGGTGGCGACTCTGTATCTGGCAAAACAGTCCATGTTTGGCACTTCTTTCAAAAAATCCATTTTCAAAAACGATTTGGCAGATTTGGACTCTTTGATGATTCATCGGTCTTGCATTGCACTCTGTGAGATTAGATACAAGACCGTGACTTTGAGTCCTGAACTGTAGTGAGCCCAAATGAACAAAACAGGATCTCCTCCCGGGACGTTCGGGGACGTCTACACTACCGCCTTAACCTCATGCAAATAGTAATAAACATAACGTTAGGCTCACCTTATCCGATGTTTAGACTTCTACACCATGTGTAGCCTCAAATCCTCCAGCAGCATCTCTTACTACCTAAAATTCAGGTCAACCGCTTGCAAGATAATAGCCGACCTTCCAGACTCCAATAAAGGTGCTGGAAAAGACTATCTCATCGTCTTGGGCAACTGGGAGTTTGCACCAGATGATGAACTGCTCCTCTTTTCCTTGCACAAAGGGATCTTTAGGGAAGATGAAGGTCAGCCCTTAGTTTGTTTAAATCATACACTTTCAACATCATTTCTCACACTTAGTCAAATTCTCATGTTTGTTTTCTCTGTCTTTACAGAATTACCCCAACCAAGCAAGTCTTTTTGCAAATCACACGTCAAGCGACATGACCTAATCCAACTTCTGGACCTTTCCATCAAAGATCACAAGGCCTCCATTCTACTCAACTACGTGTTGATGTACCGATCTCCTTTCCTGGACGTTCCATCTAGGAGTAGGACTCCACATTCTACAACAACTCTACAACAATATCTTTTCCATGACCAGATCAGGCCTCTACCTTTGATCCATTAAACCAACCATCCACCTCAGCTCCATTTCAACACATTTTGCCTGCTCAATGCCAATGCTGCCGCCGACTTACCAACACTCCGACATGGAGGACTCGCAGTAAAAAACACCGAGGTACTGACGTACTGGAGTACAACCCCGCTAATCCACCAATTGCTCTTCTTACCTTTAAACTCGTCACCGGAGTTATCATCACCGCCACCTCAAAAGAGATAGGACACAAACTAGCCGTAGCCAATGATCTGCTGGCCAGTCTCCCCGACATGGTGACTGTGCAATCCACTCCCTCTCTGCAATCCGGGCAGAAACCTAGGACGGTGAAAAAGGCCAAGTCAAAGGCCAAGTTGGCAGTGACTCTTTCCTTAGAGGAACAAGATCCTGAGGATAGCATGCTCATCTCAAATATGGCTGCTAAAAAAATGCCAGCGTCTAACTTCACTGAGCCCCTAACTAGCAAGAAGCTGAAGTTAGTCAATCTTGGGGCAAAATGGGTGTTCTCCCTGAGGACACCTAGCTCCCCAAGATCCAGGTTGGTGACAGATTTCTAAAAGTCAGTGACAATGCAATCAAGGACCCCGAGGTTGGAGCTGCACTAATCATTGTTCTCATTCTCCTCACTGACATGGATGCCATCAGTGAATACAAAGAATATGAGCACTTTGCTTAATTATGAGGCATTTAGTTCTAGTAATTCTCCCAACTCTTAGTTTTCCATTCAATTTCCATACTTAGTAAAATTTTACTAACTCGCTTCTTTCTTTGCAGGCCATTCAACATGCCTACTCTCATGCCGTCAGAGCTAAGTTGATGAAAAAAGACTTAACAAGAAGACACAGGAAGCATCAAACTCCCTTTCTCAACTTAACAAAGCCGAGGCTAGAATCAAGAATCAACTAGACAAGGTCAATGCAGCAAGGATTGGCGAGCTCAATGACTGAGGTTGTTCTTAAAGCTACTAAGGAAAAGGCTGTCGAGGTTGAGAAAAAGCTGGCCGAAGCCTTGGCCACAAAAGAAGTCGAGATCAAAACTACCAATGAGAAGGCATATGAGGAGGAGAAGACTGATGAATGGGATTAGTATAAGAAGCAAGTTAACCTGGCCTGCAACAAAGGATACTATCTTGGCTAGGTTGCTGCTGTCAAGAAGTTGTTGGTCCCCGATGAATTACATCTTCGGGATCTCAATCAGCTTGACGTGTCTTTCCCTCATTTCCCCCGTCCAATCCAAGGAAGAGGAGGAAGACGATGAAGAAAAAGAAAAAGGCACAACTGCTGCTGTTGCTGGGGCCAAGTCCCCAACTCTAAACGACTAGGTCCTAAACCTGACCGAGGAGGACGAGAATGAGGACGAGGTCTCCAAAAGTACTTCTTCAACAAAGGTTGACACTTTTGGAGCCGACAAGAGCCTTGGAGACACTCTGAAGGAAATCGATAAAGAGGTCATAGCCAATATCGAGGCTGAAAGGGCTACCACACCTCTACCAGCCGATGTGGAACAGACTGAGAACCTTGCCCCAGAACCTAGCACTTAGGATTTTTTTTTTCCTCTTTCCTTTTGCTTTTTTGGTACTTTTTCTTTTTTCTATACTTCAAGTTTAAACAGTCTTCTAGCTTTGCAAGGCCGAAGTGCCTTTAGATGTATTTGAATAATCTTCTTTTGTGAATGCATCTCTCTTCTTCTGATTTATTGTTGAATGTATGCTTTACTCTCACTGTCATTAATACGTTGCATCTCATAAATTCTTCTAAGTACAACATCTCATATCTCATCTTAGCAAACCTGTAATGAACTCATCTCAGGGAACACAACCATGAATATCATATCTCATCTCGGCTAATCTGTAATGAACTCATCTCAGAGAACAATCATGAAATATTTTTGAAATTTTTAGATATCAGTAACTTATCTCAAGTATAACTCATCTCAGCTCCTTGCCCCTTAATGTGATTATAAGTTAAAACTTATGTTCTCATTAAGGATCAATATTTGAATCTTGCCTAAGTCAGACTTAGCCATCCATGATCGGAGTTGTCGCGTTTAGCTCGTCTAAACACTTAAGGCTTAATCTTACTGCACCGAGAGTACTAAGTACCTTGACATTTTGTACAAACTGGCCAAATCAATGCCGGTTTTGTCTTGTTTTTTTTGCTAAAACATCCCTTTAATTTAGTTCAGCCCTGTCATCTTGAAAAGCCTAAGTTAAATGTATTGTCCTTGTTTGAAACATCACATCTGCCTAAGTATCCATTTAACATAAGAATTTTGACGACATTTTGCAAAGAACAAAATCGAGTTAGTATTTTATTACTCAATACTTCAGCTAAATATCTTCTAGATTACATCAAACAGAGAAAGAGATAAACAAATAAAACTAATGATAGAAAAACTTGAAATTACTAGTGTTCCATGGCCTTGGCAACTTCTTTCCATCGCAGTCTTCTATCCAATATGCCCCATTGCCAGCAACCGAGATAATTTTGTATGACCTTTCCCAGTTTGAGCCAAGCTTACCCTCATTGGGATCTTTCTTGTTGCCGATGGCTTTTATTAAGACGAGATCCCCCACTTGGAATTCTCTGGGATTTACTTTCTTGTTGTACGCTCTAGTTAATCCCTGTAGGTATGCCCGTAATCGAATTACTACTTGCTTCCTTCTTTCTTCAATCAGGTCCAGATCTCGGGCTAAAAATGTCTCATTTGTTTCATTTTCTACTGCCTGAGTTCTAACTCTAGGAATGTCAATCTATAACGGTATGACGGCCTCAGTGCCATAAGCCATGGCAAAAAGTGATTCTCCATTTGATCTTCTCAACGTAGTACGATATACCCATAGAACATCAGGTAACTCCTCAACCCACTTGCCCTTGGCAGCTTCTAGTCTCTTCTTTATTCCATCCAAGATGGTTATATTTGAGGCCATGACTTGGCTATTGCTTTGTGGGAAGCTAGATGTTGAGTAGTAGTTCTTAATCTTGTACTTCACACAGGAATTCTTGATCAACTTACTGTCAAATTGGGTGTCATTGTCTGCCACAATGGCTCTAGGGATTCCAAATTTGGTGATAATATTTTTTTAGATGAAGCTCCTTATGTCTACATCTCGAATTTTGGCTAATGGCTCATCTTCCACCCATTTTGTGAAGTAATCCATAACTACTAGCAAGTACTTCCTTTGTCTAGTTGCCTTAGGCAATTGCCCAATCAGATCCATACTCCATTGGGAAAATGGCCAAGGACTAGATACCGGGTTTAAGTCTCCAGCTGGCTGGTGTATTAAAGGCACAAACCTTTGACACTTATCGCACTTTCAAACATAGGCTTCAGCATATTTTTTCACGTAAGGCCACCAGTATCCTTGCAATATGGCTCTGTGGGCAAGAGGTGTGCCCCCTATATGATTTCTACAAACTCCTTCGTGGATCTCGTATAAGAAGTCTTCAACTTGGGAAGGGTGTGCATACATCGCAACAATGGTCTGGTGAAAGACCTTTTGTAAAGGTATCCTTCAGCCGACAAGCAAAACGCTGCTGACCTTAATCTGATCTTGTGTGCTTCTTTCTTGTCTTTTCGAAACTTGCCACCCCGAAAAAATTTGACCAACAAGTCCATCTAGCTTGGACCCAACTCCACACATATTGCTTCATACTTTGTGATCAGGTGCTCAAGATTACGGGCTTGACGTTTCGGCCCAACAGGTAGTCTGCTATGATGGTTCTTGGGGAATTCGATTTCATAGCTGAGGCCAAGTTTGCCAGTGCATCTACATGTCTATTGTCTTCTCGGCAAACCTACTGGAGCCTACAGCTCCTGAATTATGCTAACAACTTGATGACTTCTTTCACATAAGCCATCATTTTATCGTCTCGGGCAACATACTTATCTATTGCCTAATTTACGATGAGTGAAGAGTCACAATAGACAACCACCTCATTAGCATCAATTACTATTGCTAGTTTTAATCTAGTAATCAACGTCTCGTACTCTCCTTCATTATTTGAACCTTGAACCCTAGTCTGATGGACTGTTCTAACATTTATCCCTTTGGTGAGACTAGTACCACTCCTACCCTCGCTCCTTGCTGATTTCAACTGCCATCAACAAAGAGACAGAAGGACTCGTTGATATAAAAATCATATGGTTTTGACTTCTCATATTTTTTCCTCTAGGCTTCTTTCTCTTCCACTGGCTTGGGGTTCTATACTGCTAGCTGTGTTTCCTCCAGTTCATTTGTGCATCCAAGGCCTAGGTTCACTAATCTAGGTTTCGGGCTTACGCTTGATGTAAATTCAACAACAAAGTCGGCTAGAACCTAACCTCTAATTACTATCCTTGGTCAATATTCTATGTCATACTGACCTAGAATTACAGCCCATCGTGCTATTCTTCCCCACAAGTCTTCATGTTGTAACAAAGACTTCAGTGGGTGCTTTGTGGGCACCACAATCTTGTGAGCCTGAAAATAGTGGTTCAACTTCTTTGACGCCATTACCAGAGCGAGCCTCAGTCTTTCTAGAGGTAGGTACCTTGTCTCCGTACTTTCCAAGGTCTTGCTCACATAATATACTGCCTTTTGTTCTCCCTTATTTTCTCTAACAACCACCGCGCTGACCGCGTGGTCTAAGACTGCTAGGTATAGAAATAGTTCCTCTCCTAAAACTAGGTTTGACAATATGGGTGGAGATGTCAAATACCTCTTCAAGTCGGCTAGGGCGACTTCGGATGTGTTTGTCCATAAAAACTCTGTGGCCTTCTTTAGCAGTTGGAAAAACTGTCTGCACTTAACCAAACTACAGCTTATGAATTTGTTCAATGTTGCTGCTTTGCTGATCAAAATTTGGACCTCCTTTGCTGTTGTCAGGCTCTTTGGATCAATGATGGTCTTGATCTAATCAAGGCTTGCTTCAATCCCCTTCTGGTTACCAGGTACGCGAAGAACTTATCTGATCCTACCCCGAAAGCACACTTGGAGGCATTCAGCTGAAGCCGAAGCCGATATGCCTTTAGAATGTCAAACACCTCCTTGAGGTTGGCAAGATGATCGACAGGTTCTTTGCTTTTCATGACCATGTCATCAATGTAGACTTCCATGGCCTTTCTAATAAGATGCTTGAACATCTTGGTCATGAGTCTCTGGTATGTTGCTCCTACATTCTTCAATCCAAAGGCATGACTCTCTAGTAATAGAGTTCTTTTGGAGTGATGAATGCCATCTTCTTTTCGTCTGGTGTGAACATGGCTATCTGGTGATAGCCTCCGTGTGCATCAAGGAAGCTCATCCTCTTATGTGCTGAAGTAGTGTCCACCAGTTAGTCTACCTTGGATAAAGGGAAGTAGTCCTTTGGGAAAACTTTATTCAGGCTTATGAAGTCCATGCAAATCCTCCACTTTCCATTCTTCTTCTTAACTACCACTGTATTGGATAGCCATGTTGGGTAGTTCACTTTTCAGATCGCTTATGCCTCTAGTAATCTCTCTACTTCTTCTTCTAGAACTTCCACGTAGACTAAAGTTGGTTGCCTAGCTCTTTGGATTACGGGTTTAGCTGACCTATCTATATTGAGTTTGTGGTAGGTGGCCTCGGGGCTGATTCTCGACATCTCGTACGGTGTCCAGGCGAGCGCCTCTATGTTTTCTCTTAGAAATGCCTCCAATTTCCTTTCTTCCTCTTTGACTAAACCTAAGTTGAGGAGAAATAATTGCTCCTCATTGCCTTCATTTACCAGGATCTTTTTCAAGGGTTCCTAGCTCTTGTCGACAGGTTTTTTGTTGACATCATCCAAGTCCTTTTGGTCTTCATTTTCCACTTCGACTGTATTTACTTCTCGGATATTGCAGGTGTACTTTATTGCTGCCATGGAGCAAGTTTTTGCCTGCACTTGATCTCTTGTTACTTCTTCAATCCCAAATTCCGTTGGGAATCGCAGCAATTGGTACAAGGTGGAAGAGACAACTTTCATGGCATGCAGCCAAGGTTTTCTGAGGATAATGTTGTATGGAGACGACATGTCAATCATGATAAATTTCGTCGCTATGGTCTTTAGTCCTACCAGAATCTCTAGGTTCGTGGTCCCTAGTGGCTATGTCGGCGTACCGTTAAACCTGACCATAAAGCTGTTAGATTGCTCTAGGTTATCCTTGTGAAAGACAAACTCCTTGTAGCATTTGACACATATGATGTCACAGGAGCTGCCTTGATCGATTAGTATTCTTCTTACCTAGCATTCTTTGACTTTCAAGGTTACCACCAAAGTATCATTGTGTGGATGCTGGACTATCTCTAAATCTTCATCCGTGAACTTGATCATCGCCTCCCGATGCCCCTCCATTCGGGGCTTTTTCTGTTGAACTTGGAAGACATACTGTAGATGTCTCATTCTTTGCGTTTCTCCCGGATCTCGTTTGTGCTGACCTTGGAGTGGATCACATTGATAACTCATGGTTTATCTATTTGCGGCGCTGGGGGTGCTGGTGCTGGTGCTGTTGCTGCTGCCAGTGCCCAGGCCAGCTTTGCTTGTTTTTCCATCCTCTTCTCCTTATTTACCAAGTCTCTCAGGTGTCATTGCTTGACAAAGTCCTTTAGGTGTTGCTTCAAAGCCCGAAACCCTTGCATCATGTGTCTTTGCTCATCATGATAAGCACAATTCTTCACGGGGTATCTGTCTACGTATTCCTTTGCTGTTTTCTACGAAGGCCTGAAATAAGGCTTATTTCTGATTCTTTCTAAGATCCTGTAAATCAGGATCTTGAAAATTATCTTTACGACCTACATGGCCTTTAATCCCAGCTCCGGCCTATCAGTGCTGGCACCTCCTTGACTATGTTTTGGTGAGCCATTTTGCTTCTTCTGCTTTACTATACTCATTTTCTTTGTTTTCTTATCCTCCTCTACCTTGGTGTATTTCTCAATCCTTGTTATCAGGTCCTCCATATTTTTCAGGAGGGTCTTCGTAAGAGATTGCTGAAGTGGGCAGTCATCCTCCAACCATTCTAAAAGAAAAAAGAGCCTGCTAGTTCCTAGTTACATGCTGAAATTTGGTTGTAAACCTCGTAATACCTCTTGGTGTAAGCCCTAAGGCTTTCGTCATCATCAATCTTCAACGCCAAGAGAATCAACCCTCAAAGGCTGTAATCTATTTGTAACAAACCTAGCCACAAACATCTCGGCTAGGCCATCCCAACTCTTGACTGATCCCTTTGGTAGCTTAAGGAACCAATCTGATGCTATTTCCTTAAACGTTGATAGGAACACCTTGCATAGTAATTGTTCGTTTCCACTCTATAAGGACATTTCATTCAAATATAAATCGACATGAAAGTTAGGGTCGGACTTACCATCGTAGTTTGTAATCTTGGCATGGTGAATCTCTTGGGTGCTTCAAATGCGTTGAGTTCAATTGAGAATGATAACTTCGGCAAAATGGTGGACGTTACCTTGGTACTGTTTTTTTTTTCTCTGAAGGTAATCTCGCAAGTCCTCATTCGTTCGTCTATAGGCTCGGTTGTCAACCAACTTCAATCTCTTAGGTATGCTACTTTTCGTACTAGGATGCATCCTCTTAAACTACTCAATGTCCACTATCTCATCTCGATAGAGGCCCTGTCCGTTAACCGGTCGAGATCCCCTAATATGTATCTCTCTTGTTCTCTTAGAATCAGATCTTCATGACTCTATTTGTTCAATGTTCTATGATCACCGATTTGAATTACTAGGTCTCTTTCCGTGCTGAGAGATGGTTGGCTCCGTTGTCTGCCCTCTCTTCTGGGCACCGACGTTTGCATTAAGCGTTAGTGTTATTGGTAACAGCAACGCCGGCTACATCACCCTGTTCTGCATCATGAAGTTCACCACTATTTACAGGTCCTTCAGTTTGTTTGCTAGGTCTTTTATTTCTTCATCCCTCCACATGCATCGGTCCTTCTAGACTAGGAGATCACTCTCATTATTGCACTTCTCTCAATTGATCACTCTCATTATTGCACTTCTCTCAATTGTCCTTTCTCAGGCTGTTTCGGCCCATGGCAACATGATTTTCTTCTAGATCTAAGTTTTGTACCTCGTCATTATCTTCTCCTTCGATGTTTGGATCGATGTACTCCTCGTCCTTACTATGCATGTTGTCCCTGACTCTCATTTCTTGTCTGGCATTGGTCATCTACTCTTATTATGTTCCCACAGACGGCGCTAAATAGTTATGGGGACATATTTTTAGGGTTGTCCACGCGATCGAGGTGATTAACTGAGGTGCCATGTGGACGAGCCATGTTTCTGAGATTGTTTTGATATTGCCAAGATATGGTGTGATAATACCGAATTCTGAGATTGTCAAATAAAGGATAAGAGTTATAGATAAGTTGAGGCTCTCTGTTTGGATAAAGATGAGGCTCTTTAATGAGATCATTCTTATATAACTGAGAGTATGAGATAAGTGTTATTCTTGAGTCCTATGAAGTGATATTTCTAAAGGATGAGGGCACTGTTGGCTATAAAAGTAAGGCACCCTCGTAGATTTAAGGTACGCTTTAATTGAGAGTTGTCTGACTTGTGCCAAGTTCTTGTGAGATTGTTGACTGATTTGATCGTTGTAGTGCGCCCAAGTGGATGAGCCACTGTAGGCACCCCATTTTTGACCGACCTTAAGACTCAGACGTCACCGATTGAGCGCTTGGTGATGTTGCATATCGTGCTCGTCCAGAGGTTTCAGAGTCTCGGCCGTGAGCCCTGCCTCCAGACTTCTGGGCTTTTCTATACTTTGCCTCGGTTTGCGAACCAGGCTCGGTTTTCTCTGTTGCTCTTCCTGAGGGGAGGGAGAGGTCTCGTAGACCATCTCTCAGTGGCCGTGGGCTACATTTCGTGGTCGTAGGCCATTCTGCCCATTTCGGAGCCCGGTTCCCGGTTTTCGGAGCCATCAGGCCGTGTGCCTCGGTTCGGGACCGCCTAACTATCTCCGTTTGCTCCGGTTTTTGGCATGCATCTTATTTGCTCCCTTTTTAGGGACACTGTGGTCTGAGAGACCCGCTTCGTGGTCGAACACCACTCCCGGTGCCTAACAGTCAGTTTTCGGGGCCTCGGACTGCGCGTTTCGACCCCGGAACCTTCATTTTGCATCGGTTTTCGTTCATTTTTGGCAGGTACCTCTGTTTCATCACCAGGAAGGTCGTAGAAGGGTGAGAATCCGGTAATTGTTCCAGCAACCAGTTATATTCCGTCATCGCCCTCCGACGCCCGTTTTTCTTACTTCCAAGCCAATGTTGACCACCCTAAGGCTACTTTCTTCAGCTCCAAACCACATATTTGTGTTGTAGGCACCTGGGAGGACACAAATATCACATGGCCGGCCAGTAATTGTCATTGACCCTTTTGAACCCCTCCTAAAAATGGCCTATTCTCTCTCCTGTTTTACAGTTGCCAATTTTGAACCACAGGGTTGTGTTCAGGACACCTGGGAGGCCACCAATTTGTGGTGGCCGGCCACTAATTCAACTTGGCCTTTTTGACCCCTGGCCGGCCGGCCATGGGGGGTGGCCGACCGGCCACCTGCAGCTTCAAAACCTAGCCGGCCTTGCTCCTCAGGGTGAGTACATTACAATTGTGCATTGTTTTTCCCTCCAAAACCTGTATCCGGAGGGAACTTTTTTGGAGGGAAACTTGATGCAATTTCCCTTCCATTTTTCCCTCCTTTTCTCCCCCTCTCTTGGCCATATAACCAGCCTCCCAGGTCTGGTTTGAGGGTTACAAAAAATCCCTAAGAGCTTTGCATACACATCTCCCTCTTCCTCTCTTCCAAACCCTCAAAATCTTCCAAGTTCTACACCCTTTCTTCATCACCACCTAGCACCACCACCACTACTCCATTTCCAGCAGCTTGGGGAGTTTTTCAGAGGCTAGGAGGCAGCATTTCTCAAGCCAAAAAGGAGCCAAGGATTGGTCTACAAGGGTAAGTTCATCTCTCTCTCTTTTGAGCTCTTTTTTTGCCCCATTTCTTAGCCCTCTTTGCTTGCTGTTTTGAGCTCCGACCAAAACTGAAAGTGTCATTTTTTTGAGCTCATTTTTCTGTTTCATTAAGGGTCTTACCCTGTTTGGGACCCCCATATTGCACTTACTTCATTCCCCCTTTGTATGCCATAATCTTGCATAGTATTTTTGGCCTATGTGTAATCTGATTTGGAGCATGATGTAAACTGTAAATAGGATTATTTTGAGCCCTTCTTCAACATTGAAGAAGGGCTCAACACTGTTTGGGACCTCCATATATCACTTGTCATTGTACCCATCTTAGGTCCCCTTTTTTTGTATGATTTATTAGGCTATTGTGTCTCTGTTTTTGGATTTTGGTCCGAACTGAAAATGGCCCTAAAATGACTCCCTCTTCATGTTTCATTAAGGGTCTAGGGCTGTTTGAGACATCCTTGGTATACTTCATGTTATAGCCCTCTTGTGGCCTTAATTTTGCATGGCATTTTGAGCATATTTCTACACTGTTTTGGGCTTGATCATCTACTGTAAAAAGCCATATTTTGGGCCCCTCTTAAACATTGTTGAAGGGCCCTAACCTTTTTGGGGCCAGCATATATCAGTTACTTCTTTGCCCCTTGTTGGCCCATTTCTTGCATGAGTTGTTTGCCATACTTGTATCTGTTTTTGGGGTCTGTCATAAACTGTGAAAGGTCATATTTTTGGTCCCTCTTAAATGTTGTAGAAGGCCCTTTCTCTGTTTGGGGCCAGCATTTGTGGGTTGTCTCATACTCCTCTCTTGGCCCCCCTTTTTTGCATGCTAATTTAGCCCCACTTGTGCTCACTGTTTGGCCTTGCTTAAAACTGAAAACATGCTTGTTTTGGGGCTGCCTTGCTTCTGTCTTTACACTTCATGTTCAAATAATGCATGCATTGCATAGCTATAGGCCATTCCGTATGCCTAGTTTCATGTTTCGGGAGTGATTCCATGCATCGGGTGTCATTTCGCCTTATTTCGGGCCTGTTTTGCATCTCATTTTGCCACTGATTTTTGCATGTTTGCATACCATATTCCATGTCTTGCCATGTCTTGTTAGAGTGGCATTTCGGTGCCTGAGGGTCGGTCCTCGGTTTGCGTGCACGTATTTCGAGTTGTCTTGTTTTCATTGGATGGCCTCCTATGTGAGTGTGGCTGAGGTCCACTCGTGTTGGTGTAAGTCCATTATGCATTGTGTATGTCATTTCAATTCATAGCATTGCGTATGCTAGGCCGTATATTAGCGCATTGTGTATGCCATATTACCTCGTGCATCGTGTATGCCATTCCATAACATTTTGCATGTTAGGTTATATCTTAGTTGCATTTCATGCATATCATGCATATTGCATTGTGTTCGGGATAGGAGTTAGCCCGGGCACGGGAAACGAGGTACATTCCGCACTCCGAGTGGCGGAACGTGTCGCAATCCCCAGTCACCGACACTCCGGATTATCCATGATGGAGTTAGGTTTTGTTGTATTTTCATATGCATTCATTTCATATTGAGTTGTGCAATTCGACTCCTCGGCCATCATGCATCGATATGCGTAATTGGTGGTACGAGGATCGAGACATGCATACATTTGTGAAAATACATTGCCATGCCCCTTTCCTGCTCTCTGTTGCAACAAAATGAAGAATCAGCAACTTTTCGGAGCTTGGCACGCATTTCAAGAACAGGTACAAACAGAGGCTAATTGGGGCATCGTCATGGATTTCCGCACAAAGGCAACCCAGGCATGCATCATTCATCATCCGGAATGGAATCAAGGCAGTCCCTGGCTTGCATGCCAGTTTGTTTTTTTTCCTAGTTAATTTTATTAATTAATTAGGAATTTGTACATTATTTGGACTGTACTATTCTTTTATTCGGGACTGTATATTATTTATTTGGACCTTCTGCGCGAGGGCATAATTGTAATAAGTGTGCGTGAGTGTGATGTATGTCTTCCAACCCCACGTCTTTCTTCCTTTTTATTTACCTGCTTATGATGGTTAGATTAGGGCATATTTCAATTAGCATACAGTATGATAGCATGTTTGCATTCATTCATCTGTTTTGCATGCACCGGGCTCGGCGCACCATACTAACTGCATTGTACTTCAATTACAAGATGAATACATGTTAGCTGTAGCATTCCATATGCCATGTTTAGAATAGCCAAGCCTGCTATAGTTGCATTTTTGCATGTGTTACATTAAGCATTTCAGCATATTTAGGATCATGCATGGATTTCTAATGAGCTTCTATTTTGGCTAGGAGTACTCGGTGAGTTTTTATGCTTTAGCATCCTTGCATGCGTGTGAGTGACTGCCATGAATAGCATGCTTACCATGAGGCTAACTGCTTATGTGATATAACTGCTTGAATGCCTGTGGGTGAAGGTTGGGTTATTTGGATTGGAACAATTCATCAAATGTTTGTTTTAAGCCCACTAGATAGTGGCAAAATCATGTTTTCTAAGCCCACCCGAGGGTGGCAAAATCTGCATTTTAAGCCTACCTGCGGGTAGCAAACCATCTTTCAAAAACAAACATGAAATGTGTTGTTCCAATTCAGGCGATCCAATCTATACTTGTATGCTGTGCGCATCACGTAGTAATCTAGGCTAATAACCGGAATAAGAACACACAATGTTTTCAAAACTAGATATCACGGTTAGTAGAGGCCGGTCTTTGACCGGGCGAGCGGGGGTGCTCACGAAGTGACCTTCCCCATTCGTACCTAAGTTCCCGAGCCGAGGCAACTTTGGTGATGACAGACACGTGGCCTTTGGCACCGAGTCAGGGTTTCCTAAATTTCCCCATAAAAAAATATTTAGGTGGCGACTCTGTATCTGGCAAAGCAGTCCATGTTTGGTACTTCTTTCAAAAATCTGTTTTCTCAAAAACGATTTGCCGGATTTGGACTCTTTGGTTCAAGATTTAGAACCATGACAATCGAGTCCTTGAACTGTAGTGAGCCCAAATGAACAGAACGGGACTTAACCCTCCCGGGGCGTTCGGGGACGTCTACAGCCACCATGGTATTTCTTATCTTCTTGTGTGTAGGTGTTTGGCTTAATCTATTATGCCGCGTGCTCTTCATCTAAGTTCACTAGATCTCAACAGAGAGATCTATTTGGTTGTGAGGTCAAAAATCAACACCCACAGTAAGACTTTGGAGCATAAGCGTTGAGGTCCAAGGTTATACACTACTTAGGGCCAACTCCTAGGGGTTTGGTGAAATGGTCCTAAGATGGCCCTTTAAGTGCTGGACGAACCGTATTCAAGGTTTGGGTGTGGGGTCGAATCCTGGCAGCTGCACTCTCTGACTTAAATGGTGTGTGCGTTGTGGAGCTGGTGAATACACCCGAGGTTTGCCCCTCGTTCTACTCTGGTTAAATCGACATTAGGTAGCTGATTCTGAAGTTAGTGGATAATAGACTAGGGGATTTCACTCATTAACCCCCCCTCCCAAAAAAAATAAAAAAAATAAAAATTTATTTGGAGGTCTTGGACATTGCCACATGGTACACCAAATATGTTATGATTGGTGGAGGTTGGGACTTACAATTTTGTGTTGGATGCTTAGAGAACATGAGGAGGTATGGCGGATGGTGATCAGTTAAGAACATGGCTACATGGTAGAGGTGAACATGGTCCAAATTGGTTTGGTTTAAGATAAAACTAGGACCAATCCATTGTTTACGATTCCATAAAAATTGGAAACAAACCAATCCACTTAAATCATGGAACCAATCCGAACCAAACTATTTAAACATAGTTCGGTTCAGTTTGGAACCACAGTTTCACATAATATGTTCACAAGAAAAATCGTATAATATTCACCAAATAAACTAATATTAAGCAAACATTGTTTAATATTAATCTACCCATGATTTTTCGAAACATAATCATATTGTTCTACTATTAACTTAAACAAACATAATATCTAATAAAGAAACATATTATTCAACATGTAATTAGCATAAAATTCCCATTAAATAAACATTGTCGTGGCAACAACAATTACAAAACTAAAATTATGCTAAATAATTAAAAAAATCAAATCTAGTGGCATAGAAAAGAGAAGAGAAAACTGAAATGATATGAATTTCGGTTTGGTTTCATATATAAGAGGGTAAGATTGTATGCATTATGGTGTATGGTAGATATATGGCTTAAGTTATATACAGTCCGATTCAGTTTCAATCCAGAACCAAGGACTTAAATTCGGAACTGATCTACGGAGACCGATTCCCTAATTTTCCAAACCAAAATCGAACCACGGATTAGAAAAATCAAATCAAATCTACTAGATTGGGCTGAACCGGTTCGATTTATGAAATTTTCGGATTCCTTACTCTACCCTACCACGTGGCTCTCCTGGACCAAGAATTAATTTTCTGTTATTAGGCTAATATCTCATTTTATTTATTAATAGACATATTTTATATGAAAAAATAAAGTTGAGTTTCTTCAAGTTCAAATTTGTACTTAAAGGATTTGAAAAGTTTGTGGGCCTATCATGGGTAATTTTCAATAATTTAAATTATTTATTTTGTAAGGTTTTTTTGTGCATATCATTTATGAACAAAAAATTAAGATGATATAACAAATGTATTTTTTTTCTTTTTATTTTATCGTGTTTATAAAATAAATAAATAAATGATCTATTTTTAAAAATTTACTTGTCGTCTATTTCTTCAAAGATAAATGTGATAAAATAAAAATGTTATGATTATTAAATCGATCTAATTTTCTTTTCCTTTTTTATAAATAATATACACTAAAATTCTTATAAAATTAATAATTTAAATTATCAAAATGGAACTCGTAACAAGTGTTACAGTCCTATAAACTCTCTTAAGTTCATAGTGGTGAGTCTTGTGGTCCTTTAAGTTCTTATAGAGGAGCCGCGGATAATAATTACAAGAGCACTTAATAATTTCTTTTTATGGGTGCCTTTTGCTATGGAAACATTATTCAATCTATTTGAATTACTAGTTGACACATGAGCCATATTGTCTAGAGAAAATTGCCCATTATTTGGTGGTGCTGTATTTTCTCAATCTCATTATGTTGATAAGATACTTGAGAAATTTAGTAAATCAGATACAAATGTGTCAAGGACACTGGTAGACTCAAGTCTACGTTTGGCTAAGAATAATGATGAAAGTGCATTTCAACTAGAATATTCTTGAGTCATTAGAAGTTTAAACTATTTGATAATGTAGTGTCCTTGGTCTTAGACTCGACTTGTTTATGTTAAGTGGTAACCGTTACCTTACATTTACATTTTTTTTTTTTTTTTTTTTTTTTGACTTTTGAAAAGTTGTGGGTTGCATTTAACCTTTTAGTTATTATAATGGGACCTTCTTCTCATTGTTTGGAGTCTTGATTGATGAGTTAACATGTTGGTTGGGCAAGATTAGACCAAGAATGCCAAATTCGAATTTTTATTTTGAGTAGTGTTCACTTTTTTGCCTTTTGTCTTTCTCCACATTTTGAATCCTGATGTGAGGCTAGAATCGATGGAAAGCTTATTTCCGGGGCTTCAATTTAGACATAAAATTGACTATATTCCATTTTTGGACGAGGCAGATATACCTATTTGAAATCACCTGGTAAAAGATATCTAGTCAAATCCGCACAAGCGGAAATTTGAATTCTGCACGAGCGGATTTTGCAAGAAAGCCATTTTTTCTCTTGAGTTGATTCGCAAGAGCGGTTTCAAAATCCGCACGAGAGGATTTTGTGCATCCAGACATCAATTTCTGTGGCCTTTTCACTCAAATCAGATCCTCTCTCTCTCTCTCTCTCTCTCTCTCTCTCTCTCTCTCTCTAAGTTCTCTTTTCTCTAAACTCTCACCAATTTTCACATTTTCTTCGATCTACAAAGATCAAGCAAGATTTTGATGCTAGTTCCTTATACAAAATCGACGAGAGTCTTAAGGGTCACGTTTTGACTGGTGGAGATTAAATTTCAACAAAGTTGATTTTTTAAGATTTCTCCCCTTCTCTCTTTGAGATGGGGTTTGTGTGTTTCTTTTCAATACCTCATTATAGATAGACATGTGGTAGCTTTTATTACATTAAAAACTTGATTTGTTGGGTATTTTTAAAAAGCATGTGATGAGGGTTAAGATTTTATGATCTAGAGTTAAATCTTATGTTTTATTGTCAATATATGAGATTGCATATTTGAGAAAATGTTTAAAAGGATTAGAGTAAAAATCTCTAATTAATTGTTTAAGGGTTATGTGAAAGAGGGGAAAATTGATGATTTGATTTTATTTGAACCATATGGGGTATTGTGTATTACAAATGTGAAAATAGGTATGTAAGAAAATAAAGAAAGCATCATGAAATTTAATTTGTGTAAATTGTTATCTATGGTTTTATAATTGTTAAGTTATAATAATTGTCAAAAAATCAAAATTTTGGAGAAACTAAAAGGGTGTTGGTAAATGTTGTGTGTATGAAAGATTTTTGGATTGGTTAATCTTGTTTATGAGGCTTATGATGAAAAATCCCAAATCCTTTGGTTATTTATTTCTTTGAGAGATGAGATTAATTTGTGTTACCAAACCCATCGAAACCGACCCGAACCAAAGTTATTTGCCTTACAGATTTTTTACACCCATACATTGGTTTTGGAGATACAATTATTACCCTACCTACCTATTACCTAAGCTATCTCACATCTCTCAAGAATGAGAGACGTTTCGGCTACCTTTCACTTTCCAACATCTAAATTTCAAATTCCAAGATACAACCACAGTGAACAACTCATCACTATCTTTTCTGCTTTTACACTGTGTTTGGATTGAGTGATTTGGAGAGAAAAGAAAAGAAATAGAGAGAAATGTATTTCTCTTCCTTGTTTGGTTATCTTAAGTGGAGAGAAATGGGGAGAAATAGAGAGAAATGGAGAGAAACTCATTTCTCTCATAACCCTTATTTTCAATCTTCCCAAAAGTGGAGAGATTGGGAGAGAAAAGAAACCCACAAATGTTTATATTTTCATAATACCAAATTTACCCCTATAAAAATAAAAGAAATAAAATGATTGAAAATATAAAAAGGTTATTTTGGTAATATAACACAAAATAATTTCTTTTCTTTTCTCTTAATGAAATCTAACCAAACAAGAAGGAGAGAAATCACAATCATTTCTTTTCTTTTATTTCTTACTTATCCAAACAAAAAGGAGAGAAATTACAATCATTTCTTTTCTTTTCTTTTCTCTTATTACTTAAGTAATCATTTCTTTTCTTTTCCTTCCTAAGTTACCAAACATAGCGTTAGTCTCTTTGTATCCCTCTCTCTCTCTCTCTCTATAATAATATTTATCTATCGTATATCTACATACATACTGCTACATCTTTCCCACTCTCTCTCTCTCATTTTATTTTGTAGTTGTGTTAAACTCCTCTCACTCATTCGTCACTCTCTACTCTCAATCTCTCTATTGATTTGTGATGAGTTTTGAAGGTTAAAGCGCATCACAATCTTCTTTTCGGTGGATGGAAGCATTTTTTCTTTAGAATCTTCATATCAGACTAACAAAAACTCTAAGTTAAGGATTCGATATTTTCATTTTGAATCTTTCTGTATAGTTCTCTTATCAATCAGTTCTATCATTTTAAACCCTAGACTTCTGTATTTATATTTTAATTTTTTCTTAAAATTTCTTTGGTCAAGTAGGTCTATGATCCACTCTTGTCTTGTGTATACTCTCCGTCTCTATTATGTAAGCATGTTCTAATGCTCTTGGTTTTTTAATAATAATATTTCCTGTTACATAAGCTTTTGTTATGTTACCAGAAAAACAAAAAAATTGTTATATTATGTTCCTCTCATAATCTGTTTGCATTAATAATATTTGCTTTCGTTGGAAAAAAAAAAAAAAAAAATACTCTTTGGTTTTTAATTTTTTAATTTTTTAAAACCAAACTCTTATTTATTTAGCTATTATGCTTGGCCTTTTTTTTTTTCAGCAAAAATAAATTTATATATATTTTAGGTTGAAGTCTATTCATTTCTTTATTTTGCTTTTATTTGAATTTGATGTTTTTTTTTAAGATTACTATTTTTTAAGCATGATATGTTTTGTGTTTTGGAAATTTTATTTTATTTTATTGTTGTTTAAGCATGCTCTCTCTGTACTTTGTAGAAAATAAAAAATAAAAAAATTTGCATGCTCGTTGATCACTTTATTTTTATTTATCATTGCTAATGATTTATGCTCTTTGTTATTTTGCTAAAGCATATTATGATTATTGTTTTTAGTTTAACCATGCTTTCATTATTTTGTTTAAGTATTGTTTTGTGACATGCTATTTTTTTGTTATGGTGGGGATTTAAAAATGTATTCTAATGTTTTACTTGTATTTTGGTATAGATAATGGATCCTCCTCTTTTTACAGTTGCATTTGTTACCCAACCTACTAACCTTCCCCCTTCTGAAAAGCCTTCAATGCCACCCAATGACAGGGTAAAGTTAGGGAAAAGGGTAGTAGGAGAAAACCATCTAGAGCGTGGGATCATTTTGATAAAATAAAAAGTGAAGAAGATGGAAAAATGAGGGTTGTTTGCAAATATTGTTTGTTACACTTATTTATTTTGATGATTTATTTAATTATGTTTTAATTTATTTGAAAGAGAAAAATAGAATCCAAAATTTATTTTGATGATTGATTTGAAAGAGAAAAATAGAATCAAAATTTATTTTGTCCCATTATTTCTCACCTAAACCTTTATCCTAAATATTGTTAGAATGTATTTAATATTTGATTAAATCAGAAGTTCAAACAGCCCAAAACAAAGGTTCAAACAGCCCAGTATAGCAGCAGGCCAAAAGATTTAAAAGGTTCAAGTGGAAAATATTCAAATTTGTAATGATGGAGTGGAAGATATTCAAATTAGTAATGATGGAGTACAACGGCTATAAACGACTATAAATTTAAATGAATACAACGGCTATAAACGGCTATATATTCAAATGAATTACAACGGCTATAAACGACTATAAATTCAAATGAATACAACGGCTATAAACGGCTATAAGTTTCATTATATATACCAAAGCCTCTAATGTAAACAAGTGACAAAAAAAACCAAAAAATATTCTTTGATCTATAATCACTCACATCTATTCTCTGAAAATTTCTCTGAGAAGTGTTCTTCAATTTTTGTTTACATCCTCTCTCAAAAATTATACACTGGGCCTTATAGCATTAAGCTCATCTTTCCTGTGTGAAGTTTACAGAAAATCCAGAGCTTCATTTTTATATCTATCTTTGAGAGATAATTATTGTAAGCTTTCTTTGAAAGCAAAAATACCATTTCATCTTGTAAAAGTGTTGCAAACACTGTGTTCTTGAAATCTTGAGAGTGATTGTGAATCACCTAAGATTTGCAACGGTTTGGGCTTGTGAAGTCTGTGTAAAATCTATGGAGGATTTCTCCATGTTTATGAGGTTGCTAGCACCCCTGTGAAGCTAGAAGATAGTGGAAAATCTCAAGTGAAGCTTAAGAAGTGGATGTAGGCTTGGTTGAAGCCGAACCACTATAACTCTTCCCTAATCTCTTTACTTTCCTACTACTGCTATAGCTATCTAATATTCATGTGTTAATCATTTTGTTTACCATGTATGTTAGTTATACTTTATTGTTATTTTGCTTGATCATTTACTGCTAAGTTCATCATTGTACTTGTTAATAATTTGTTGTACTAGTAGTTAATTTTATTGGGGTATTATTAATTTTAATTTGTAGAAACCTAATTCACCCCCCCTCTTAAGTTGCTTTTTTGGTAACAATTGGTATTAGAGTCTGGGGCTCTTGTTTAGATTTAACAATCTTGAGTTTTTGATCCATAGTAACCATGTATTCTACTTACTCTGCTGTAGGACAAGCTAGCAATAGGCCACCTCTCTTTGATGGTAGTAATTACATTCATTGGAAAGAAAAAATGACTTTGTATCTTCAAGTTACCAATTATGCTTTGTGGCTCATTATCACTAAAGGTCCTAAAATCCCTACCAAGGTAGTAGACCATATCAGTGTGCCTAAACTTGAGGATGAATGTGATGAGCGTGATTATAAACTCCTTCAAGGTGATGCTAAAGCCCAGCTTATTCTTGTGTGTGGACTAGATACAAATAAGTATAATAGAATTTCTGGGTGTATTATTGCTAAAGAGATTTGGGTTAAACTTGAAATCACCTATGAAGGAACTAGCCAAATAAAAGAGTCTCGGATTGACATGCTTATTCATGATTATGAACTCTTTACTTTGGAATCATTTGAATCTATTTCTGAAATGTTTTATAAATTTACCAATATTATTAATGTTCTAAAATCTCTTGGTAAATCTTATACTAATGGTGAGCTTGTAAGAAAAATACTTAGGTCTTTGCCAAATGAATGGGAAGCTAAGGTTACAACTATTCAAGAAGCAAAAGACCTAACAAAATTAGGCATTGAAGAACTCCTAGGCTCACTCATGGCTCATAAACTTTCAATGATGGATGCTAGCAAAAAGGAAGCCATTTGGGAGAAAATGATGGAGTAGCCAACTTGTGTCTCATGGCTCTTGGAGAAGAAGAATCTACTCAAGATAAGGTAATTTCTAATTATGTAGAATTTGAAAGTGCTTTCAATGAATTACATGACATATTTAGAAATGCTTGTGTTAAGAATTCTAAATTAAAGAAATTAGTTACTTCTCTTTCAAATGATGTGGGTGTTTTAAAAATGGAAAATGCTACTTTGAAAAATGACTTTACATCAATTGTCAATGAGAAAAACATTTTGAAAAACAATATTGAGGATTTAAACAAAACTCTTGAAAATTTTATAAAAGGAAAAGAAAATCTCAACAAGCTTCTTGGAAATAAAAAATGTGTTTTTGACAAAGTAGACATTGGTTTTGATCCTCCTAAACCTTTTATGAGATTAGATGTTCTTGAGACTAATCCCCATGGATCCAAGAAAGTATGGGTACTAAGAAAGAAATCAAGATATTTTGTAGTTGGAATCTCAAAGAACACCAAGGACTTCGAGAGGAAATGCACAACAAGAGTGTTCAATTTAAATAGCAAAATTAGCTCCTACAAGAAAAAGAATGATGAAATGAAAATCACCAAGACGAACAATAAAGGTAATGTATGGGTGAAGATTCCAAAGAGGTAAATGAAGGTATAACTCCTAACACACCTTTAAGCTTAAAGTTCTATATTCTTTAAGGTGTGATTTGTGTATAATAGGTTGTGTCTAATCATTGCTTCCATGTAACCTAATTGTACTAAGTTTGTTAAGTCATGTTCTGCTAGTTTCTTTCAAACATTCATTGAACTCAAAAATGAGAATTATATTATTTTGATGAATGCCTATTAGAATATGAATGATTCATGTATTCATTAACATTTTATATCATGTCATCCATTGCTATGAAAAAGAGATAAGAAGTGATAAATTTTTTTGTGAGCATACTTTTCACACCTTATATATGACTTCATACTAATTTAATTGATGAAAATGCCTCTTGATAATGTTATGTGATTAAATGAGATTGTTGCATCATTTCTTAATAAAACAAAGAGCATAACACCATTTTCTTATGCATATTATGCTATGTGATACAACTTGAAAATTCTGAAAAATAGCATTCCAAACTCTTGTTTGATCATTGAATTATTTTTCACCTTTTGAATTTGTGATAAGAAGTGATTTGTGCTGTATTTTTATTGAGTAATAGTGATTGTTCTATGAATGCTATATTTACACAAAATCATATTAGAAAAGGGTAACACCAACTTAGGGGAAGAAATCATTTTGCTAACATACTTGTTAAACCCTTTTGAGATGAACTCCTCATGAAAGAAAATTGAAAATTAAAAAGCTTCTATCTCTTGAACCTAACGTATGCCTCATATACTCTCTTAAGCTTTTAAGATAAAAATTCTATCTTATATCCTTTGAGCTAATATTGTTATTACTTTTGATATGAAAAAGATTGATTATGCTTCATATGATTTGCAATGTATACTCTTTGATGATACTCTTGCCTAAAAATCATGCCTATGCTTAAAATGTGTGCTATATATTGAAATTCATGATTTTTCTTGGCATATGGATTGCTATACCTTGAACATGCTTCATTTTTTGGGTTTACATTAGCTCCATGAGATTATATTGAGTTTAACCTATTATGAGCAATATTTGGTATTCTACATAATGCTTGAGCTATGATTGTTAAATCTTCTAGATTGTATATTGGTGTCTTTGGTAGATTACATGTTAGTATCATTTTGGGATCCTTATTGGTAACATTTTGCATCCTCTTTGATATTATTGACAAGAACATTTCAGTTATGAGCTTTCATTTATTATATCTCCTATTGATTTTGCCAAATGAAACAAGGGGAAGAATTTAAACTTGATTATTTTTTAAAATCCCTTCAGTTTCTATTATGTTTTTGATATCAAACTTATGGGCTTGCACCTTTACATGTTACTCTTTTTTTTGGCCCATTATTGTCAAATGGTATGAGCTTCAATTGTATGATCATTATGTGCTATCATTTTTTTGGTATCATAAAGCTACCTTGAAATGGATGATTATTTGTGCTACAATGAGACTTACATTTTTTCATCCTATATGTTGTACCATACTCTCTCGTTGTGCTTGATTTTGTTGAAAATGTCATCGGGGGAGAAAAAGAGACTTGATTGTTTTAGTATCTCTGATTATTTTGGTATCTCTATGCTTTTGGTATCTTAATTCTTACAACATGACCTTTGAGCTGATTAGTTGTTGATAATGTAAGAGGAAGATTGTTTTCCTCAAGAAATAGTGACTTGAACTTTAGCTCCATATTTATACTCTTGTTTGGCAATCTTGTTTGATATATGCACTGTTATGTCTATTATAGTCTTGAGATTGGTATGCTCTTGCTAAGAAATTGAGAATTAGATTATGCTCAAATGCTTCTCATATACTCATTAACAATTTGGTCTCTCATTATTATTTTTTTATTTGGGCTTAATTTTCTTATTTTTTTTCTTTGCTTTTTAATTTCATTTTTCAGTACTTAAACATAAACACAACAACAAATCAAAATACAAATATTTATATAAACAAAAACCAAAAAAAAAAAAAAAAACACCATTCATTTTTTTTATGGCCACACGTCGATCAAAATAAACATAAAAAAAAAAACCCTTCATTTTTTTCCGACCATACGCTGATCTTACTTACTCGCTTCTTCCATCGTTTTCTTCTTCTTTTTGTCACCTTGGGCAACCCTTGACGCCCCTTCCCCCATGCTTTCGTCGAGAGCGACGACTCCCCGCTGACTATCAAAGGCCAAGAACGATGTTGCTCCAAATCAGGCCATGGAGGTGGTCTTCCATTTAAGCTTTTTATTTTTGGCCTTCAATGCGCCTATTTCTGCTCGCGCATCCTTGTACATGCGCTGGAGCAGAGAGAGTTGGGCGTTGACCTGATGGAGCTCACTCGTCTTGTTCTGCAATCGATGAGCCAATTTTGTGACTGCCGTCACTGTCTCCATACAAGACGTCAGTGTGAAATGATTGGCTTCTATGTCAGATTGAGCTGCCATGATTTGCTCAATCGACATCATAAGAAGGTTAGGAAGAGGAATGACTAGAAGAGTAAGAGTAGGGGCACTCAGTCCAGCAGAGCTTATGGGATCGTTTAGGTCTGGAAATAGAGTGAGGGGACGGGATGAGGAAGCCATGGTTTAGAGGTGAGAGGTGTAAAAGAAATGAGTTGCCGAGAAATAGAAGAGAACAGACTAAGGTTTAG
>JAXFYN010000191.1:158335-174915 GCA_036172215.1 Camellia granthamiana
TTTTGTCTCTCGATGAGGAAGAAGAAACAGACGAGAGTGGTGAAGAAGAGATAGAAGAGAATGGTGAAGAAGAAAATGGAAGAGTGTGTGATTAAGAAGAAGGCAAAAGAGAAGAAGACAAGGAGGGAGAGAGAGCCGAGACGCGTACAAATCGAGGCCTGCTTTTGTCGGCCAATGGCTCAAAAGTGAGGCCGCGTGTTAAACGCGTTTATCGAAGGAAAAAGAGAGACGCGTAAGAGTTGTACGTGTATGCATATACGTATATATATATATGTTTTGAATTGTATAGATGCCATTTATCCCTATCATTTTCCTCATCCTCCTCCTCTAAATTCTGACCCATGATTTCCTTTTGATGATATCACAGGGGGAGAAATTATATGATGTTATGTATTATGGTATTATTTTCAAACTAATCTAATGCTATGTTTTTATAGTTTGATATCTTAATCTTATATCATGTTGGTGATTAAAGCTTATTTATTACACATGTACTAACCTATGTATTTAGAAATGAATTTAGGGAGTATGACCTGAGGGGCAGCCTTTCTTACTCCCAAATCAAATCAAAACATCATTGTGTGCCATCATCAAAAAGGGGGAGATTGTTAGAATTATTTATTTTGATGATTTATTTAATTATGTTTTAATTTATTTGAAAGAGAAAAATAGAATCCAAAATTTATTTTGATGATTTTTTTAAAGAGAAAAATAGAATCAAAATTTATTTTGTCCCATTATTTCTCACCTAAACCTTTATCCTAAATGTTGTTAGAATGTATTTAATATTTGATTAAATCAGGAGTTCAAATAGTCCAAAACAAAGGTTCAAATAGCCCAGCACAGCAACGCAACAGGCCAAAAGGTTCAAAAGGTTTAAGTGGAAGATATTTAAATTTGTAATGATGGAGTGGAAAATATTTAAATTAGTAATGATGGAGTACAACGGCTATAAACGACTATAAATTCAAATGAATACAACGGCTATAAATGGCTATATATTCAAATGAATTACAATGACTATAAACGGCTATAAATTCAAATGAATACAACAGCTATAAATAGCTATAAGTTTCATTATATATACCAAAACTTCTAATGTAAACAAATGACAAAAAAAATCAGAAAATATTCTTTGATCTATAATCACTCACATCTATTCTCTGAAAATTTCTCTGAGAAGTGTTCTTCAATTTTTGTTTACATCCTCTCTAAGAAATTATACACTGAGCCTTATAGCATTAAGCTTATCTTTCCTGTGTGAGGTTTATAGAAAGTCCAAAGCTTCATTTTTATATCTATCTTTGAGAGATAATTATTGTAAGCTTTCTTTGAAAGCAAAAATACCATTTCATCTTGTAAAAGTGTTGCAAACACTGTGTTCTTGAAATCTTGAGAGTGATTGTGAATCGCCTAAGATTTGCAACGGTTTGGGCTTGTGAAGTTTGTGTAAAATCTATGGAGGATTGCTCCATGTTTATGAGGTTGCTAGCACCCCTGTGAAGCTAGAAGATAGTGGAAAATCTCAAGTGAAGCTTAAGGAGTGGATGTAGGCTTGGTTGAAGCCGAACCACTATAAATCTGTTTGTCTCCTCTTCCCTAATCTCTTTACTTTCCTACTACTGCTATAGCTATTTAATATTCATGTGTTAATCATTTTATTTACCCTGTATGTTAGTTATACTTCATTGTTATTTTGCTTGATCATTTACTGCTAAGTTCATCATTATGCTTGTTAATAATTTGTTGTACTAGTAGTTAATTTTATTAGGGTATTATTAATTTTAATTTGTAAAAACCTAATTCACCCCCCCCCCTCTTAGGTTGCTTTTTGGATAACATTGTCAAAAGGAATACCTAGCAGATTCAAAAGGGCATGGGACAAGTAATTTGTTGAGTTATTTTGGTAGTTATCGAAAATATCCCTATAGAGAAGGATGGAGAAGAGGGTGTTGAACTTGTGGAAATAACCTTCACTGTAGAGGCTGGTAAAAGAGCTCTAGCTGAGATGATTATACTAGATGAATTGCCATTTAGGTTCATTGAGGGAGCTGGTTTTCGAAAATTTTGTAACGTCTTGCAACCTAAGTTCAAACCAATCCCATGTCATACCACTATTTCCAAATATATTGTAACAATTTTTAACCAAGAGAGGGATAAGTTAAGGAATGTGTTGAGAGGTCGTAGGGTGTGCCTTACCATTGATACATGGACATCCATACAAAATCTGAATTATATGTGCCATACTGCCTATTTCATTGATGATGAATGGAAATTACAAAAACGAATCCTAAATTTTAGTCAAGTTGAAGATCACAAGGGAGAAACCATTGGTAAAAGAATTGAAATGTGTTTGCTTGAGTGGAATATTGGTTGTGTTTTTTCTTTGACAGTTGATAATTATAGCTCTAACAGCACAACCATTAAATACTTGAAAATGAAAACAAAGGATTAGAAAGGGACTGTCTTGGGACATGAGTTCTTACACATGCGTTGTTGTGTGCATATTTTGAATCTCATAGTGAGTGAGGGTTTGAAAGAATTAGATGCATTGATTGCATGTGCGCGTGATGTTGTGAGATATGTAAAGTCATCTCCAAATAGGCTAGAGACTTTCAAAAGATGTGTGGTGAGAGAAAAAATTGAGTCAAGGTCTCTTCTATGTCTTGATGTACCTTCTAGGTAAAACTCCACTTACTTGATGTTAGAGGCAGCTGAAAAATTTAAGAAGGCCTTTGAGCGGATGAAGGATAAGGACTCCAATTATAAATCTTGTTTTTCGGGTGATGTGAGTTGTGATGATGGGGAGGAGGGAAGTGGGAAAAAAGGGCTCTAACCGTGAGTGATTGGTGCAATTGTAGATTATTTGTGAAATTCCTAAGGCTATTCTACAATGCTACCAAGTGATTTTTAGGCTCACTTTATGTTACATCAAATTATTTTTTCAATGAGATGTTTGTTATTCAATCCAAAATTGAGCAACTGTCAAAAAAAGAGTCAAAAGATGATGAATTCTTATCTTTAATGGCCAAAGGCGTGAACCCAAAATTTCAGAAATATTGGGGGAATGGAGATAAAATAAATCTTTTATTGTATGTTGCGGTGGTGCATGATCCTAGAAAGAAGTTAAGGTATGTCAAGTTCTGTTTTTCACAATTGTATGGGGTTGAAATGGTAAATCAAATGACGAGTCAGGTGAAGTACTGTTTGACTCGTTTGTATGACCATTATATTGCAAATGATTCAAGTAGTGTGGAAGTGACTAATACAAGTGAACAATCTGCCATCAATGTAGATGATGATTGTGATGATCCAAAATTGTTCATATCATCTCAATTCAATTTATATTTGGATTCTGAATATTATATTTTGTGCAAATCTGAGGTGGATGCATACTTAGCTGAGCTCTGTCAAGGTACAAAAGATGAGAAATTTGACATTTTAAATTGGTGGAAGAGTAATTCCTCAAAATATCGAGTGTTGTCCCAAGTTGCACATGATGTGTTAGCCATGCCTGTTTCTTCAGTTGCATCTGAGTCGGCATTCAGTATGGGAGGATGAATCCTTGATCTGTTACATAGCTCATTATCTCCTATGATGGTAGAAGTACTTGTATGCCTACAAAATTGGCTTCAAAGCAACATACCGATTTCTCTTCACAAGGCAATAGATGACGTTGAACAATTTGATCAATATGACTCAGGTAAATAGTATATAGTTCACTTTGTATACATTTTGAGTTTACTGTGATCAACATGGAGCTTTAGATTACTGACTATTGTTTGTTTTCAGCTTTTCAAGGATCAAACACAAGTTTGAGCCCATGCTCAACCCCAGTAGCAAATACCGTTATTAATGTCTAGCATTGGAAATGGCTTGGTAATGAAATTACATAATGTATTTTGTTTATGTAATATGAGGGTTATATTTCTGTAACTTTTTCTTTTATATGTAGTACATGAAATCGAACTTCAATTTTATTTTTGTAGGAGATAAGTGCATGCAGCAAGATGGACACATAGCTTTTGTTTATTGCACAACACTTTTTGTTATTAAACTGTACATGTGGATGAATGTAATTAACACTAAATAGTAGAAGACTTGGTCACTTTCTTTTTAACATTTTGTTTTGTTGCTACCAAGTGGTATTGTGACTGTTGGCTATTATTTTTGAATTTTTGTGGTACGTTGCATTGTTCAATGCAACATTGCCTTAGCCAACAATTTAGTCTTGCAACTTAGCAATTGCTAGAGTACAGTTATATCCTCACAGGTATAGCTACATCTATAGAGAACCACAACACTTTTGGATTTTGGATATTTAGCTTTTGAATTATGGAATCTGGATGATATTTATCCCTTAGCAAATGGTGGATATTTACTTTTGGTAGCAAGATAATTGGCTTTTTAATGCTGTTTATGTTATTTTTGAATATTGAATATTGAACAATATGTTATGTGAAAAGATATTTAGTCTAATGATATTTTTTTTTATTTTCATATTGAAAAATGAATTATCTTTTGGTGGTCATGTTAAACAGATACTAAAATTGGCCAAGGGAAAAAGTTATATTTGATGTTAACATTACTTGGGAAAAAAAATGGACTTGGTCCAAAATAGTCCAATTTACTTCAACATGGGCTCATTTTTTGCAATAAACAGGGGAAAAAATAAAGTTGGCCCAAAATAGGACAATTTACTTCAAAGTGGGCTCACTTTTTGTAATAAACAAGGACACAAAAATGTAAAACCCCAAATTTTAGAAATCTAAAAATGTAATTTTCAATCCGTCACCTGCTAACCCATTTGCCATGGGCAATCGATTTCGAAAACATGAACAGTCGAGATTGGTTTACAAATATCTGAACTGATCATGTTCGGTTAGGTTTTGGGTAAGGGTCAAACCCGACCCGAATCGACCCGTGCACAGGCCTATGTTGGATTATGAAAATAAATTACTAATTGAGTTTTGATAATTAATGAGAAAGATGTGACGATTTGTTGTAGGTATTGGGAGTTTAGAGATAAAGGAAAATAAATTTTGGAAATCAATAAAATATTTATATGCTTTTGTGAAATGAGAAGTAAGAGGAGCTGACGATTTTTTTCTTTCTTTAAAACAAGTGAATAATTATATTTGTGACAAATTACCACTTGTTGAACCAAATTTGAATATTTTGAATTGAATCTTAAAGATTGGATGGTAGTGATGGAAGAGACTTTAATTATGAGTTTTGAAAATGACGTGAATTGGAAGTTGAATTAATTGGAGTTAAAAGATAAAAGTTCTGTAACGTACAAATGTTGATAAAATCTAAATCAAGAGGATGAAATTGAATTCATGGACTTGGTACCTGTTGTTTATGAGGTTGTGTCCTTGACCATTGGTAGAGGATGATATTGACGTTGTTAAATAATTTGTGAAACTTCGAATAATGTGCCAATTGTTGAACTGACTGAAAGTGCGCATTGATATGGGTTCCTCTCCCCTCTAGATTTGTGCCCAATAAAGTTTGGTACTTTGACATGGGTTCCTCTTCCCTCTGGTTCCACTACAGGAAAAAGCACATTTGGTGACCAAATTTCCTGACTAAAAAAAATTTAGTTGCTGAAAGTATAGCTTTTGGCGACTAAAAAAGTATTAGTAGCCAAAAGTAAAGATTTTTGGCGACTAAAAAAATTTAGTAACCAAAAGTATAGGTCTTGGCGACTAAAAATCTGTTTGGTCACCGATATATGGCTTTTATCGACTAAAAAAACTTTAGTAGCCAAACGTAAGGCCCTGTGGCGACTAAAAAAAATTAGTAGCCAAAAGTGAGGCATTCGGCTACTAAAAAGTTGTTTGGTTCGACTAAAAAAAATTTAGTAGCCAAAAGTTAGGCCCTTTGGCGACTAAAAAAAATTTAGTAGCCAAAAGTGAAGCCTTTACCAACTAAAAAAAATTTAGTAGCCAAAAGTGAGGGTTTTTGGCGACTAACAATAATTTAGTAGCCAAAAGTGAGGTATTCGGCGACTAAAAAGAAGTTTAGTCGCCAAAAGTAGTAATTTTAACGCGGGAATTTTATTTTTAACGACTAAAAAATTATTAGTAGCCAAAAGTATAGAATTGGCGACTAACAAAAGTGGTCACTTTTTTTTTCTAATAAATAATTTGTTTTTACATAAATTATGTTCAATAAAAAATAATTATCTTTATATATATACTTTTATATTAATACGGGTCTATGTACTATATAAATAATATATGTTGCATATATAATCATATGGTGTTATGGAGGTGGAGTGGAAAGAGGGTGCTATATAAGGTTTATGGTGTGGGAGGTTGATGGTTTGAATCTCCACAAGAGCAGAGTGTAATTTTTTTTTTCACGAATGAGCTTTTGGCGACTAAAAGGTTTGGTCGCTGATTCCTTGAGTATTGGTGACTAAAACATTGGTCGGTAAATGTATAATTTAAAAAAATATAATTGACTATTAGCGACCAATAATTTAGTAGCCAAACATTGGCCCTTTGCCGACCAACTCAAATTTAGTAGCTAAAAGGTAGGTTTTGCCGACTAAATAAAATAGTAGCCAAATATTTCATTTTCAGCTACCAAACACACGTTTAGTCGCTAAAACATTCGCCGATAGGGTTTAGGCGACTAACTTGGTGACAAAAAAATTTAGTCGCTAATTGTATCAGCGACTAAAAAAGTGACCTTTAGCGACTAATATTTTGGTCGGCAAAACTGTTATTTCTTGTAGTGTTCGCACCCGGTAAAGTGTGAACGGGTTCCTCTCCCCTCCGGCTTGAGGTCCAGTAAAGTTTGATGCTTTGAAATGGGTTTCTCTCCCTTCTAGCTCGCGCCCGGTAAAGTGGGTTGTGGTGGTTATGACTTGACGAAGCCGGGGTCTGTTATGTGTTAATTACGCGTAGTGTATCTTCATACTTGTGTTGTGATGAGAAGGGATGCATTATTGGCTTTTTGTGCATGTGACCGGTAAAATATGGTAATGCGTGTTGACATAGCTATTATTACTTATATACATATATATATATTTGTGAGCGTTCATTTTATATTTGTGCTTAAGGCCATAATATATAGTAATTGTCTTTATAGTCGTAATGAGTTAGAATGTATGACAAGTATATTGTTTAGATCGATCTTAGGAGATTGTGGTAATGTGATGAATAGTTGAGATTTCTTTAAATGCAAATGAAAAGTTTTAAAAGGTAAGAACTGGTCTTTGTTTCTTATTATGTTAAAGAGGATCTTTTGAAAAATTGTATTTATGTAAGTATATTTTGAAGTATGAAATGTCACATATCATATTGTAGCTGGTTTCTCGTGCTCCTTTGAGGGGTTTAGGCTCCTCAGATACGATAGCCTTACAGTTCAGACTCCCTTGGTTCTGAATTTGGTTTCACAAGTGCAATGTGAAACAGAAAAACACAAATGAGAGTCCAAATTCGATAAATCTTAGAAAATTCATTTATCACTAGAGATGCCAAAATGGACTGTATTGCCAGATTTCAGAGTCGCCACCTAAATATTTTGAAAAATTTAGGAAACCCGTGACTCATGCCAAAGGCCACTTGTCTGTCATAACCAAAGTGTCTTGGCTCAAGAACTTAAGTATGAGAGGGGAAGGTCATGAATTGAGCACCGCACTCATCCGATCAAAGATCGGCCTTTACTAATCATGATGTGATTTTTATGTACATTATATGCTCATGTTCTGATTAGTATGCTAACTTACTATGTGAGACACACAATTATAGACTACGTCACCTACTTTGGAATACTTTGATTTCATGTTTGTTTGAAAAAGCGTGTTGAATATGTACAAATCAAAGGCAAAGTTAGCTCATATGTACAATAATCAAAGTCATTCCAACTTAAGCGGAATAGCCTCCATCCACAGGCATTCAAAGAGGTATTTCAAACAAGCACTTAGCCTCATAGTAGTATGCTTGATAGAACAACACAAACATATATGTAATATGCTAAAGCAAAAAAAATGCTCACCTAGTACTCCACCGAGGCAAACAAAAGAAAAGAAAATAATTAGAAAAATGCATATTTCTAAATATGCAAAGTGACTAATGCAACACATACAAAAGGCAACTACTAGGTTCGGCTTATTTAACATGTCATATGGATCAACTCAAAACATGCGGTAACGCATGTATTCAAATAAGTAGAAAATGACAATGATATTAGAATGATGAACCGAACCCAATGCATACAAAAATGGATACAACGCATAGCAATGATATGTAACCAAAACATGATACTACCACGGTAAGCATGTAAGTAAAAAGGAGAAAGAAATGAGAATTGGAAGACATACAAAATATTACAAATTTACCCTCGCACAAGAGGGTCCGAATGAATGTCCTAATTAAACTAATTATTACAAACCCAAATGAATTAACTAAATTAATTAATTATTACAAGTCCGAATGAAAGTAAAGTAACTAATTAATTACAACATATGAAACATACGAATCTAAAAGCTATTAATCTAGTGGATTCGAACGGAAGACAAGGAACCGCATGAGCACAAATGAGAACATCCTCCGGAAATCTCTTTGTTTGCTGCCAGAATCTATTCCATTTGCAGTTAGAAAACCATTCTATTTTGGCCTCAGATTTTGTTCTGTTCTGCTGTAAAAATGCCACTGCCTGCACAAAATAGGTGGCCGGCCGGCCCAGAGAAGTGGTCGGCCATACAAAATGATAGTCGGCCGGCCACTGTTTCTGGGGAATACCTTGTTGTAACAAAGCAAAAACAGAGGGTATGTTTGGTTTGGTTTTGAGAGAGTGTTTTTAAAAATTGTTTTGGAGAGAGAGTTTAGAAATTTTTTTAGTTTGTTTGGTTGTGTATTTTGAAAGTAGTTTTGGTGTTTGGGAGTTTGAAATGATTTGGTATTTTGTTGTAATTAAGTAGATGTGTGTGAGGAAAAAAGAGATTGAGAATGAGAGAGGAGAGAGAAAAAGTGATGGATTGATGTGTAAAAGAGAGAAATTGTTTTGGAAATTGTTTTGGAAAAATTACAAACCAAACAAATTTTTTAGAAAAATTTTCCTAAAACCACTCTACAAATCCAAACCAAACATACCCAGAGTGTTTTCAAGGAATGTTTATCCTCTCTGCCCTTCCCTATCATGAAGATGATCAAGGGAGGAGTAGATTCGATTATCAAATCATCAATTATCACAAATTTGTTGTGTGATGATCTTAGAAACGATAGGACAAGAGCTCAATAAATGAAACAAAAGATAAACAATACCTCATTCCTATCATGGAGTTACCACAAGGGAGGGGGTAGACTTTACCTTATGAATCATCGAACATCACTAAAATAGTATGCGATGATTTAAGATGCAATAGGTTTAGTATAACGTCTGACTGAACCTAACCAAATTTTATTATCTTTTTTACTTGTTTTACTCCAATTTTATTAGCTATTTTTACTTTACCTTTCCATTTTCTTATCTTTTCTTCCTTTTTGTCCAAAGGCGATGATTACGTCCACTAAGTCCAAAAGCAATCAAGAGTAACAAGCATGACTTGACCAGAGAAATAAGCTTTTCAAGCCCTTTTCTACGAGAGAAACTACAAAGGAAGAATCAAATCCATTTACAAGCGATAATGAATTCGGAGTCAAACCCAAAAAGAGCGATAATGACTAGTCATACCCGAAAAGGGCGATAATAACTAGTCAAACCTGAAAAGGACGATAATGACTCCAAATCCAAACCCGATAATGAACTATAATGACTCTTTCCTTTATGATTTCCAAGGGTCTAATTAGAAAATTATTCCCTTAGAAGTAATGCGCCAGCGATAAAGGGAAGTGTCAAACAAGAGATCACGTTTAGCATAAGAGAGATTTAATGCCCTGATAATGAACCTCTGAAGAGATTAAACCATTTAGCATGAGGGGTCTCTTTCTTATGCCTTGAGCGATGATCTTTTGTTTGATACAACTATTAATCAAAAAGATACAAAGAAATGAGGGAGGTTGCAGAGTGCAAATGAAAGGTGGATGATTACAATGACATGAATATGTACACGAAAGCTATAAAAGAGAAAGAAAAGACTATCAACTCAAATGAATTGAAAGCTATGGCCTAGACACCAAATCCATGAGGACTTACAACAACACAATGATAATATTCAAAGCATGAATTAAATAAACACATTAAACAACCCCAACTCAAAAAAACAATGGCCAAAAACAAGAGAAACAAAGTGGAAAAAGTCAAAGCAACAAGCTTTGAAACAAGGCCTAAGGAAGGGTGGTTAACCCCTCCTCTTTTTGTGACTTTTCAATCACATATTTAAGCTTAAAATAGATTTGAAATCAGTATGAAAAGGCAAAGAAAAGTGAAAGAAAAGATAGTACAAAAGCTCAAAGATTACCCCTTTAAAGAGATGATGCACTTCTTAATTGATAAACCACAAGCTAAGCACTCTCAATGGTTTGAAATTATTTTCAAGAACCTCAGCAAAAACCTCAAGTCTCAGCTTAGAACGTGTATGTATAGTGTATGTATATTGCAAGAGAAGAGGGAAGTGTGTTGGACAAGTTATAGCTCTTGGCAAAATTTTCTAAGCCCAAACCATGAGAAAAGGTCTTGTATTTAGAAAAAAACATCATGTCACGTTGGAAATATCTGTAAAGAGATAACTGGTGCAAGGCATGCACATGGGGACAGTAGGCAACTGTTAAAATATCTGCCACGCTGAACATGGCTGGCCAGCCATAAAGAGGTATGGCCGGCCAATCAAAAATAGCCTATCAGCCACTTGTTGGCCAGCTCTTTTCTGAGTGGTTAGGCTAGAAAAATTAAGGTTTTGGTCCAAAGGGGGTGTAAGGTTTAGGTTTTAAAGCTTGAAATCGAAGCCTTTTGCTAAAGAAATCGAACGATTGCACAACATAACAGTTCATCATCGAGTGTTCAGAGTGAGGTGCCCAAGTCTTAAGGGCGATCAAAATAGGATGTCTACACACACACACACACACATACACATATATATATACGTGGAGCATTCATGATCATAGCTATCTATATGTTACTATTGTTTAAGATTATTGGGATTCCTACTGGACCTTTGTGTTTATCCCACGTTGCTAATCATTTTTTAGGTATGGAGTGAAAAGTTGCTCGAGACTTGAAGTCTGTTAATTGTTGGCCATGGGGCCTTTTAAATCCAAGAGGAATGCCAATGTATTGTAAACAGGGTTAATCCCTTTTATATATTTCATTATTTTGTAATTGATAATGTAATGCCTATGTGTGTATATTGTATTTCATTACATGTACACGAGAGAACATCGCAATTTATTTCTTCCTAAATATCTTTGATGTTTATTATTATTGAAATGGACTTATTTAAAGAAAAAATCTAACATTATCCAAGTAATAAAAGTTGGGGCAATACAGATAAGTTGTACAAGGCCAGGTATAGCCTATTCAATTAGTAGGCTAAGTAGATACACGAGTAATTTCAATGTCTATCTTAGAAGGCGTTTGTGCAGGTTCTAACGTACTTAAAATCAATATGGGTTGCATAACTCTTAATATCTAGTTGTACTAGAAAGGTACAAAGGCGCCTTCTAGATATCTAATATAAAGACTGCAAATCCATTAGTGGTTATCTTTTCTCCAATTGGAGTTGTAACTATGTCTTGGAGATCTTTCAAGTAGATGTGTATCACGAGATCAATGATGGGATCGGAATTCAGTGCTTTAGATAAAGCTACTGAAGTAGCTAGATGGCTTTGTTGTTTTCTTGAGGATATTCCATGTTGATCAAGACTTGTGCTAGTAATTTTGTATACTTTGTAATAACCAATCAAGTATTGTTAGAGCACAGAGTAATACGTATAATGGAAGGTCTAGACATTTTCGTCGAAGATATAATTCCATATGACAACTACTCTCTTGTGTTGTCATTATAAATCCATTAGCCTAAGGGTTAAATCAAGAGTTAGTAAGAAGTCATCAAGAGGAATGAGATTAAGACCTTTAGCGAATGTTATCGGAACGAAAAACCCAACCTAGTTGACTGGAGATCCCAAAATCTAGGTTCAAAGGGACAACCTAATTGCGTGTAACAGGCGAGTCACTAAAGATGAAAGTTTTCTTGCCCATTCTTTTATACAGTGATTCCTTGTGGGGTAAAAGGTCACGTTGTTACTTTTAATGATCTAAGTATTGTGAATAGTCAACGGTGGTATAGCGAGATACCTTATGTAGGTCACCTATGTGAGTACGAAGTGCGGCTGCTTCTTTAAGAATCGACAAAGCTAAATTAAAAACACTCACTGAACCGCGCTAGTGTTCCAAGGCCAAATTGGACACACCACTGAGAACAAGAACAATGGTTGGAGTGACTCCTGTATGAGATCTATTGTCTCAGTTTACACAAACAGTAAAACAGTTCAAGACATTACGTTCACTAGTTAGCCAGTAAATCTGATAGGCTTTCACTACGAAAGGTTTAAAGCCAACAACTACATTTTCTGATGCAATGTTATTCTATGTACTCTCTCTCCAAGTCTTTGTTGTTAACCGTTGGCTGTTGTTCTTTATTGGGCCAATTTTATTCATGTGGGGGATTGTTGAAAAATAATTGTTTTGGCAACTTTAATTCGAAATTTAAGTGCGACCCAACCACCAGTTGAGGTAGGTTCGAGTGAGATTGTATTCTCTTAAGTGAGAAGATTACAATATAAAAATAATGAGCCAAAACCATTAAATTGTGAATGAGAATTGTTTCGTAAAATGGGCATAAATAAAAGTTGAGTTTAGATTTGGACTAGGCCTAGGCTTGTACTTGTGCATGTGTTAGGTTTGGTCTTAGACTTAGACTTGGACTTGGACTTGGACTTGAGCTTGGGCTGGGCTATGCTGTGTTGGGCTTAGCTTATGCATGTGTTTGAGATTGGGTTTGGATCGAATTTTGACCCAACATCCTTATCCATTTTGTGACCTATCTAGTTAGTTTATTCAAATATCATTATATACATATTTACTTGTATATATTAAGCACATGTGATGTTTACACTTTTGTAACTCTCATCTTTTGATGATGGAGTTAATGACGATATTAATGGCCATGAGTTTTTAACCTTTGTAACTCTAACCCTAATGGCTAGAATTGATGGCCTTGGTTAATGACAATTTGATGACCCTATTGATGTTAGCCTTCATGGCTAAGGTTCTCCCCTACAAATATAAATAGAGTTTTCCCCTCCAACTTAGTAAATAATTTTTGGAGAGATTTTTTATGGACAATTAGATAATGTTTTGAGATAATAAAGTTGGATATGATTTTTATACCAAAGAAATTTTTTCTATCTTTTTTTTTTTTTTTTTTGCTACCCCTTCTTTGGTTCTTGTTAAAGAGAGAGCATTGTCATTGTCAAGTTCGCCGAAACTATTCAAAAGGTGCTTCTACATGAGCTGGGTTCGACCGTCATATCATATGAGATAGACGCCGATAACGTACCTCTAGCACCCATCCGGAGACGATGAATCTGTTTTAAAGAAACTGTGATATCACACAGGCTTCGGTTTATATCTTTTATCTTTTGTTCTTCAAACTTTTAGATTTAAACTATTTCTTATATATTATTTTATATGTCTATGTGGATCCATCTTATAATATGTTCCATGATGTAATCAAATTAATTTCTATATTTTTAATTTTGTGGTTTATTCTGTATTTCATTCTTTAATATAAAAAAATAATAATTGTTTTATCATTTCTATTAAATTTTATTCTATATATTTTTCTAGTATTATTATGAAAAATTACCAACAATCTTAAAACAGAATTTTATAAATAGGTTTTGATAAAACAATTTCGTTTTTATTATAGTTTTATTCTAGTGACTCTTGGAATTAAAATTAATTTAATTGCCTAGAGTTATTGGATTGTTTTGAGTTATTTATTTATAGTAACGTATTCATACAAGTTATTTTATGTTATTTAATTGTTCTTACACGAGTAATTGTTGGTTGTGCATGAGTTATTCAAAGTTAATAAAATAAAATAAGAATTTTATATCTTAAATTTCTTTTTAATTTATTTGATTTGTTTATTTTAAATCTAACTTTCTTTACAGGTTTACCTAAAGGCGAAAGGAGAATATATAAGACGAACAAATAAAATAAATTTAAATTAGTAAATAGGACTACTAATTTTTGTTTCGAACAGAGTAACCTAAGCATGGATGAGATTTTTGGACATATTTGTGAATTTAATTATTCACTTTATTGTGAAGAATTATTTTGAATTTATTTCGTATGTTACATTGCAAGTTTCTTAAACAATTTTGATTTAATTTGATTAATTAAATTATGAGAAAATCAAAGTATTGGAATTCGTATTTTGAGAATTTTAAGAGATTCGTCTAGTCAAGAGGTTTTCGATGGTATAAAATATCTCGAAACAAGTTTGTTTTTGGAGAAAATTTAGTAAAACAGTTTCAGCTTTTCTAATACAATAGTCTTATTATTGTGTTTGTTTGTGATTATGTTGCATTATCACATGGTAGTATAGCTTAGCATTGTAATGATATTAACTCTTATTCATTCATTTTGTGTGTGTGTGTGTGTGTGTTATAATTTTGAGTTCTTTCATGTCTTGATGTGTAATCAAGAAAATTACTCTAAAATATTTTTGTATTCATGGAATGGTAAGTGGAAGTTTAACTCTATTGTTTAATATATTTGCTCATAGTTGGATGGTTGGAATGCCAATATTATGAGCATAATATTTTTATATGTGTAGTTATTTCATAGCATTGAAACTCATGGCATTCTTGTAACTGCAATGCATCTATAGCTGCTTGAATTACACAATGCGAAGAAGTTCAGATATCATCTTGTAGACGTCCCCGAACGCATCCCGGGGAGAGGAGTGCGAATCCCCCCCCGTTCTGGTTCGATATTGGGTCACTACAGTTCGAAGGACTCAAATGTTACGGTTCTAAATCTCGAACCAAAGAGTCCAAATCCGGCAAATCGTTTTGAAAACAGATTTTTTGAAAGAAGTGCCAAACATGGACTGCTTTGCCAGATACAGAGTCGCCACCTAAATATTTTTTAATGGGGGAATTTAGGAAACCCTGACTCGGTGCCAAAGGCCACGTGTCCGTCATCACCAAAGTTGTCTTGGCTCGGGAGCTTGGGTACGATCGGGGAAGGTCAGCTATGAGCACCCCCTTTCGCCCGGTCCGAAGACCGGCCTCTACTAACCGTGATATTCGATTTTGAAAACATTACATGTTCTTATTCCAGTTATTAGCCTAGAATTACTATGTTATGCGCACAGCAAACAAGTATAGACCAAATCGCCTAAGTTGGAACAAAACACTACATGTTTGTTTTGAAAACGGTTTGCTACTCGCAAGTAGGCTAAAATGCAAGTTTTGCCACCCTAAAGTGGGCTTTAGAAAAGATGGTTTTGCCACTAACTGGCGGGCTTAAAACTCACAGTTTTTAATGCATTGTCCCAATTTAGGTAATTCAACCTCCATCCACAGGCATTCAAGCAGTTATATCACATAAGCAGCTAGCCTCATGGTGATCATGCTATCATGGCAACAATCACACACATGTGATATGCTAAAGCATAAAAGCTCACCTAGTACTCCGAGCCAAAACAGAAACCAGTTAGTAATCATATGCATGATCCTAGTTCATGTTAAGTGACTAATGCATCGCATACGGAATGTAATCTAGACAGGCTCAGCTATCCTAAGCATGGCACATGAAATACAACAACTATCACGTATTCAATTTGGAATTGAAAGTACGATGCAGTTTGTATGATGTACCGAGCCCGATGTATGTAAACAAATGCATGAATGCACGCATGCATTGCATAAGGTATGCTAATTTAGATGTGCCCTAATCTACCATCATAAGCAGGTAAATAAAAGGGTAGAAAGAAATGGGGGTTGGAAGACATACACCCACTCACACACACTTATTACAAATGCGCCCTCACTCGAAGGGACCAAAAGAATAATACAGTCCAAAGAATAAATGAACAAATTATTACAAAATTCTAATTACTAAAATTAAATCAAGTACATAAAAGAAAGGGGGCCTCAGCCCTGCCTCGGGATGCGCGAATGATGCATGCTCGTTGCGACTTGCCCGGAAAAGCCTACACCGTGCCACTGCCACCTCTGTTTTTACTGCCCCGTCTCTCTAAAAAAATACCAAAGTCCCAGGAAACCTTCCTTGTGTTCTGCTGAGTGCCACCGGCTGGAGGAAACTACCACCGGCTGCTTGTGGTGGCCACCGGCTGCAAAATAGTCTATCGGCCAGCAATACAGTGCCGGTCGGCACTCTTTCCTGCCGGTCGGCACAAAATTCCTGCAGAAGACAGTTTGACAGCAACAGCAGGCAAGCAGTGCATGGTATTGGATTTTTGAGCATATTTATGCATGGCCAATGCTTCCTATCATGAATGGGACTCAAGGAAACATGGCTCTTGGTTCTAAGGCTATCAATTGTGCACCTTGGTGCATGATAGCCTAAGATACCAAGGTTGCATTTCA
>JAXFYN010000191.1:175115-430402 GCA_036172215.1 Camellia granthamiana
TTTATAAAAATTAAATTTACAAATTAAAAGTTATTTGCAATATAATAAGAAATACAAAAGTGAATAGTGTTTTGGAGGAGCCTTCATTTTTTCATCCTCCCTTCAAATATGAAGGATGAACTCATGCTCCTCCCAAATGAAGATGAGTTTAGAGGGTGGGTTGGAGAAGACCATCCTTCATATTTGAAGATATGAAGGATGGGTTGGAGATGCTCTAAGCCATCTCACATCTCTAAAGAATGAGAGACGTTTTGGCTGCCTTATACTTTCCAACAACCAAAATTTAAATTCCAAGACACAACCACTGTGAACCACTCATCACTATCTTTTTCAATTTTTGTATCCCCCTCTCTCTCTCTCTCTCTCTCTCTCTCTAAAATAATATTTATCTATCGTGTATCTACATACATATTGCTACATCTTTCCCACTCTCTCTCTCTCATTTTATTTTATAGCTATGTTAAACTCCTCTCACTCATTCGCCACTCTCTACTCTCAACCTCTCCATTGATTTGTGATGAGTTTTGAAGGTTAAAGCCCCTCACAATCTTCTTTTCGGTGGATGGAAGCATTTTTCTTTAGAATCTTCAGATCAAACTAACAAAAACTCTAAGGTAAGGATTCTATATTTTCATTTTAAATCTTTTTGTATAGTTTTCTTATCAATCGGTTCTATCATTTAAAACCCTAAACTTCTATATTTTTATTTTTATTTTTTTCTTAAAATTTATTTTATCAAGTAGGTCTATGATCCACTCGTCTTGTGTCTTACTCTGTTTTTTAATAATAATATTTCTTGTAACATAAGCTTTTGTTATGTGACCAAAAAAACAAAAATTTTGTTATATTATGTTCCTCTCATACTTTGTTTGCATTAATAATATTTGCTTTCGTTGAAAAAAAAAATGCTCTTTGGTTTTTAATTTTTTTGAAACCAAACTCTTATTTATTTAGCTATTATGCTTGGCCTTTTTTTTTTTTGCAAAAATAAATTTATATATATATATATTAAGTTAAAGTCTATCCATTTCTTTATTTAGCTTTTATTTGATTTGATTTGATTTTTTTTTTAAGATTACTATTTTTTAAGTATGATATGTTTTGTGTTCTAGAAATTTTATTTTATTGTTGTTTAAACATGCTCTCTCTGTACTTTGTAGAAAATAAAAAATAAAAAAATTTGCATGCTCGTTGATCACTTTATTTTTAATAATCATTGCTAATGATTTATGCTCTTTGTTATTTTGCTGAAGCATGTTATGATTATTGTTTTTAGTTTAACCATGCTTTCATTATTTTGTTTAAGTATTGTTTTGTGACATGCTTTTTTTTTTTATGGTGGGGATTTAAAAATGTATTCTAATGTTTTACTTGTATTTTGGTAGAGATAATGGATCCTTCTCTTTCTACAGTTGCGTCTGTTGCCCAACCTACTGGCCTTCCCCCTTCTGAAAGAAAAATGCTTCGGACCCCCACTGGGGTCGATCCCTAGTGAGGTGGCGCGCCGTGATTGGACAAAAAAAAAATATAATTTTTTTTTGAGTTTCAGCCAGTAGGGGCTCGCCACCTCACTGGGGGTCTGCAGCATAGTTGCAAAAAGCCTCCAATACCACCTAATGACAAGGGTAAAGTTAGGGAAAAGGGTAGTAGGAGAAAACCATCTAGAGCTTGGGATCATTTTGATAAAATAAAGAGTGAAGAAGATGGAAAAACGAGGGCTGTTTGCAAATATTGTTAAAAGTAATACCTAACAGATTCAAAAGGGCATGGGACAAGTAATTTGTTGAGTCATTTGCGTAGTTGTCCAAAATATCCCTATAGAGAACATGGTAAGGGACAACAGACCTTATCTTTTCAACACAAAATGGATGGAGAAGAGGGTGTTGAACTTGTGGCAACAATCTTCACTGTAGAGGCTGGTAAAAGAGCTCTAGCTGAGATGATTGTACTAGATGAATTGCCATTTAGGTTCGTTGAGGGAGCTGGTTTTCGAAAATTTTGTAACGTCTTGCAACCTAAGTTCAAACCAATCCCATGTTGTACCACTATTTCCCAATATATTGTAACAATTTTTAACCAGGAGAGGGATAAGTTGAGGAATGTGTTGAGAGGTCGTAGGGTGTGCCTTACCACTAACACATGGACATCCATACAAAATCTGAATTATATGTGCTTTACTACCCATTTCATTGATGATGAATGGAAATTACAAAAATGAATCATAAATTTTAGTCAAGTTGAAGATCACAAGGGAGAAACCATTGGTAAAAGAGTTGAAATGTGTTTGCTTGAGTGGAATATTGGTTGTGTTTTTTCTTTGATAGTTGATAATGCTAGCTCTAACAACACAACCATTAAATACTTGAAGAGGAAAACAAAGGATTGGAAAGGAACTGTCTTGGGACATGAGTTCTTACATATGCGTTGTTGTGCGCATATTTTGAATCTCATAGTGAGTGAGGGTTTGAAAGAATTAGATGCATCGATTGCATGTGTACGTGATGTTGTGAGCTATGTAAGGTCATCTCCAAATAGGCTAGAGACTTTCAAGAGATGTGTGGAGAGAGTAAAAATTAAGTCAAGGTCTCTTCTATGTCTTGATGTACCCACTAGGTGGAACCCCACTTACTTGATGTTAGAGGCAGCTAAAAAATTTGAGAAGGCCTTTGAGCGGATCAAGGATGAGGACTCCAATTATAAGTCTTGTTTTTCGGGTGATCTAGGTTGTGATAATGGGGAGGAGGGAAGTGGGAAAAAGAGGGCTCCAACTGAGAGTGATTGGTGCAATTATAGATTGTTTGTGAAATTCCTAAGGCTGTTCTATAATGCTACTAAGTGATTTTCAGGCTCACTTTATGTTACTTCAAATTGTTTTTTCGATGAGATGTTTGTTATTCAATCCAAAATTGAGCAATTGTCAAGAAAAGAGTCAAAAGAGGATGAATTGTTATCATTAATGGCCAAAGGCATGAAAGCAAAATTTCAAAAATATTGGGGGAATGGAGATAAAATAAATCTTTTATTGTATGTTGCGGTGGTGCTTGATCCTAGAAACAAGTTGAGGTATGTCAAGTTCTGTTTTTCATAATTGTATGGGGTTGAAATGGTGAATCAAATGACGGGTCAGGTGAAGGATTGTTTGAATCGTTTGTATAACGATTATATTGGAAATGATTCTAGTAGTGTGGAAGTGACTAATAGAAGTGAACAATCTGCCATGAATGTGGCTGATGATTGTGATGATCCAGAATTATTCATATCATCTTAATTCAATTCATATTTGGATTTTGAATATTCTATTTTGTGCAAATCTGAGGTGGATGCATACTTAGCTGAGCTCTGTCAAGGTACAAAAGATGAGAAATTTGACATTTTAAATTGATGGAAGAGTAATTCCTCAAAATATCGAGTGTTGTCCCAAGTTGCACATGATGTGTTAGCCATGCCTATTTCTACAGTTGCATCTGAGTCAACATTCAGTATGAGAGGACGAATCCTTGATCCATTCCATAGCTCATTATTTCCTATGATGGTGGAAGTACTTGTATGCCTACAAAATTGGCTTCAAAGCAACATACCGATTTCTCTTTGCAAGGCAATGGATGACGTTGAACAATTTGATCAATATGACTCAAGTAAAATGTATATAGTTCACTTTGTATACATTTTGAATTTACTGTGATCAACATGGGCCTTTAGATTACTGACTATTGTTTGTTTTCAACTTTTCAAGGATCAAACACAAGCTCGAGTCCATGCCCAACCATAGCAGCAAATACTATTATTAATGTCTAGCATTGGAAATGGCTTGGTAATGAAATTATATAATGTATTTTGTTTATGTAATATGAGGGTTATATTTCTGTAAGTTTTTCTTTTATATGTAGTACATGAAATCTAATTTCAATTTTATTTTTGCAGGAGACAAGTGCATGCAGCAAGATGGACACATAGCTTTTGTTTATTGCACAATACTTTTTGTTATTAAACTGTACATGTGGATGAATGTAATTAACACTAAACAATGGAAGACTTGGTCACTTTCCTTTTAACATTTTGTTTTGTTGCTACCAAGTGGTGTTGTGACTATTGGCTATTATTTTTGAATTTTTGTGGTAGGTTGCATTGTTCAATGCAACATTGCCTTAGCCAACAGCTTAGTCTTGCCACTTAGCAATTGCTAGAGTACAGTTATAGCCTCACAGGTATAGCTACATCTATAGAGAACCACAACACTTTTGGATTTTGGATATTTAGCTTTTGAATTATGGAATCTAGATGATAGTTATCCCTTGGCAAATGGTAGATATTTACTTTTGGTAGCAAGATAATTGGCTTTTTAATGCTGTTTATGTTATTTTTGAATTTTGGATATTGAACAAAATGTTATGTGAAAAGATATTTAATGATTTATTTTTTTATTTTCATATTGAAAAATGAATTCTCTTTTGGTGGTCATGTTAAACAGATACTGAAATTGACCTAAAATTAGCCAAGGGAAAAAGTTATATTTGATGTTAACATTACTCGGGGAAAAAAATGGACTTGGCCCAAAATAGTCCAATTTACTTCAAAATGGGCTCATTTTTTGTAATAAACAGGGGAAAAAATAAAGTTGGCTCAAAATAGGACAATTTACTTCAAAGTGGGCTCACTTTTTGTAATAAATAAGGACAAAAAATTGTGCAGGCCCAAATTTTAGAAATCTAAAAATGTAATTTTTCAACCCGTCACCTGCTCGAACTAGCTTGCCAACCTGTTTGCCATGAGCAATCAATTTCAAAAACATGAACGGTCAAGATTGGTTTACAAATATCTGAAAAGGTTTCAGGTAAGGGTCAAACCCGACCCGAACCGACCCGTGCACAGGCCTATGTTGGATTGTGAAAATAAATTACTAGTTGAGTTTTGATAATTAATGAAAAAGATGTGACGCTTTGTTGTAGGTATTGGGAGTTTACAGATAAGGGAAAATAAATTTTGCAACTCAATAAAATATTTATATTCTTTTGTGAAATGAGAAGTAAGAGGAGCTGACGATTTTTTTCTTTCTTTAAACAAGTAAATAATTGTATTCGTGACAAATTACTACTTGTTGAACCAAATTTGAATATTTTGAATTGAATCTTAAAGATTGGATGGTAGTGATGGAAGAGACTTTAATTATGAGTTTTGAAAACGGCGTGAATTGGAAGTTGAATTAATTGGAGTTGAAAGATAAAAGTTATGTAACGTATAAATGTTGATAAAATCTAAATCAAGATGATGAAATTGAATTCATGGACTTGGTACCTATTGTTTATGAGGCTATGTCCTTGGCCATTGGTAGAGGTTGGTATTGACGTTGTTAATAATTTGTGAAACTTCAAATAATGTGCCAATTGTTGAGTTGAATGAAAGCGCGCATTGATATGGGTTCCTCTTCCTTCTGCATTTGCACCCAGTAAAGTTTGGCACTTTGACATGGGCTTCTCTTCTCTCCAGTTCACACCTGGTAAAGTGTGAACGGGTTATTCTCCCCTTCGGCTTGAGGTCTGATAAAGTTTGTCGCTTTGAAATGGGTTCATCTCCTCTTTGGCTCATGCCTGGTAAAGTGGGTTGTGGTGGTTATGGCTTAACGAAACCGGGGTCCGTTATGTGTTAATTACGCATAGTGTATCTTCATACTTGTGTTGTACTACGAAGGGATGCATTATTGGCTTTTTGTGCATGTGACCGGTAAAATATGATAATGCATGTTGACACGTCTATTATTGCTTATATATATATATATATGTATTTGTGAATGTTCATTTTATACTTGTGCTTAAGGCCATAATATATAGTAATTGTCTTTGTAGCCGTAATGAGTTGGAATGTAGGACGAGTATATTGTTTAGATCGATTTTAGGAGATCGTGATAATGTAATGAATGGTTGAGATTTCTTTAAATGCAAATGAAAAGTTTTGAAACGTAAGAACTGGTCTTTGTTTCGTATTATGTTAAAGAGGATCTTTTGAAAAATTATATTTATATAAGTATATTTTGAAGTATGAAATGTCACATATTATATTGTAGCTAGTTTCTCGTGCTCCTCTAAGGGGTTTAGTCTCCTCAGATACGATAGCCCTACAGTTCAAACTCCCGTGGTTCTGAATCTGGTTTCACAAGTGCAATGTGAAACTGAAAAACATAAATAAGAGTCCAAATTCGGCAAATCTTAGAAAATCCATTTATCACTAGAGATGCCAAAATGGACTGCATTGCCAGATTTCAGAGTTGCCACTTAAATATTTTGAAAAATTTAGGAAACCCGTGACTCGTGCCAAAGGCGACTTGTCCATCATAACCAAAGTGTCTCGGCTCGAGAACTTAAGTATGAGAGGAGAATGTCACAAATTGAGCACCCTACTCATTCGATCAAAAATCGGCCTCTACTAATCATGATGTGATTTTTATGTACATTATATGCTCATGTTCTGATTATTATGCTAACTTACTATGTGAGTCACACAATTATAGACTACGTCATCCACTTTGGAATACTTTGATTTCATGTTTGTTTGAAAAAACATTTTGAATATATGCAACTCAAAGGCAAAGTTAGCTCATATGTACAATAACGAAAGTCATTCAAACTTAGGCGGAATAGCCTTCATCCACAGGCATTCAAAAAGGTATTTCAAACAAGTACTTAGCCTCATGGTAGTATGCTTGATATAGAAACACAAACACACATGTAATATGCTAAAGCAAAAAAATGCTCACCTAGTACTCCACCGAGGCAAACCAAAGAAAAAGAAAATAATTAGAAAAATACATGTTCCTAAATATGCAAAGTGACTAATGCAACACATACAAATTACAACTACTATGTTCGGCTTATTCAACATGTCATATGGATCAACTCAAAACATGTGGTAATGCACGTATTCAAGTAAATAGGAAATGACAATGATATTAGAATGATGAACCGAATCCAATGCATGCAAAAATGGATACAATGCATAGCAATGATATGAAACCAAAACACGTTACTACCATAGTAAGCATGTAAGTAAAAGGGAGAAATAAATGGGGTTTGGAAAATACAAAATATTACAAATTTGCCCTCACACAAGAGGGTTTGAATGAATGTCCTAATTAAACTAATTATTACAAACCCAAATGAATTAATTAAATTAATTAATTATTACAAGTCCGAATGAAAGTAAAGCAACTAATTAATTATAACATACGAATCTAAAAGCTATTAATCTAGTGGATTCGAACGGAAGGCAAGGAACCGCATGAGCACAAATGAGAACATCCTCCGGAAACCTCTCTGTTTGCTGCCATAATCTGTTCTGTTTGTAGTTAGAAAACCATTCTGTTTTGGCCTTAGATTCTGCTCTGTTCTGCTGTAAAAATGCCACTTCCTGTACAAAATAGGTGGCCAGTCGGCCTTGAAAAGTGGTCGGCCATACAGAATGATGGTCGGTCGACCACTGTTTCTGGGGAATACCCTGTTGTAACAGAGTAAAAATAGAGTGTTTTCAGGAGATGTTTATCCTCTCTGCCCTTCCCTATCATGAAGATGATCAATGGAGGAGTAGATTCGATTCTCAAATCATCAATTATCACAAATTTGTTGTGATAGGACAAGAGCTCAATAAATGAAACCAAAGATAAACAATACCTCATCCCTATCATGGAGTTACCTCAAGGGAGGGGGTAGACTTTGCCTTATGAATCATTGAACATCACTAAAATAGTATGCGATGATTCAAGACGCAATAGGTTCAATATAACGTCTGACTAAACCTAACCAAATTTTATTATCTTTTTTACCTCTTTTACTTCAATTTTATTAGTTCTTTTTACTTTACCTTTCCATTTTCTTATCTTTTCTTCCTTTTTGTCCAAAAGCGATGATTACGTCTACTAATTCTAAAAGCAATAAAGAGTAGCAAGCATGACTTAACCTGGGAAATGAGCTTTTCAAGCCCTTTTCTACTGGGGAAACGAAAAAGGAAGAATCAAATCCATTTACGAGCAATAATGAATTCGGACTCAAACCCAAAAAGAGCGATAATGACTAGTCATACCCGAAAAGCGCGATAATAACTAGTCAAACCCGAAAAAGGCGATAATGACTCCAAATCCAAACCTGATAATGAGCTATAATGACTATTTCCTTTTTGATTTCCAAGGGTCTAATTAGAAAATTAGTCCCTTAGAAGTAATGCACCAACAATAAAGGGAAGTGTCAAACAAGAGATCATACTTAGCATAAGAGAGATGTAATGCCCTAATAATGAACCTCCGAAGAGATTAAACCATTTAGCATGAGGGGTCTCTTTCTTATGCCTTGAGCGATGATCTTTTGTTTGATACAACTCTTAATCAAAAGAAACAAAAAAATAAGGGAGGTTGCAGAGTACAAATGAAAGGTGGGTGATCACAATGACATGAATATGTACATGAGAGCTATAAAAGAGAAAGAAAAGACTATCAACTCAAATGGATTGGAAGCTATGGCCTATACACCAAATCCATGAGGATTTACAACAACACAAGAATAATATTCAAAGCATGAATTAAATAAACACACTAAACAACCACTAAACTCCAAAAAACAGTGGCCAAAAACAAGAGAAACAAAGTGGAAAAAGTCAAAGCAACAAGCTATGGAACAAGCCCTAAGGAAGGGTGGTTAACCCCTCCTCTTTTTGTGACTTTTCAATCACATATTTAAGCTTAAAATAACTCTGAAATCAGCATGAAAAGGCAAAGAAAAGAGAAAGAAAAGATGGTACAAAAGCTCAAAGATTAGCTATAGCGATCCCGGGTTTACCCCTTGTGGTACTGTGATCCGGACATGTGTCCGTGGATGTTAGTAGTTGAGTATTGTCTTGTTTACATCCTTTCCTACTTTGTATTTGAGTTATAGGATGTATTGGGCAGGTTTGTTACAGGTTGGTTGTGTTTGGAAACCAAGTGTTGCTGCCCAGAATTTTGGGTCTTCGCTCGAGCGAGCTGTTCTTCGCTCGAGCGAGCTTCTGTTTTTGGTTGGTCGCTCGAGCGAGGGGTTTGGTCGCTCGAGCGAGAGTTGGTTTTTGTGTCTGGTGGCTCGAGCCAGAGTGGCTTCGCTCGAGCGAGCGATTGCGTCTGGCTCAGACCTGAAAGTTGCATTTCTTGGCTCGAGCGAGCTTTTCTTCGCTCGAGCGATCTGGTTCGTTCTTCGCTCGAGCGAGCGGTTCTTCGCTCGAGCGAGTGTCGTGTTGCAAATCGGAGGATTTGAACTGTTGGCTCGAGCGAGCGTGTCTTCGCTCGAGCGAGTGCAGTTTCTTGTGTCTGGTCGCTCGAGCGAGCCTGTTTATATCAGCTAGCAGCAGCCGACCCAAACTTCACTTTTTCAAAACTTTTCATCCTCCAAACGAGACCCTCTCTCTCTAAACTTACTCTCTCTCTAAGATTTGATCTACCTAAGGTGATTTCCTACCCTAAGTCCTTTGTTAAAAAGATAGAGGGTGACTTGGGCTTCGATTTAATCTGAAAATATTTGGTTTTGGAGCAAGTTGGGTGTTGGGTCTTCATCTCCATTTGAGCTCAAACTTTGAGGTAGGGATATCCTACTCCTCTTTATGGATTTTGTCTTTTAATTTTAGCATTTTGATGTGTTGGATGTTGTTGTGTAATTTTGAGAAAACTTTGGGCCTTTGTGTAGTTTTACAAAAGTTGGGGTTTTATTTATAATGAACCTAGAGGCATGTTTGGTGTAGAAACATGGAATTAATGTTGAAATAGTGATACAAATGGAACCTAAGGGTTGTAATGTTAATTATGGAAAATGCCCTAATTACATTGATTTATTAATTGGGATAATTAATTGTAAGAAATGAGGAATTGAAATGTTGATTTTATATCCATTTGTTGCATTTATTTTCTGTATAGAAATAACTGCTTTGGGCTATCGGTGGAGGATAGTCTTGATTGTTGTAGACAATGCATGATGATTAGGCAAACTAAAACTGATCATTGAAGTGTGTCATTGAGTGTGACGGTTGAAGGAATACAGTAAATTTATGTATTGATTGATGTGTATAATAATTGTTTATATGCATTGTGTGTTGTGTTGGAGGAGATAGGGGATGTACTCCACGGTTTAGGGGAAGATAGGGGATGGACCTCTAACCGGATGTTGTTTGGGAGAAGATAGGGGATAGACTCCAGAGATATAGCTCATATGCTTATCTAGTGATGTGTTGACACAGCTCTTATGCTTGTCTTTGGAAGTATTGATATAGCTAGTATGCTTGTCTTTGTGAAATGGGAAATTGTTGGACATGAGTTACTGTCCCACATGAGTTGTTGGCCAGGTTCTGAGCCATGGTTATAAATTGAGAATTTGTAAGGAAATAGGGAATGAAAATGTGAAGTGTTGGCCACCTATCAATTGCTAATCTTTTAGTCATTATTCATAACAGGTTTAGTGTATTTCTACTGGGCTGTGGCTCACCCTATATGTGAACATCATTTTCAGGTACAGGTAGCATGCCACCTCCAAGGGCATAGCTTGGGAGGCTAGGGGCGGGCAGACTTCTTTTTGTTGTCTTTCCTTTTGATGTATTACATGTAAATTCAAGCCAAGGGCTCAATGTGTAAATGAGTTAGTACTCTACTTTTTGTAACCAAGTGTTAACTTGGAAAGCTGTAAGCCCTTAGGGCATTTGCTTTTGTCGTTAACATGTAATACTTTTGTAATGAAACTCTGTTAATGGATGAATGTGGATCTTTTATATATCAATGCATGTCTATATTGTTGGGTTTTATGTTGTCATTTTGAGGGCGTTACAACTTGGTATCAGAGCGTACCGGGTTCGAATACTTTGGGTACGTGGGAAGTGATTAGGATCACAATGGGTTTGTCTCGCTTGATAGAGACTTAGACGTAGAGTCATATACTATGTGTTTAAATTGATAACATGCTTATGTGATTATTTGGGTATGGGATTTAATTTCTAGGATGTTGATTGGATCTTTGGGTTTCTGGGAGTCTTGTTGGAAAAGCACTTGATCAATGTTGTTTCTAACCGGAGCTCTAGTAACGCCACGGGACTATCATTATCCGGAAATGAAATTCGTAAGTGCTTATGTGTTTATGTGCTTACGTGGAATGAATTACAGTTGTCCATGCATTAGGACGCGAGTGTTTAGTTTCAGCACATTTTCTTTTTAAATGTGCTAATGGTTCTTCGTTTCCTTTATTAGATGTCAGGACGAGGAAGAGGTGGTAGGCGTGGTAGGCCTAGGCAACAGGAAGTGCCTATACCGGATGAGATTCCGGCAGTACAGGAGGGGATTGGTCAGGCCAATGTGGCCGAGCCAGTAGGCCAGCAAGCTATGGGCGCTTTAGCCCGAGAGATAGCAGGGGCATTCAGGGAATCAGTAGGTATCCTCAGAGCTGAGAATCAGGCTCAGGTTGTTGTTGCGGATGCAGGACCCTCCTTTCTGAAGAGGGAGTTTTTCCGGTCTAATCCGGATGAATTTGTGGGTGATCCTAAAGAGCCGCTTAAAGCAGATGAATGGCTCGAACAGACAACGAAGACGTTTGAGATGCTTGGCATCAAAGACGAGGGGTTAAAGGTGACCTTGGCATCTTTCCAGCTGAAAGGGGATGCGGGTCAGTGGTGGAAGTTCACTAAGGGTCGCATAGGAGCTACATGGGAGGCTTTTGTGAATGCTTTCCAGGAGAGGTTCTTATCTTCGGCAGTCAGGGAGAAGCTGAGAGATCAGTTATGCCAGCTTAAGCAGAACAGTTTGTCAGTGGCCGAGTTTGAGGCCTCATTTACTAGTTTGTCCAGGTTTGCACCTGAGTTGGTGGCGTCTGAGGAACGCTGTTGCATTGAGTTTGAGAAGAAGTTGAGGCACGGCCTCAAGCTGAGAGTTGTAGGGTCTATGATTCGGGATTATGGGCGTCTGGTGGATGCTGCAGCCCATACAGAGATCATGATGCAAGAGGAGGATGAGGAGAAACATAGAGGCTCCAAGAGGGGCCAAGAGGGCCAGGGTGATGGCAGGAAACAGAGGGGTTATAACCCTCAGCAGTCTCAGGGTGGAGTTTCTAGATCGACCTTTCCAGTGCCGAGTGCAGGCTCGGGGAGAGGCAATCAGGGAGAGTTCACTTGTTACAAGTGTGGCCAGTTGGGTCACAAGGCTTCGGTTTGCCCGCTGAAGGGCGGAGGTCAGAGGGCTGCATCTTCTTCAGCCAGACCGCAGAGTCAGAGTTTGGACAGGGGGCAGCCCTTGTCTTGTTATCAGTGTGGACAGCCTGGGCACCTGAAGAGGTTTTGCCCACAGTTGAGTGCCACTTCAGGAGCGTCTGGTTCTAGACAGACGCATGGATTTCAGCCAGCTCAGTCTGTGCAGGCCTCGAGGGCCAATCCGGGGGCTTCGTCGTCCCAATCAGTGCAGCAGTCGTATGCTCCTAGAGGTGAGCAGGTTGATCAGGGGCCTACAGGGCGCGCGTATGCTGTTACCGCGCAGGACCTAGTACCAGCTCCATCAGTAGTGAGAGGTACCTTTCTGTTTTGCAACTCAGTTGCTAGAGTGTTGATTGATACGGGTGCATCTCATTCTTTTGTATCTGCTGCATTTGCATCTGTGTTGGAGTTGGAGTTAGCACTATTAGCATCTCCTATTTGTGTAGTGTCACCTATTGGGGGTGAGTTGATTTTGAAACACGGATGTAGAGGTTGTGATATAGAGGTCGCCGACCATAGGCTTCCGTTTCCATTTGTAGTTATGCCCATGAAGGGCTTTGATGTTATTTTGGGTATGGACTGGTTATCGTCATACCGGGCAGTTATTGATTGCTACCGCCAGAGGGTTACTTGTTGTACCGTGAGCGGGAAGTGTTTCCATTTCTTGGGAGACTGGGTTGGTAGTGTTGTGCCACCGGGGTATGATCCGCGAGGGCGGAGTGAGCTTAGTGGTTTACTTGCTAGCTTTGAGAGTGGTGAGTGTGACGAGACCCAGGTTGTGTTGCCGAGGGTAGTTTGTGAGTACTCGGATGTTTTTCCCGAGGATCTTGTTGATTTGCCACCTCACCGAGAGACAGAGTTCTCTATTGATTTAGTGCCCGGCACGGTGCCGATTTCTATGGCACCTTATCGCTTTGCCCCAGCAGAATTGATTGAGTTGAAAGTTCAGCTCCAAGAATTACTAGATAAGGGCTTCATTCGCCCTAGTGTATCGCCGTGGGGAGCACCGACCCTCTTTGCTAAAAAGAAAGATGGTGCCTTGAGATTGTGTATCGATTATCGGAAGTTGAATCGGGCTACGGTTAAGAATAAGTACCCTATGCCCCGTATAGATGATTCGTTTGACCAGTTGAAGGGTTCCCGTTGTTTCTCTAAGATAGACTTGAGATCGGGTTACCACCAGTTGAGGGTCAGGGAAGAGGATATTCCAAAGACGACATTCCGTACACGGTATGGCCATTATGAGTTTCTGGTGATGCCGTTTGGGCTTACCAACGCACCAGCAGTCTTTATGGACTTGATGAACCGGATCTTCCGGGAATTCTTGGATCGTTTTGTAGTCGTTTTTGTGGACGACATTCTTATTTATTCACCTTCAGAGGAGGAGCACGAGGCACACTTGAGAGTGGTGCTTGAGTTACTTAGAGCCCATAGGCTGTATGCCAAGTTTGGGAAGTGTGAGTTCTGGCTAAAGGAAGTCAAGTTCTTAGGCCATGTGGTTTCCGGGGAAGGGGTGTCTGTTGATACATCCAAGACTGAGGCAGTGCAAAATTGGGCACAGCCTAAGAGTGTGTTCGAGATCCGCAGTTTTCTGGGATTAGCTGGGTATTACCGTCGGTTTGTGAAAGATTTCTCCAGGTTAGCTTCACCGTTGACTAGATTGACTCGGAAGGGAGTCAAATTTGTATGGAGTGAGACTTGTGAAAAGTCGTTTCAGGAGTTGAAAGTTAGCTTGACCACCGCTCCGATCTTGATTATTCCGAAGAGGGGATTGGGTTATGCAGTCTATTGTGATGCCTCGCGAGCGGGTTTAGGTTGTGTGTTGATGCAGGAGGGGAAAGTGGTAGCTTATGGCTCACGTCAGTTGAAAATTCACGAGAAGAATTACCCTACGCATGACCTAGAGTTAGCGGCTGTGATCTTTGCCTTGAAAATCTGGAGGCACTACCTTTATGGTGAGCGATTCGAGGTGTTCTCGGATCACAAGAGTCTGAAATATCTATTTTCACAGAAAGACTTGAATTTGAGACAGAGGAGGTGGATGGAGTTTATTGAGGACTATGACTTCGAGTTGCATTATCACCCGGGGAAGGCCAATGTTGTGGCCGATGCCCTTAGCAGAAAATCCATTAGCGATGTAGCTTGTGTAGCCATCCGGGAGTGGGAGATGTTGGGGGCGATTGGCGAGTTTGATTTGCTTCTGGGTGAATCCATTGAGGCTGCGGCCTTGTTTTCTGTTGTTGCGCAGCCTACACTTGTGACTCGAGTGTTAGAGGCACAGAGAGGTGACCTTGAGGTAGAATCCCTCCGAGAGAAGATCTCCAGTGGGAAGGTTGAGAAGGGTCTGGCAGTGTATCCCGTCCAGAGTGTGAGGTACCGAGACCGTTTGTTTGTGCCGGAGTCTTGCCGAGAGGAAGTACTCCGAGAGTTTCATCATTCGCGCCTTGCGGTGCATCCGGGAGGTACTAAGATGTATCAAGATTTAGGTCGCCAGTTTTGGTGGCGGGCTATGAAGAGAGATGTGGCAGTCTTCGTGTCTAAGTGCCTTACTTGTCAGCAAGTGAAGGCCGAGCATCAGAGGCCAGCGGGTTTGTTGCAACCCTTGCCTATTGCCGAGTGGAAGTGGGAGCATGTCACTATGGACTTCGTTGTAGGTCTTCCGAGGACTCAGCGGGGTAGTGATGCTATTTGGGTGGTTGTAGACCGGTTAACTAAGTCGGCGCACTTCATTCCTATGCGCGTGAGAGATTCGGTAGATCATCTTGCCGACTTGTATATTCGGGACATAGTGAGATTGCACGGGGTCCCAGTGACGATTGTCTCAGATAGAGACCCTCGTTTTACTGCCAGGTTGTGGCAGAGTTTGCAGAGTGCCTTGGGTACTAAGTTGACCTTTAGTACAGCGTATCATCCTCAAACTGATGGGCAGTCCGAGCGTACCATTCAGATCCTTGAGGATATGCTTCGGGGTTGTGTCCTTGATTTCAGTGGGACGTGGGAGAGGCACTTACCATTGGTGGAGTTTGCCTACAATAACAGTTTTCAGTCTAGCATCGGTATGGCACCGTTTGAGGCCTTGTATGGCCGACCGTGTAGGTCTCCAGTTTGTTGGGCCGAGGTGGGTGATGCACCTCTGTTGGGTCCGGAGTTGGTTAGGGAGACGACGGAGAAAGTTGAGCTTATCCGTAGGAGGCTTGTTACAGCCCAGAGTCGTCAGAAATCCGATGCTGACCGTAGGAGGAGGCCGTTGGCGTTTGAGATGGGTGACCATGTCTTCCTGAAGATATCACCCAGGCGAGGTTTGATGAGGTTTGGGAAGAGTGGGAAGCTATCCCCTCGGTTTATTGGTCCTTTTGAGATCCTTGAGAGGATTGGCGAGGTTGCTTATCGTTTAGCTTTGGCGCCACAGTTATCCGGAGTTCATGACGTGTTTCATGTGAGTATGCTTCGGAAGTATGAGCCGGATCCATCACATGTATTGGATTGGACCGACTTAGAGGTAGATGAGGATGCCTCGTATGAGGAGAGACCGGTTCGGGTCTTGGATAGGCGGGATCAAGTCCTACGTGGCAAGACCATTCCTTTGGTAAAGGTTTTGTGGAAACATCACGGGGTGGAGGAGGCCACTTGGGAACGTGAGTTGGAGGTCCGAGAGAAATATCCGGACCTATTTGTGGATGTTTGAACATATGTTATATATATTGTTGTATTGTTGAACTTTAAGACCATTATATATGTCTTAAGTTGTAAAACATGGTACATGTTTTTGTTAATGAAAGTAGTTGGAAACTTGCCTCAAATGGAAGTTTGTATAACATTGCATATGTTGAATATATAGTAGAACTGGAAATGTGTCATGATTATTGCTTATGATATGAATTATGAACCATGTATGTTGGAAATGGTTGAAATGGAAGGAAAATGCATGTTGAAATATATGTATTGTGAAATGTCTCTTGATAAGGGATGGGATGACCGGTAATGGGCCAAATTGTTTGATGTTGTGTTATAACATTGTTTAAAATGGAGAAAAACTTGCTTTCAAAAAAAAAACACTTGTTCTTAATTTCGGGGACGAAATTCTTTAAGGGGGGGAGGTTATAGCGATCCCGGGTTTACCCCTTGTGGTACTGTGATCCGGACATGTGTCCGTGGATGTTAGTAGTTGAGTATTGTCTTGTTTACATCCTTTCCTACTTTGTATTTGAGTTATAGGATGTATTGGGCAGGTTTGTTACAGGTTGGTTGTGTTTGGGAACCAAGTGTTGCTGCCCAGAATTTTGGGTCTTCGCTCGAGCGAGCTGTTCTTCGCTCGAGCGAGCTTCTGTTTTTGGTTGGTCGCTCGAGCGAGGGTTTGGTCGCTCGAGCGAGAGTTGGTTTTTGTGTCTGGTGGCTCGAGCCAGAGTGGCTTCGCTCGAGCGAGCGATTGCGTCTGGCTCAGACCTGAAAGTTGCATTTCTTGGCTCGAGCGAGCTTTTCTTCGCTCGAGCGATCTGGTTCGTTCTTCGCTCGAGCGAGCGGTTCTTCGCTCGAGCGAGCATCGTGTTGCAAATCGGAGGATTTGAACTGTTGGCTCGAGCGAGCGTGTCTTCGCTCGAGCGAGTGCAGTTTCTTGTGTCTGGTCGCTCGAGCGAGCCTGTTTATATCAGCTAGCAGCAGCCGACCCAAACTTCACTTTTTCAAAACTTTTCATCCTCCAAACGAGACCCTCTCTCTCTAAACTTACTCTCTCTCTAAGATTTGATCTACCTAAGGTGATTTCCTACCCTAAGTCCTTTGTTAAAAAGATAGAGGGTGACTTGGGCTTCGATTTAATCTGAAAATATTTGGTTTTGGAGCAAGTTGGGTGTTGGGTCTTCATCTCCATTTGAGCTCAAACTTTGAGGTAGGGATATCCTACTCCTCTTTATGGATTTTGTCTTTTAATTTTAGCATTTTGATGTGTTGGATGTTGTTGTGTAATTTTGAGAAAACTTTGGGCCTTTGTGTAGTTTTACAAAAGTTGGGGTTTTATTTATAATGAACCTAGAGGCATGTTTGGTGTAGAAACATGGAATTAATGTTGAAATAGTGATACAAATGGAACCTAAGGGTTGTAATGTTAATTATGGAAAATGCCCTAATTACATTGATTTATTAATTGGGATAATTAATTGTAAGAAATGAGGAATTGAAATGTTGATTTTATATCCATTTGTTGCATTTATTTTCTGTATAGAAATAACTGCTTTGGGCTATCGGTGGAGGATAGTCTTGATTGTTGTAGACAATGCATGATGATTAGGCAAACTAAAACTGATCATTGAAGTGTGTCATTGAGTGTGACGGTTGAAGGAATACAGTAAATTTATGTATTGATTGATGTGTATAATAATTGTTTATATGCATTGTGTGTTGTGTTGGAGGAGATAGGGGATGTACTCCACGGTTTAGGGGAAGATAGGGGATGGACCTCTAACCGGATGTTGTTTGGGAGAAGATAGGGGATGGACTCCAGAGATATAGCTCATATGCTTATCTAGTGATGTGTAGACACAGCTCTTATGCTTGTCTTTGGAAGTATTGATATAGCTAGTATGCTTGTCTTTGTGAAATGGGAAATTGTTGGACATGAGTTACTGTCCCACATGAGTTGTTGGCCAGGTTCTGAGCCATGGTTATAAATTGAGAATTTGTAAGGAAATGGGGAATGAAAATGTGAAGTGTTGGCCACCTATCAATTGCTAATCTTTTAGTCATTATTCATAACTGGTTTAGTGTATTTCTACTGGGCTGTGGCTCACCCTATATGGGAACATCATTTTCAGGTACAGGTAGCATGCCACCTCCAAGGGCATAGCTTGGGAGGCTAGGGGCGGGCAGACTTCTTTTTGTTGTCTTTCCTTTTGATGTATTACATGTAAATTCAAGCCAAGGGCTCAATGTGTAAATGGGTTAGTACTCTACTTTTTGTAACCAAGTGTTAACTTGGAAAGCTGTAAGCCCTTAGGGCATTTGCTTTTGTCGTTAACATGTAATACTTTTGTAATGAAACTCTGTTAATGGATGAATGTGGATCTTTTATATATCAATGCATGTCTATATTGTTGGGTTTTATGTTGTCATTTTGAGGGCGTTACATTAGCCCTTTAAAGAGATGATGCTCTTGTTAGTTGACAAACCATAGGCTAAGCACTCTCAATGGTCTGAAGTAATTTTCAAGAACCTCAGAAAAAGTCTTAAGTCTCAACTTAGAAGGTGTATGTATAGTGTATGTATATTGCAAGAGAAGAGGGAAGTGTGTTAGACAAGTTATACATGAGGGAAGGTCTTGTATTTATAGAAAAACACCATCTTGTGGCTCGACTTTTCGTGCTCTTTTCGGAAGACGAATAGCCCCACAGTTCGGACTCCCGCGGTTTTGAATCTGATCTCACAAGTGCATTGTGAAATAGATAAACACCAAAGAGTCCAAATCTGGCAAATCTTTTGGAAAATCGATGTTTGAATCAAATGCCAAAAATAGACTGCTTTGCCAAATTTCAGAGTCGCCACCTAAATATTTTTGGAAAATTTAGGAAACACAAGACTCGTGCCAAAGGCCATTAGTCCATCATCACCAAAGTGTCTCGACTTAGGAACTTAGGTACGAGAGGGGAAGGTCATGAATTGAGCACCCCACTTGCCCGATCAAAGATTGGCCTCTACTAATCATGTTTTGATTTTTATTTACATTATATGCTCTTGTTCTGATTTATTAGCTATTTTTACTACGTGACGCACATACAAATATAGACTAATTTGCAAGAATTGGAACATTCAATTTCATGTTTTATTTGAAAATTGTTTTGTGAATTTGCCACTTGAAAAAAAATGGGCTTAAAATGGACATTAATCAAACTATCCCAATTTAAGAAACTAGCCTTCATCCACAGGCATTCAAACAGTTATATCATTTAGGCAATTAGCCTCATGGAAGTATGCTTTGACATGGTAACATAAACATTCGATGCGAGATGCTAAAGCTCAAAATTACTCACCTAGTACTCCGAGCCAAAACAAAGCAAAATAATTTAGAAAAATATGCATGTTCCTAATTAATGCAATATGACTAAATGCAATGCACACATTATGTATTTTATAGGCTCGGCTATGAGCATGACAATGATTCCATTCAAGACATGCGATAGAGCACATATTCAAGTAATGAATTTGAACATTTGATATTGGGTTAGTATGATGAGTCGAGCCTTGGATGCATGCAAGACAATGGATGCAAAGCATAAGAATGCTAATTTGAAAAATGATACCCTATACTAACCATCGTATGCAAGTAAGTAAAAGGGAGAAAGACATGGGGTTGGAAGACATACAACTTATTACATGGTTGCCCTCGTGCAAGAGGGTGCGAATCAAAGTCGGAAAGTCCAAATTAAACCAATTATTACAAAATCGAATGACTAAATGAGCAAAGAAATAACTAGCTAACTACTCTATTACAACAAGGATAACTATGAGAAGTAAACTAACTATCTAAGCTAACTAGCTATAACGATTACAAATAAACAATAATGATAATTACAACACTAATAATTAACAAAACTAATTGTAACAATAATAAATTAATTAATTACAACACTAACAATTGGAGCATTAATCTACAACATTGAGGTAAGCAAGGATGCACAAGGGTTGCATGCACAATGTCCAAGAACAGCTATGTCTACTCAGGTCTGCTCTGTTTCACCTTCAGCGACTATCCTCTGTTTTCTGCAAAGTACACTGCTGACCAAACATTGATGACTGGCTGGCCCTCAATGAAGCCTGGCTGGGCCTCAAGAAGGCTAGTTGTGCCTCAATTTCATGCAAAAATCTTTTTTGTGCTCTGAAGTGAAAACAATGCAGACAGAGTGTTCTGGACTCTATTTGTACCTCACACTCCTTTGTCATGGGAAAGCCTCAAGAGAAAGTTGGAATCGTTTCCAAAACCATCAATGAGCAAGTTAATTGCTTGATGATTTTGGGTACAATTTGGACAAAAATTAATAAATGTACTGAACAACAACCACCCCTCCCTCCTATCATAGAGTGAACTCAAAGAGGGAGGTAGAGACGCTTCAAGATTCATCAAAACATCCTGAATTGATATTAAACAACCCTCGACACAATAGACTCGGCATAACGTCCAACCAAACCCCTAAGCAATATAACTCATTTTCTTTATTTGAGTTGGTTCATTTTAAGCCAATTCATTAGTCTTTACCATCCTTTAATCCATTAAGTCCAAAATGATTGTTACGTCAACTAGAGATTACGTCCACTAAATGAGAAATATGTCAAACGGGAGGTGATTCTCAACATGAAAAAGAGACTACACCGTTGGTGATGAACCTCCGCAGAGATTAAGCCATTAACCATAGATCTCTAGCTCATGTTTTGAACAACCATCAACCGGTTGAAACAACTCTCAAATGAAAGAAATGAGTGGTGAGTTGATTATTAAAATGGGGCTCTTAACATGGAAATTAAACAAAGAAAGGCCAAGAACAACATACAACAAGCTATGTAGGCAAACTTATAAGACAACAACCAAGCTAATCAAAGCATGAATTATTTAAACAACCTAGAATGGCCCCAAAACAGCCCTTAGGAGATGAAAAACAGTGGCTCAAAGTGCATGAAAAGGACCTAAAAAGTTAAACGACAAAGAGAGAAAACAAGGCTAGTAAACAAGAACAAAGAGCGGTGGCTAACCCCTCCATGTCTGAAACCTCAAAGCATGATTTTTAGCCCTTTTTTAACTCTGAAAATCAGTTTAGAGAGCAAAGAAAAAGAGTGTAGAAGTAAAGGTTTGAGCTATAGGTAAAGGTGTAGAAAGAGTGTAAACTCTCTCTACCCTTTTGGTAGTTCTCCAAACCCAAACTTAAACACTTGGAAGAGAATCAAAACAACACAAAACTATAAGAACTAGATAGTAAATGAAAGAACAAGAAGTAAAAGAGAGGATGACAAGCTTATACCTCTCAAAGAAGTGAACTTTTGCTTATGAATCAAACTAAGTCTCAACACACTCTAAAGCTTGAATTATGGTGCTCAAGGCTCAACCAAGGTTCCTAGGCTATGGTGTGAAGGTGTATATGGTGTATGGATATAGAGTCAAGGTGATAGGTTTGCTCAAAGTGTTGTTTACACAAGAAGAAGGAGAATAAGGAGCTCTCAAGAAGGTGTAAAGGCTTTTTTGAAATTCTTCAACAGAGATATATGGTCGTTTTTATAGAATTTGAGCAAGAGAGGTCATAAAAATCTTCAAAAATGGACAGCTAGCAGGCTCCCGCCTAGAACAGTGTTTCTCGCTACTAAGGCACGGCCGGCCTTCAATAGCCATGGCCGGCCCTCACTGAGGCACGGCCAGGCCTCAATGTGTTCCCCTATTTTTCTGCTTCAAACTCAGCATAGGGTGACACAATGTGTAAAAATGGATTTCTTAGGTATAAACAGTGGGAATATGGGAGGTTTGGTACTATTTCAGAGCATTAAACATGGCCCCTTCGTTAAGACCTCGAACCACGCACAACACCACTTTCTTCATCGAGTGTACCGGACAAAGCGCTCGAGCCTTGTGGGCGGTCAAAAATGGGGTGTCCACAGTTGTCCCTCTTTGATAGAGCTTGAAGTCATAAAGTGACCTGAGTGAATGTCAAAACCCAGAGACGACCCATTCAACAAGGCCACAAGGCTCGGGCAAGAAATCAAGACATAAATTCAAAGATTGAACTCGGGGGCAAAATGCAAAAACGAAATGCAGCAAATAACTTATGATCATGCAATGAAACATAATGTAAATGAAGCAATGAAGCAACACTACAATCTAAACAAGAATACATTGTTTGAAAACGCAAATCAAAGTAAAATAAACCCCGCTGTGTTTCACACGGAAAGAAGTGAACAAACTAACACGTCTAACGTGAAAAGGACAAAGAAGGCACAAACCAACCTATGTCTCACGCGGAAAGGATGTAAGAAAATTCAGACCTAACTACGCCTCACATAGAAAGGGTGAAGGGCGACGTAACCATCGAGCGCACCCGAGGTCTCAACCGACATCCTAACGTGTCTCACGCGATAGGAGGAAGGGTGGTGTGAACAAACAGGCGCACCTGCCGTTTTTAAACGAGGTAAACAATCCTCACGCGTTGCACGCGATAGGAGGAGAGGTGGCGTGAACAAACAAGTGCACCTGTTGTTTTTAACTGAATGGAAACAATCCTAATGCGTCACACGCGATAGGAGGAGAAATGGTGTGAACAAATAGGCGCACCTATTGTTTTTAACCGAATGGACATAATCCTAATGCGTCACACGTGATAGGAGGAGAGGTGGTGCGAACAAACAGGCACACCTATTATTTTTAACCGAATGGAAACAATCCTAACGCGTTGCATGCAATAGGAGGAGAGGTGGTGTGAACAAACAGGCGCACTTGTTGTTTTTAACCGAATGGAAACAATCCTAACGCGTCACACGCAATAGGAGGAGATGTGATGTGAACAAACAGGCGGACTTGTTGTTTTTAACCGAATGGAAACAATCTTAATTTTTCGGGTGCGATAGAAGAAGAGGTGGTATGAACAAACAGATGCACTTGTTGCTTTTAATTGAATGGAAACAATTCTAACGCGTCACACGCAATAAAAGGAGAGGTGGTGTGAACAAACAGACGCACCTGTTGTTTTTAACCAAATGGAAACAATCCTAACACGTCGCATGCGATAGGAGGAGAGGTGGTGTGAACAAATAGGCACACCTGTTGTTTTTAACTGAATGGAAACAATCCTAACGCGTCGCACGCGACATGAGGAGAGGTGGTATGAACAAATAGGCACACCTGTTGTTTTTAACAGAATGGAAACAATTTTAACGCGTCGCACGCGATAGGAGGAGAGGTTGTGTGAACAAACAGGCGCACCTGTTGTTTTTAGCCGAATGGAAACGATCCTAACACGTCGCAAGCGATAGGAGAAGAGGTAGTGTGAACAAATAGGCGCACCTGTTGTTTTTAACCGAATGGAAACAATGCTAACGCGTTGTATGCGATAGGAGGAGAGGTGGTGTGAACACCAGGCACACCTGATATTTTTAACCGATTTGGACAATCCTAACACATTGCACGCGAGAGGAGGAAAGGTGGTGTGAACAAATAGGCGCACCTGCTGTTTTTAATCGGGGTAAACAATTCTAACGCTTCACCCATAAGAGGAGGAAAGGTGGTGTGAACAAATAGGCACACTTGCTGTTTTTAATCGGGGTAAACAATTCTAACGCTTCACCCATGAGAGGAGGAAAGGTGGTGTGAACAAACAAGCGCACCTATTGTTTTTAACCAGGGTAAACAATCCTAATGCGTCACACGCTATAAAGAGAGGTGTTGTGAACAAACAGGCGCACATGTTGTTTTTAACTGAATGAAAACAATCCTAATGCGTCACATGCGATAGGAGGGGAGGTGGTGTGAACAAACAGGCGCACCTATCGTTTTTAACCGATTTGGACAATCCTAACACGTCACACACGAGAGGAGGAAAGATGGTGTGAACACTGGGACACACCCAATGTTTTTAACCGAATGGAAACAATCCTAACACGTCGCACGAGAGAGAAGGAAAGGTGGTGTGAACACCAGGGGTACGCCCAATGTTTTTAATCGAGGGTACAATCCTAACGCGTTGCACACGAGAGGAGGAAAGGTTGAATTGATAAAAGAACAAACAAATCGTATAAGCATAAATTAGAAGCATGAGCTCTACACAGAGATACAGAAAATCAAAACAATCAAAGCGATGTAGTAAAGTGAAAGCCAATTTGTCAACGTATTAAAACAATGGACTTTAATCTAAACACCACACACTGCCTTCCAATTTGATGGTAAAGAGGATGATGATTTTAGTATGGCATGAATGATTTTATCTGGAATTCCTCTGAATGAACCGTAAATACAATATCATTTGTTTACAAAATAACGGAATGAACTACGATTCAGGCAAAAAAATTAAAAGTTCAAACTAATTAAAAGTTTTAAACAAATCAAATCAAATCATAACTTAAACTATGAGTTAAATAACTAAGTTTACATAATTTAAATCAAGAAACAAATAAATCAATTTATGCATCTACACAATAAAACAAAATAGAACAGAATGACCAAAATTCCTCTATTTTCTTTTCCGAAATTCTTCTTTTATAACCACTCATTTTTCTCTTCCCCTATTTTCCTTTGTTCTTCTTTTTGCTTTCATTTGTTTTTCTTTCTCTATTTCTTTCTCTCTTTTTTTGTCACTTCTTTTTTTTGCCTTTTTTTTTTTTATAATTTTTTTTTCTTTAAAGCTCCATAATACAAGAAATAAAATAAAGTAAAAAAACAAAGCTGAGTTTACACTGAGAGCCAGCCAGGCCTCAATGAAGCACGGCTAGGCATCGTGACAGCCGGCCGGGCTTCAATAGCGGCAGGGGCAGTTTCGGGCATTCCGCGCAATATGTTTGTTTAAAACAAACTCAAACCCTTATTTTCTCACACCCTCTCATCGGAAACTCTCTCCCCTCTCTCTCTAACCTCCATCTCTCTCTCTAGATTTCCCCCTTTCCTTGAAGTACCCAACAACCCTCGCCATTTTTTTTTTTGAAACCCTTCCCCTCCTCTATACTTTGAACCGAACAAAACTTGATTTGGTGGAGTTTGAGCTTTTCCCTTGGTTTTTCTCACATTTGCCCACACTTTCCTTCTATTCCCCTTTGATTTTCCAAAACTTCATCCCCGAGATAGATGAGGACATCTTGCTGCGAGAGCCCATGGAGCACTTGTCTATCGATGCCTCCACGGTAAGAAACTTTCCTTTGTTTTGATACATTGTTGAATCTCACAAGTAGACCGCTAGTTAATGCTTCATACATTTCCCATTTACAAGTGATAGCCAAGAGGATTGGCGGCTACGAATCCATATCTAGCCCCCAACATTGGTATGAGAGATTGCTTGCAGAGGTCTACGCACTAGTTGATACTGCTGGTTTTGGGCCCTTCTGCTCAGGGCTCATACAGATAAGGGCTGAGTCACTGCTGTATGGGGCCCTAGTAGAGAGATAGTGGGACACTATGGACTCATTCCACTTCTCATTGATCGGGGAGCTGACTCTGACCCCATACGATTTCTCGATGCTCACTGGCCTGCAGGTTAGGGTTGGCGGCCCGATCCCATTCGATCCTGACATGACGCAGTGGAGAATCACACAACGTCAGCTTCTCGGTGCGATCCCAGACATCACCAGTCATGGGATGGTGAGGTACAGTTGTTGCACAATACACTCGCGACTTCCTCATGTATCTCCTTGGTACTACCCTATTTACGAACAGGGAAAATACCGCGGGGTTATATCTTTTGGGGCACTAGTGCACCTACCACGAGTGACAGAGTACGACTAGGACTGCTATATGAGCTCCATATCCCGCCACAAGGCGAATTCACTTGGCGGCTATTGGAGGGTTTGGAAGGTACACCTCATATTTACTTTTTATGTTCAGCTTTATGTTCTGTTCAATTCTACATTTTCTACTCATCTTTGCTTTGCATTTCCTGTTTATTTTCTCATTTTCTTCATCCATCTTTGTTCATAACTGCTCATCTACTTTATCCATGTCTTTTTGCTTGCAGCTCTAGGTTTACACATATTTCACCTCTCTGGTTCCCGTCCCGGTGAGATCGATTGAGTTGTCAATACCCTGCTCCTGGTACTACAACTCCTGATTTGAGCACTGCCACCGCGTAGACTGAGACTTTTCCTATTTTTGCCCCTTTTTTGACACGATCACTGCAGATCAGGTAACAAAATATCAACCTTTAACTTTTACATACTATAAGTATACTGCACTGTTTCCCATACTACACGGTCATTCTCATACTATTGCTTCTATACTGCATTGTCATTTTCATACTGCACTAATTTCTGACATCTGACGTCTACTTCCATAGATTGACTGGCATCCTTGGAAGGGCATTCCCCAAGCGTCGAGGATGACCTATGTCGTTGTATGGTATGCCTCCACCATGTGGATTTTGTTTGAGGGCCCCTTTGGGCGGGCTTACTATCTGGGAAAGAGGTTCATCCACCAAACACGAGGTGTCGTTAACCCCGACATTCCACATCCTCCTCTTCCAGTCATGAGGGTAGTTCATGAGCTTTAGGATGGTCCTCAAATCGACCTCCTATGTTGGGAGAGAATGGCGATCGACATCACGAGCCCGACGACTTCACCACCTTCTTACACACTCAGGTGATGGCGTCTCTTACCTTGGGCGTGGTTCGTGTTGTTCCGGAGGTTGCTGCTACTACTGTTGCGATTGGTGATGCCCCTGTTGGAGGTGCCCCTGCCGTTGCTTCCATTTCTAGGTTTCCCATGATTCCTATTGAGATCATGTATATGCATCCAGATGGAGTGATCGAGCAGATCTCGCTTGAGCATATCAAGGAAAGGGACCACAGGCTAGCGTTCACTCCTGGCATTGAGCAGGTACACATTTCTTTATGCTTCTACTCACTGCACTTTAACTTGTTTTGTTTTCTACCATTTATGTTCATTGTTTTCTATTACTTCTGTCTATCTCTCTCAAATTTTATTCCTTTTATAGATACCCCGGACATATGCTAATGACCTCCTCCGGACGATCGACCGACTGTTCCTTATGGTATGAAGGAAATAGACCACTTTAGTCACTCATGGGATTAAGGTGTGCTCTGCCTGCAGTTCACTATTGTTGCCATTCTGTTTATATTCCTGTTAATCCATACTAATACATGTACTCTTTTCAGCTTGAGCTGGTGCCAGCAGTGCCTACAGGACCTCTTCTAGCTAGTAGACGAAGACAGGGTCCAGTGAGGAGCCGAAGGGGAGCCGATCGAGGGAAAGGCCGAGCGAGGCAGCACTCACCTTTTGAGGAGTCTTTTGGTAGGTCTACGAGGCCCGAGGACAAGGGAAAAGAGGTTGACTTGCAGTCCAGTAGCCCCAGTGACGACAGTGATGCACCTCCTCCGCAATCGAGGAGAAAGAGGGCGAGGATGGGTTATTGATAAGGACGACAATTTTGCTTCTGTTGTTTTTTTTTATTATTTTTGCTTTATAGTTAAAGACTGGCTTCAGATAGATCCTTTTGTTTTTTGAAGGATTTTGTTTTATTTTGTTGCTTTGTAAAACGATGATCGGGGTTGGACGCGCTAGTTTATGAAAGACAAGTTTTTTTTGAATGATCTCCTTGCACAATGTGATGAATGGCATGTGATGAATGACATAACCTTTGCAAGGTGACTTTGCATAAGACTTAAAACCACGAATATCTACTTTTGCATTCATTCTTGAGTCGGATAGCAACCAACAACCAGATAAAATGTAAAATACAATTCGATAACAAAAAAACAAAATGGAAACAACTTGAAAATACTAAAAAACGCTTGGTACAAACAAAACAAGGTGCAAAACAATAGCTGTGGTATGTCAAGACGAAGGCTAGTTTTTCTTGCAACTGCACTAATCTGAGCCATCATTTAGACCCGGTCGGGCCTAAGTGTGAGGTCGATCAGTGCTGCCCAGTTATCATGTACTACTCCTTCTCATTCTCTATAAATGATGCTCCCATGCTGTTTTTCTAGTAGAATAGCAAGTCTTTGATATTTTGCTCCAAAGATGGAGACATTGTGCAACAATAGGCTACGAGACTAGATAGCCACTTTAGACGGCTCGAGAAAGGTGAATTTTTGCGATTTTGGCCTAAAATGCCTTTTTTCCTCTAAGCCGCACTTCTCTTTGCTTTCCATTCCTCCATGTCATTGTTCGATGTTGGAACCCGATCACACATGTGTTCTAATTCGGATCACAAGAGGTGTGTCCGACACTCGAGGAATTTCGAGCTTTGATAGAGTCCCGACGCGATGAAGAAATCATATCACAGCCCCGTTTTGGCCATGCCCAAGCTTTGGGACAGATATGTAGGTTAACATTACATGAGGCTCCGTCTTTGGCACATGATAGAGAGCTAGACATCCCCGGTTTAGTTCATCGATTTTACGTTATTGGAGACATGAGTGACCTTTTTTGGCAAGGCCGTCGACAACATGCTCTCTGTTTATGCCTTCTTGTGCAATTCCTCATTGCCCCTAGTTTCGACGAAGCTAGCATTCGGATGATTGAAGTGGCCCAACATCTGAAAGAGGGTAAGAGTTGCATGGGTTTGGCACTGGCCGAAACCTTGATGGGTTTAGATGCTTTCCATCGAGAAGAGACTACCCGGTTGGCAGCGAGTCTGCTACTTCTTTAGGTATTATTTTCCACCCTTCTAATTTATGATTCTTACATCACTCAACACTCATTCTCTGTTTTCTCTCATAGCCTTTCTTACTTTTCTCTCACCGTACACCTCTCTATTCTTTAATCTCTTTTATTTTTTTATCCCTCCACAGGTATGGTTGATGGATAAACTGCAAGTAGTGGACTCTTGCCCTGAGTACACAGTTAAAGCTTACTTCTTCCGCCAATAACTAGTGGATTTCCCCTCAGAAGGTTTGTGGTGTGATTGGATGTGCAACAAATCCATAGTTGGCATAACTTGGCGTTGCCCTTGGCTTAATTTGGCAGAGATGAGAATAGTAATTTGAAAAATGATGTCCTATACTAACCATCGTAAGCAAGTAAGTAAAAGGGAGAAAGACATGGGGTTGGAAGACATATAACTTATTACATGGTTGCCCTCGTGCAAGAGGGTGAGAATCAAAGTCCGAAAGTCCAAATTAAACTAATTATTACAAAATCGAATGAATAAATAAGAAAAGAAATAACTAGCTAACTATTCTATTACAACAAGGATAACTATGAGAAGTAAACTAACTATCTAAGCTAACTGCCTATAACGATTACGAATAAACAATAATGATAATTACAACACTAATAATTAACAAAACTAATTGTAACAATAATAAATTAATTAATTACAACACTAATGATCAGAGCATTAATCTACAGCATTGAGGTAAGCAAGGATGCACAAGGGTTGCATGCACAATGTCCAAGAACAGCTCTGTCTACCTAGGTCTGCTTGGTTTCACCTTTAGCCACGGCGCTTTGTTTTCTACAAAGTACACTACTGACCAAACATTGATGATCGGTCGGCCTTCAATGAAGCCCGACCAGGCCTAAAGAAGGCCGGTCGTGCCTGAATTTCATGCAAAATTCTATTTTGTGCTTTGAAGTGAAAACGTGCAAACAGAGTGTTTTGGACTTTGTTTGTCCCTCTCACACTTCTCTGTCATGGGAAAGCCTCGAGAAAAGGTTTGAATTGTTTCCAAAACCATCAATGAGCAAGCTAATTGCTTGATGATTTCGGGTATAATTTGGACAAAAATTAATAAATGTAACGAACAACAACCATCCCTCCCTCCTCTCATAGAGTGAACTCAAAGAGGGAGGTAGAGACGCTTCAAGATTCATCAAAACATCATGAATTGATGTAAGACAACCCTGGACACAATAGACTCGACATAACATCTGGCCGAACCCCTAAACAATATAACTTATTTTGTTTATGTGAGTTGGTTCATTTTAAGCCAATTCATTAGTCTTTACCATCCTTTAATCCATTAAGTCCAAGATGATTGTTACGTCCACTAGAGATTACGCCCACTAAATGAGAAATATGTCAAACGGGAGGTAATTCTCAACATGAAAAAGAGACTACGCCGTTGGCGATGAACCTCCGTAGAGATTAAGCCATTAAGCATAGATTTCTAGCTCATGTTTTGAATAACCATCAACCGGTTGAAACAACTCTCAAATGAAAGAAATGAGTGGTAAGTTGATTATTAAAATGAGGCTCTTAACATAGAAATTAAACAAAGAAAGGCCAAGAACAACATACAACAAGCTATGTAGGCAAACTTATGAGACAACAACCAAGCTAATCAAAGCATGAACTATTTAAAAAACCTAGAATAGCCCCAAAACAGCCCTTAAGAGATGAAAAACAGTGTCTCAAAGTGCATGAAAAGGACCTAAAAAGTTAAATAACAAAGAGAGAAAACAAGGCTAGTAAACAAGAACAAGAAGGCGTAGCTAACCCCTCCATTTTTGAAACCTCAAAGCATGATTTTTAGCCCTTTTTTAACTCTGAAAATCAGTTTAGAGAGCAAAGAAAAAGAGTGTAAAAGTAAGGGTTTGAGCTATAGATAAAGGTGTAGAAAGAGTGTAAACTCTCTCTACCCTTTTGGTAGCTCTCCAAACCCAAACTTAAACACTTGGAAGATAATCAAAACAACACAAAACTACAAGAACTAGAAAGTAAATGAAAGAACAAGAAGTAAAAGAGAGGATGACAAGCTTATACCTCTCAAACAAGTGAGCTTTTGCTTATAAATCAAACTAAGTCTCAACACACTGTTAAGCTTGAATTATGGTGCTCAAGGCTCAACCAAGGTTCCTAGGCTAAGGTGTGAAGGTGTATATGGTGTAAGGATATAGAGTCAAGGTGATAGGTTTGCTTAAAGTGTTGCTTGCACAAGAAGAATAAGAAGAAGGAGCTCTCGAGAAGGTTTAGAGGCTTTTTTGAAATTCTTCAACCCTCAAAACAGAGATATATGGTCATTTTTTATAGAATTTGAGCAAGAGGGGTCATAAATATCTTCAAAAATGGACAGCTAGCAGGCTTCCACCTAGAACAATGTTTTTCACTACTACGCCACGATCGGCCCTCACTAAGGCACGACCGGGCCTCAATGTATTCCCCTGTTTTTCTGCTTAAAACTTAACATAAGGTGACACAATGTGTAAAAATAGATTTCTTGGGTATAATCAGTGGGAATATGGAAGGTTTGGTATTGTTTTGGAGCTTTAAACATGGCCCTTTCGTTGTGACCTCGAACTACGCACAACACCACTTTCATCATCGAGTGTACCGGACAAAGCGCTCAATCCTTATGGGCGGTCAAAAGTAGAGTGTCCACACTTCTCACATTGGAAATATTTGTAAAGAGATAGTGCAAGGCACGCACATGGGGACAACTGGTAGCTATCAAAATATCTGCTACGTTGAACATGGCCGACCGGCTATAAAAAGGTAACGACCGACCAATCAAAAATGGTCTGCCAGCCACTTGTTGGTCAACTCTTCTCTGAGTGGTTAGACTAGAAAAATTAAGGTTTTGGTCCAAATGTGGTGCAAGGTTTACGTTTTAAAGCTTGAAATTGAAGCCGTTTGCTGAAGAAATCGAACGATTGCACAGCGTAACATTTCATCATTAAGTGTTCAGAGTGAGGCGCCCAAGTCTTAAGGGCTGTCAAAATGGGATGTCTACACACACACACACACACACACACATATATATATATACGTGGAGCATTCATGATCATAGCTATCTATATGTTACTATTGTTTAAGATTATTGGGATTCCTACTGGACCTTTGTGTTCATCCCACGTTGCTAATCATTTTTTAGATATGGAGTGAAAAGTTGCTCGAGATTTGAAGTCTCTTAATTGTTGGCCATGGGGCCTTTTAAATGCAAGCGGAATGCCAATGTATTGTAAAAAAGGTTAATCCCTTTTATATATTTCATTATTTTGTAATTGATAATGTAAAGCCTATGTGCATGTATTGTATTTCATTATATGTACATGAGAGAACATTGTAATTTATTTCTTCCTAAATATCTTTGATGTTTACTATTATTGAAATGGACTGATTTAAAGGGAAAATGTGACATTATCCAAGTAATAAAAGTTGAGGCATTATAGATAAGTTGTACAAGGCCAGGAATAGCCTATTCAATTAGTAGGCTAAGTAGATACACGAGTAATCCCACTGCCTATCTTTAGAAGGCGTTAGTGTAGGTACTAGCGTACTTAAAATCAATATGGGTTGCATAACACTTGATATCTAGTTGTACTAGAAGGGTACAAAGGCGCCTTCTGGATATCTGATATAAAGACTGCAAATCCATTAGTGGTTATGTTTTCTCTAATTGGAGTTGTAACCATGTCTTGAAGATCTTTCAAGTAGATGTGTATCACGAGATCAATGATGGGATCGAAATTCAGTGCTTTAGATAAAGCTACTGAAGTAGCTAAATGGCTTTTTCATTTTCTTGAGGATATTCCATGTTGATCAAAACTTGTGCTAGTAAATTTTGTATACTTTGCAACTACCAATCAAGTATTGGTAGGGCACAAAGTAATACATATAATGGAAGGTCTAGGCATTTTCGTCGAAGATATAATTCCATACGACAACTACTCTCTTGTGTTGTCATTATAGACTATATACAGTCTAAGGACAATATTACGAATCCATTAGCCTAACAGTTAAATCAAGAGTTAGTAAGAAGTCGTCAAGAGGAATAAGGTTAAGACCTTTAGCGAATGTTATCGGAACGGAAAACCAAGCCTAGTTGACTAGAGATCCCAAAATCTAGGTTCAATGGGACAATCTAATTGTGTGTAACAGCTGAGTCACTAAAGATATAAGTTTTCTTGCCCATTCTTTTATACAGTGATACCTTGTGGGGTGGAAGGTTACGTTGTTGCTTTTAATGACCTAAGTGTTGTGAATAGTCAATGGTGGTATAGCGACATATCTTATGTAGGTCACCTATGTGAGTGCGAAGTGGGGCTGCTTCTTTAAGAATCGACGAGGCTGAATTCTTTACAAACACTCACTGAACCAGGCTAGTGTTCCAAGGCCAAATTGGACACACCACTAAGAACAAGAACAATGGTTGGAATGACTCCTGTGTGAGATCTATTGTCTCAGTTTACACATACGGTAAAACAGTTCAAAACATCACGTTCACTAGTTAGCCAGTAAATCTGATAGGCTTTCACTACGAAAGGTTTAAAGCCAACAATTACATTTTCTGATGTAGTGTTATTCTATGTGCTCTCTCTCCAAGTCTTTGTTGTTAAGTGTTGGTCGTTTTTCTTTATTGGGCCAATTTTATTCATGTGGGGGATTGTTGAAAAATAATAGTTTGGGCAACTTTAATTCGAAATTAAAGTAGGACCCAACCGCCATTTGAGGTAGGTTCGAGTGGGATTGTATTCTCTTAAGTGAAAAGATTACAATATAAAAATAATGAGCCGAAACCATTAAATTGTGAATGAGAATTGTTTCGTAAAGTGGGCATCAATAAAAGTTGAGTTTAGATTTGGACTTAGTCTTGATTTGGACTAGGTGTAGGCTTGTAATTGTGCATGTGTTGGGTTTGGTCTTGGACTTGGACTTAGTCTTGAGCTTGGGCTAGGCTATGTCGTGTTAGACTTAGCTTATGCATGTGTTTGAGATTGGGTTTGGATACCAACATCGGTATCCATTTTGTAACCTATCTAGTTGGTTTATTCAAATATCATTATATACATATTTATTTGTATATATTAAGCACATGTGATGTTTACACTTTTGTAACTCTCATCTTTTGATAATGGAGTTAATGATGATATTAATGGCCATGAGTTTTAACCTTTGTAACTCTAACCCTAATGGTTAGAGTTGATGGCCTTGGTTAATGACAATGTGATGACCCTATTAATGTTAGCCTTCATGGCTAAGGTTCTTCCCTACAAGTATAAATAGAGGTTTTCCCCTCCAACTTAGTGAATAATTTTTGGAGAGATTTTTCATGGAAAATTAGATAGTGTTTTGAGATAATAAAGTTGGATATGATTTTTATACCAAAGAAATTTTTTCTATCGTTTTTTTGCTACCCCTTCTTTGGTTCTTCTTAGAGAGAGAGTGTTGCCATTGTCAAGTTCGCCGAAACTATTTAGAAGGTGCTTCTGCATGAGCTGGTTTCGACCGTCATATCGTATGAGACAAATGTCGGCGTACCTCTAGCACCTATCGGGAGACGGTGAATCTATTTTAAGGAAATTGTGATATCACACAGGCTTTGGTTTGTATCTTTTATCTTTTGTACTTCAAACTTTTAGATTTAAACTATTTCTTATATATTATTTTGTATGTATATGAGGATCCATCTTATAATATGTTCCATGATGTAATCTAATTCATTTCTATATTTTTAATTTTGTGGTTCATTCTGTATTTCATTCTTTAATATAAAAAAATAGTAATTGTTTTGTTATTTCTATTAAATTTTATTCTATATATTTTTCTAGTATTATTATGAAAAATTACCAACAATCTTAAAACATAATTTTATAAATAGGTTTTGATAAAACAATTTAGTTTTTCTTATAGTTTTATTCTAGTGACTCTTGAAATTAAAATTAATTTAATTGCCTCGAATTATTGGATTGTTTTGAGTTATTTATTTATAGTAATTTATTCGTACAAGTTATTTTATGTTATTGAATTGTTATTACATGAGTAATTTGGTTGGTTGTGCATGAGTTATTCAGAGTTAATAAAATAAAATAAGAATTTTATATCTTAAAATTCTTTCTAATTTATTTGATTTGCTTGTTTTAAATCTAACTTTCTTTACAAGTTTACCTAAAGGTTGAAAGGAGGATATATAATACGAACAAATAAAATAAATTGGAATTAGTAAATAGGACTACTAATTTTTGTTTTGAACAGGATAACCTAAGCATGGATGAGATTTTTGGATCTTCATATTTTTGGACATATTTGTGAATTTAATTATTGACTTTATTGTGGAGAATTATTTTGAATTTATTTCGTATGTTACATTGCAAGTTTGTTAAACAATTTTGATTTAATTTGATTAATTAAATTATGAGAAAATCGAAGTATTTGAATTCGTATTTTCAAAATTTTAAGAGATTCGTCTAGTCAAGAGGTTTTCGACGATATAAAATATCTCGAAACAAGTTTGTTTTTGGAGAAAATTTAGTAAAACAGCTTCGGCTTTTCTAGTATAATAGTCTTATTACTGTGCTTGTTTATGATTATGTTGCATTATCACATGGTGATATAGCTTGGCATTATAATGATATTAACTTTTATTCATTCTATTTTTTTTTTGTTGTTGTGTTAATTTTGAGTTCTTTCATGTCTTGATGGGTAATCAAGGAAATTACTCCAAAATATTTTTGTATTCATAGAATGGTAAGAGGAAGTTAACTCTATTGTTTAATATATTTGGTCATAGTTGGATGGTTGGAATGCCAATATTATGAGCATAATATTTTTGTATGTGTAGCTATTTCATAGCCATGAAGCTCGTGACATTCTTGTAACTGCAATGCATCTATAGCTGCTTGAATTACACAATGTGAGTTATAGCTTAAATTACTTATGTAATATACATTATATGATTTATTAGTTCATTAACTCATCTTGTATCTAAGTTTGTACATAAACAGTGAGCATAGAGATTTTGTAGCGAATTAGATAGAGTTTTGTACACATCCCCTTTACATGGAATACAGCAACACATTTATTTATTTTTAATAAAAAAGAAATTACCAACAGATCATTCTTTAATAAAAAAATAATAATAATTGTTTTGTCATTTCTATTAAATTTTATTCTATATATTTTTCTAGTATTATTTTAAAAATTTACCAACAATTTTCCCATTATATAATCAACCAAGAGATTTTCTTTCCAAAAATCTCTATCACCTATCTCGTGTTCTCAATTTATATTTCAACTGCAACTAATAATTTCTAAATATAAAAATAAAGGATAAATTGCACTCACATCTTTTGAAATTTAGAGAAAATATTATTTGTTCTATATTTTTAACATAATTACATTAATTTTCCTTTTAGTTGGCTAAAGCAACTGAAACTAGTGCAGATGATGCGTAAAAAATGAAATAAACAATGATAAATATACATTTTAATTACAAATAGATAATATTTTTTTTATTCATACAACTAGCAAATAACTAATGAAAATGAATGTAACTATTATGTGAATTAACTTTAAAAGAGACTAATATAGTTATGTCAAAATTATAAGATTACCTATTGTAGACACCCCATTTTTGACCGCCCTTAAGACTTGGACGCGACTGATGGTTTACATGGTGGAGAAAGGTGTGCAGGACAAAGGTTCAATTTCTTCGGTAAGAGGAGAGTCAAGTCCCAACCTTACACCCCATTTTGGACCAAAGCTATTTTGAGTGGTTTTTAGACCTTAAAACCCTCTCTTTCAAAACATTTTTGAAATAAAATTCCTACGATGTTCCAACGCTTGCATTTTGTTAAATGTTGCGCTTTTCGGTAAACCGAGCAAGGACAAAGTGGAAATGAATGAAAGAGAGATGAAATCTTTGAAAAATCTTTCAAAACACCTTACTTAGGGGTTTGGAGTTGAAGAAAAGAAGAGAAGAGGGAAGAAACCCAGTTGGGGGAGAAAATGGGCATGAACTGTTAAGAGAGAGTCGAGTAGCCCTCGCCAAATCGGGCCTATTCATTTGCATACTTGGAATCAAGCTATGAGGCCACCACCGTTGGAAAGCTTACTTCTGGGGCTTCATTTTTCACTCAAGAATCTCCTAAAGCCAATTCCGGACGGGGGAGATATGGTTGATTGAAGTAGGGCATCACTCCGGTTGGACCGGATCTGCGCGGCTTCACCAAAACAGGCATAACTTTTTGCACAGGAGGAATTTTAATGCAAGGTTTGTGCCATTGGAAAGCTAACTTCCGGGGCTTCAATTTGGACACCTGGCTGACCACCTTTCTTTCCGGAAGACCCATTTTTTGTCCTGAAAAACCAGAAAAAGTAGCAGGCCGACCAGAAAAGGTGGTCGGCCGACCATAAAAGGTGGTCGGCTGACCACTTATGCCCAGAAAGCCCAAAATTGATAGATATTCTCCTTTTAGCTATCTTCCACAACCTCCAACTGTCCTTAAATGAGATATTTTCGAGCCAACTCTGAGGTTTTGCCATATATGAGTTATATCTCTCATTTTTCAAACACAATCTTCCTAAGAAAGTTTTGGGAGCTTCTCACTCTAAAAAAACCCCTCTCTCTCTAGAAATTCCAGAGCCAAATCTCAGCCTCTCTCTCCTTCTCTTGCCTTGGTGTGCATAGCAAGAGCTATACTTGGAGATATACCTCTCCTTTGCCTAGGCACTCTTGATCAAACTCAACTACCATTGGGCTGAAGTTCTTTGAGAATCATTTTGAGCTCCAAAATCTGGTTTTAGCTCAGAGTTTGGACCCCTTTTGCTGCTGGAGTTCTTGGTTACAAGGGTAACAACTCTTTCCCTCTTTTGGTCTTCATTTTGCTCCTTATTTTTGCCATACTTGAAAGCATTTCTGGACTTTTTCATAAACTGAAAAGTGTCATATTTTGAGCTCCTCTTGAAGATTGTATAAGGACACTTTTCTGTTTGAGGTCTCCTACATCCTTGTATGCTTTATCCCTCTTTGTAGGCCTATTTTGCATCATATCTTAGTCCTACTTGTGAGCATTTTCGAGATTTGCTATAAACTGTAGAGTGACTTATTTTGAGCCCCTCTTCAACTTTGTTTAAGGGCACTTTTCTGTTTGAAGTCATCTACTTCCTTGTTTGTTCAATCTCTCTTTTAGGGCTATTTTTGCATCCTATTTTAGCCTTACTTGTGAATATTTTTGAGATTTTTCATAAACTGAAAAAGTTCTTATTTTGAGCCCCTCTTCAAGTTTTATTGAGGGCATTTTTCTATTTGGGGTCATCTTCCCCCTATGCATGCTTCATCTCTTCATGATTAGGGCCATGCATTAGAGCACTTGCATTGGCCATGGTTTGGCCTCTTAGCCACTGAAATCTAATGGATTTTCAGTGGCTTAGATGTATTTTTGAGAGCCAAAATCAGAGGGGAGTTCCCCCCTCTCTCCTTGTCTTGTTTGGTGGTCTTGTTGGCCTTCCAAAGGGACCCCTTTTTGCATGCTTTGAAGTCATGTTTAAAGCCTCATTCTGAGGGTTTGAGGTCTGCTTAAGCTCTGTCAAGAGCCCATTTTGCCATATTTTATGTCTATGATGCATGTATAGAGCAATCCCATTCAAGGCCTTTCAAGGGGACCTTTCTTTGCATATTTCCTAGACTGATTTCAGGGCCTATTTGGTGGGTTTTTGGGCTGTCATAACTCGTTTCCAAAGGTGGTTTTGCTATGCTACATGTCTATCTTGTATGTGCTTAACAACCCCTTGCATGGCCCTCCAAAGAAGCCCCTCATTTTTGCATGCGTTGGCTGCATTTCAGTGGTTATTTGGGCATATTTTGACATGTTTTATTCACTGTTTTTGGCTGGTTCGATGAGTTCTCATACGCTTCATATACATGCCATGTAAACCATGTTTGCTAGTCAAAGTTGCATGCTATTTTAGTCCATCATGCTAGCATCTTTTGGTCATGGTTTGAACTAGAAATGTTCATGTTTTGGGACTGCCTTGGCTCTGTCTTTGTGCTCCATAGTCAAATAATGCATGCTTTGTATAGCTATAAGTCAATACATGTGCCTAGTTTTGAGTTTCGGGGCTCATCTCATGCATCGGGTGCCATGTTTCCATGTTTCGGGACCTTTTAGCATCATGTTTCAGTGCTGGAGTTTACATGCTTGAATGCCATGCTTCATCCTTGCCATGCCTTGTTAGAGTTGCATGCTGTGCCTTAGGTTCGGTCCTCGGTTTGCGTGCATGTGTGCACGCATTTCGGTAGTCTCATTTTCATCTTATGGTTGCTGATGTGAGTGTGGCTGAGGTCCACTCATATTGGTGTAAGCCCATATTGCATTGTGTATGCCATGTTACATCGAGCATTGTGTATGTCATTTCATAGCATTGCGTATGCTAGGTTGCATGTTAGGATTGCATTCATGCATGTCATGCATATTGCATTGTGTTTGGGATAGGAGTTAGCCCGAGCACGGGAAACGAGGGACGTTTCGTACTCCGAGTGACGGAACGTGTCTCAATTCCCGGTCGCCGACACTCCGGATTATTCATGATGGAGTCTAGGCCTTGTTATGTTTTCATGTGCATTCATTTCATATTAAGTCGTGCAATTCGACTCCTCGGCCATCATGCATCGAGATGCATGATTGATGGCACGAGGATCGAGGCAAGCATACATATGTGAAAATACATTGCCATGCCCCTTTCTTGCTCTCTGTTGCAGCAAATCAGAAACCGGCAGTCTTTTGGAGCTTCGTGCAATATTCCGGGCTTAATTGTAAACAGAGGCTAATTGGGGCATCGCAATGGATTTCTGCGCAAGGCAACTCAAGCACGCATCATTCATCATTCGGAATAAAGCTGAGGCAGTCCATAGATTTGCGTGCTAGTTTACTACTTCCCTAGTTAAATTTGTTAATTAATTAGGGTTTTGTATTTATTCGGACTGTATTATTTATTCGGACTGTATATTATTTATTCGGACCCTCCGAGCGAGGGCAATGTTGTAATCAGTGTGCGTGCGTGTGATGTATGTCTTCCAACCCCACGTCTTTCTCCCTTTTATTTACCAGCTTATGATGGTTAGATTAGGGCATGTTTCAATTAGCATACAGTATGATAGCATGTTTGCATTCATTCATCTGTTTTGCATGCACCGGGCTCGGCGCATCATACTCACTGCATTGTATTTCAATTCCGAGTTGAATACATGTTAGCTGTAGCATTTCATATGCGATGTTTAGAATAGCCGAGCCTATCTTAGTTGCATTTTGCATGTGTTGCATTAGGCATTTCTGTATAGTTAGGATCATGCATGGATTTCTAACATAGCTTCTGTTTTGGCTTGGAGTACTCGGTAAGTTTTATGCTTTAGCATCCTTGCATGCGTGTGAGTGACTGCCATGATAGCATGCTTACCATGAGGCTATGTGCTTATGTGATATAACTGCCTGAATGCCTGTGGGTGAAGGTTGGGTTATTTGGATTGGAACAATTCATTCACTGTGAGTTTTAAGCCCACTAGATAGTAGCAAAACCATGTTTTCTAAGCCCACCCGAGGGTGGCAAAATCCGCATTTTAAGCCTACTTGCGAGTAGCAAACCAATTTCAAAGACAAATATGAAATGTTTTGTTCCAATTCAGGCGATCCAGTCTATACTTGTATGCTGTGCGCATCACATAGTAAATCTAGGCTAATAACCGGAATAAGAGCACACAATGTTTTCAAAACTTGATATCATGGTTAGTAGAGGCCGATCTTTGATCGGGCGAGCGGGGGTGCTCACGAAGTGACCTTCCCCAATCGTACCCAAGTTCCCGAGCCGAGGCAACTTTGGTGATGACGGACACGTGGCCTTAGGCAACGAGTCAGGGTTTCCTAAATTTCCCAAAATAAATATTTAGGTGGCGACTCTGTATCTGACAAAGCAGTCCATGTTTGGCACTTCTTTAAAAAAAAATCTGTTTTCAAAAAAACGATTTGCCGGATTTAGACTCTTTGGTGATCTATCAATCTTGCATTGCACATTGCAAGATCAGATTAAGAACCGACACAAATTGAGTCCGAACTGTAGTGAGGCCCAAGGGCGCATCTACAGTTTCTGGCGACTCTGTTGGGAAGTTAGAGAACTTGACTCGAACTCATGATATCTTGCTTTGACTACACTTATGTGTTTCTTTGCATTGCATGTGCATTGGTGCGCCTAGGACACCGTGTTTGCCATCTGCTATTCCTGAGCGGTTAGCCTAAGGCTGCGTGCCATAAGGTTGACCAGTTACGGGCTCTGCCAGTATGGGAACACAGACCTCGGTTTTACCGGGGCACCCTTTTGACCATTCGACCTGGTGCATATTCGGAATCCATAGTGACCATTCCAAGCTAGGACAGGTTGCTTACCCGATAGGCTGTTTGAAACCGCTGTGTGCGTAGTGAAACCCTAGTTCCTGACAAAATAGGACAGGGAAACCCTACCCCAACATAGGGGTGTTTTGGCTTTCACTTGTTTGCTATGTGCTTTTAGAGTGCGTCTCTACAGGAATGCATGTATCAGTTTGCAAGTCTGAGTATCAGGCCTACGGGCATCAGTATTTTGGGGGAATCAGTTTTACTTGAGGGTATCTGTTTACAAGCAGAATTTTGGACAGAATTCAGTAGAGAGCACAGTCGTTCAGTTTGGCTCGTATATGCTTTGGTGAGGTTGAGCTGAGATGCTGTCTGTTTTCTTTTTTGCTAGGGTAGTCCTGGAACCATAGCTTCAGAAGGCTCCGATATCCCCTAGGTACGTTGGACTAGTGCTGATAGACTTTGTTAGGTCAGAGATTCAATTCAAAGGCAACCAGTGTTCTTTCGATGAGGCAAGGCAAATAAAGGCCAGTAAGGGCTCACCGGTTCATCTGATCTATCAGTCGTCAGTCACATCACCTTTGTTCAAACTCAACAGACCGTGATGGCACAGGGCTCGGAAGAATTTGTGGCCGTGATAGCAGCGATAAATCAGGGAACTGCCATGCAGGCTGAGACCAGTGTTGAAGCGCAGCGCCCACCTGGGGCATCTGCCTCACATCCAGCTTTGGGACCCCAGCCGAACTTTGACCCACTTTCGCCAGCTGAAGATTTACCGGGTCGAGATCCTCGAGAAGGGTTGACTCAAACCCGAGTTTTCAGATCCCTGGTGCAGCCTAATGAGAGGCTTTATCCCCTTGATGCTAACGACCTCGATCTGACCGCAGTGAAAATTGAGAACCTTGAGAAGCAATTCAAAAAGGCACAGGGCCTTAACTCCATTCCCGACATTGAGGATGGATACACCGAGGCTGCCATACGACTCCCAAACAGATTCAAAATGCCACATATTGACCGTTTCGACGGGTCTGGAGATCCTATGGTACATATCCGGCTTTTCTTGGATGTCTTGAAGCCGATGGGTCTGACTAAGCCACAAAAACTCTCTTTGTATGGGAGAACCCTGTCGGGTATAGCAGCCACTTGGTATGCCAAGTTGGAGGATACAGTGAAGCAAAACTGGGAAAAACTGGCTGAGGCCTTTGTCAATCAGTATTCCTACAATACCCAAGTTGAAATGACCATCCAAGAGCTTGAAGCAACTCGCCAGAACTCAACAAAGCCTTTTGTGGAATTCGTTGCGAGGTGGAGAGCAAAGGCAGCACAAATGACAGATCGTCGCCCTTCTGAGAGGGATCAAGTGCAGATGATGGTGCGAAACCTCGAGCATGATATGTTACAAAAGTTGATAGTCGCTCCGCTATTCACTTTCAAAAGTTTGCATGAACTGGGGGTTCAGATCGAGAATGCGTTCAACAGTGGGATCATTCCCAGAATAAGTGAAGCGACAAGGAGGGTGATTTCAGGGAGTGCCAATGCTGGTAGTAGCGCTATTCCCAATCCCGCAGAAATCAATACAGTCGCCACAGCCAACCCTTTTGCCAATCCAAGCCTACAAACCGCCGGCCCAACCTGAGCTCAGGGCAGAGCTTTCACCCCTCTCTATATGAGCCTGACTAGCGCACTAAAAGTCTAGATGGAAAGAGGGTATCTCAAACCCCTCGATCCTCAACCTCTTCCCGACCCACTCCCAGCCAGACATAACCCCGCCAAGTACTGTATGTACCATCAGCAGCGCGGTCATGGCACCGACCGTTGCTACCGCCTTCGTCACAAGGTCCAAAATCTCATCGACAACCGGACAATAGCTCCACCTTTAGACCCCAATGACCAAGTACCTCATCCATATCTCAATCTAATCCATACACTGGCCGTCCCTTACGACCCCAGCATATACATCACCCCAGTCCATCTACCCAAGCTTGAGGTGTTTATCCCAGAAAGCATGGACTTATGCATGATGGGTGCATCTGAACCCCAATCATCTCAAACCTGTGAGCCCACCACTTCTGAGTTGATGAGAATGATCGAAGATCTTCAGAGAACTGTGGCAGACTTAGCCTTTGGAATTTTGGCTCCATCATCGACCACATCACAGGCTAGAAGTTTCAATGCAAAAGGCTCCTTAATCTTGGGGCAAGCTGCAACTGAAAAGGGCCAACCTAAAGCCATTTCAGATCTGGGTGTTGGCGTGTCGACAACAACTGGGCTCCGCTCGGATATAGCGACCCGATCCTTGGATAAAGTGGAGGCCAGTGGTAAGAACAAGGTAGGGGTAGACATTGATCCCCATGAACACCTCATGTGGGCTGTTGAGACTTTGAAAGCCGAAGGACTGAACAAACAGCAAGTGATTGTAGTTGTTGCAAAGGCTGTGGATGACACTTTCGCTACTCAAGTTGGGGGCAGTCTGAATCAAAGGGAAAACCGGGAGAAGGGCCGTCATACCAGAGACGATCCTGTTAGCTCTAATCCTCCACTCGGAAGAGATCAGCAAGCCAGGCCAGCACCTGCCAATACCTTTTCTGGTGTGCCCAGCAAAAATCCACAAACCTTGAAGTACCAACCCCGAGGTCGAAGGGTCTTCCATGCCCTCTATATGCCTTTGTCCAAAGCTCTCCAAATCCTTGTTGGACAAGGCCATCTTAAACCCCTTGAGCCTCGGCCTCTCCCGAACCCTCTTCCGGCTACACATGATGCTACCCAGTACTGCGCGTACCATCAGCAAACTGGCCATACTACTGACAACTGCTTTCGTCTTCGCCACGAAGTACAGGATCTGTTTGACAACGAGGTTGTCCTCCCGCCAAGCTCTGCAAAGTCTATCGGCACTGGATTGGTGAACTTGGGGGATAATGTGAGTATGTGATCAGGGGATGAACCACCTGCGGGCGGCGCTCGATTAACTCCAGACGTGGGAATAGCACGCACTGTTCTGAGCAATATGCAAACACCAGTTTTTGTGCTTTCTGACTTGGGTATTGAGTCAATCTTGTTGTTTTGTATAAAGTCAGTCTTTTTGTTTTGGGTCTGTCTTGTTGTATCGAGTCAGTCTTGTTTTGTTGGAGTCGGGTGATTTCGGGGGTGTTACCTCGGACATCACTTGCTTGTTTTGTGTTTGTCTTTTCGTTTTCTTTTGAGTCTGTTTCTGCCTTGGAGCCAATTGTGCCAACAGATTCTGAATGAAACAGTAGTGATTTTCACATTCTTGTGTTTACTTCTGCCTTGTGCCGGTTGTGCTAGAAGTTTGAATGAAACGGCAGTGCATTCCACCTGCTCTTTTGTGCCTTGAAATTATTGCATTGACCTAAGTTTTTTTTAAAACTTTTTGAACATTGTGATGAAAACGAAGAGGAAAGAATTCATCGGGATTTGCAAAAATTTGATCAATTGAGAGAAAGAGAGGCATGCTAAGCCCTTAATGATCGAGATCATGCTTGTTAATGTGAGTACTGAGAAGGATCCTGACTTAATCCAGATTGGTTCTACATTGTCTTCAGCGCGAGCGATTTGTCGCTTTCTTAAAAGATTTCAAAAACTGTTTTGCGCAATCTTGCGAAGACCTGTGTGGAATCACTCTTGAGATTGTGCAGCCTAGGATCGCTCTCAGCCTTAAGACTCGACCCCTCATTGTCAAACCTTGGACTTAAATTCAAAATGTTCAATGGTCAACTACAATGTGAGGCCTGTGTGGCCAGATTCAAAGCAGTCCTCAAACAAGAGGCAAGAAAGTCAGATCAAGAAGATCAGATGTCATCAAAAGATGCTTGCAAAGCTAGATCAAAAGCACCCCTGGAACTAGGGGCAAAGAATTTTAAATGTGCTCGAAGAGCCGAAGATGGATCATTCCACAAATCAAAGATGGTCGGCAAGAATGCCAAATCCCAGAAGGGAGGAAAGAAGACAGTTTCTGCTAAAGAACAACTGAGTTCCTATCCGCAACACTAGGGGCAAAATCAGCTCCCCGTTGGATGGACTCCTGCATCGTCAACGAACAGCAGCCATTCTCCTGGATTCAGATGATTTCAGGATCCTAAAACCATTTAACATGGACAAAGCTACACTTTTACCCTTGAGAGGCTTGCTGGGCCAAAAACCCGGAAGGGCAACCCAAGCAAAAGTTAGAGCAAGAAAAAGAAAAAAAGAGAAAAAAATACAAAGAACAAAAAAAAATGAAGAGCAATAAGAATTGAAAAAAAAAAGATGAAAAAGAAAAAGAAGAAAAGAAATGAAAAGAATTGAAAAGAAAAGAAAAACAAAGCTCGCAAGGTTGAAAACCCAGAAAGGGCGGCCTTGGTAAAAGTTAGAGCGCAAAAGGAGAGGTTAATACCCGAGTGTACCTTAACCCCGAACTACGTGAGACTTGATTCCCATCTTTGGGATACGTAGGCAACTTCATTCTGAAGTCCAGCCGCAAAACACTTCAAATTCGACTATGTCCATGTGATGGTTCTGATCATCTTCTGTATCCGAGAGTCTGGTTGTGTTCGTCGCTCTGAGGACTGACTACAATGCGCTGCGGTGTCATTCAAACAAGGGGCAACTTTTTGTTGCCATACAATGTGCGGCGGTGCTATTCAAACAAGGGGCAACTTTTCGTTGCCATGCAGTGTCCTTCAGATGAGGAGCAGTTTGCCATTGTTATGGATCTGAGGTTGTGCATCTCAAGAGTAGGTTCCGTGCTTGTTGAGCAGTGGCCATTTGCAAAAACAGTTTTTGAAATTTTTTACTGAGGTTGACTAATTTTCTCAAAAATTATTCCATCTTTTTCCAAAACTGGACCTTTTTCTTGGATCCAAAAAGGAAAATTTTCAGTGCTCATAGCTTGACTTGCATGATTTCAAATCAAAAATCGAACAAGCATGTTAATCTAACCCTCATTTTGGTTAATATTGTTTTAGCAGAAGCCAAAAACAAAAAATGGTCAAAATGATGAACTAGGGGCACAATTGAGTCAGGTGTTCTGTCTTTTTCCCCATTGTCAACATACTTGCTAGAAAGGGCACTCTACTTGCCGGAAAGGGCACTGTATTTGCCAGAAAGGGCATAGCGGAAGCTGACCGCAAAAGGGCAGAAAGCTCTCACATCCTCCAAGCAACAAGGTATCAAGCCAAGTGCGAAGCACGAACTGGAATGGGGCAAGATATTCCACTCCCTCATCTGGACAGATCTGATCACGCCCAAATTCCCCAGCAGAGCATCGTCAACCGATGTTAGCTGCAGATTTGCTACACACCCACTTGTAGCGCAACTCCTCTGTGGGAGGAACTCACTAGCTATGCGTAGAAGAAAAAGAATCTAGCAGAATGCTAAAGGCAAGAGCCCGCAACTTCTTGTTTATCCATCAACCACCCAGGGGAGGGATAAAAAATGAGAGATTAAATAATAGAGAGATGTGCGCTGAGAGAAAAAGTGAGGAAAAGGATTTTGTGAGAAAAGCCGAGCCTGAGGGCCCAGTGATGTGAGAATCACAAATAAGAAAGGGTGGGAAACAATACCCAGAGAAACTGGCTCCTCGTACACCGAGAGGTCTCTTGCCTTTGTAACACAGCTGAGTGTTGTGTTTGTCTCGATTCTTGTTTTGAGTCGTTTGAGTGTCAACAGATGTGTTTAGGTCATTTTACCTTGTTTTTTCTTTGTTGAGTTGTGTTTAGGTTGTTCTACCTTTGTTTTCCATTGTTGAGTCATTTTGGCTGTGGTCAGTCGTAGGCTCAATACCCGGTTGAGAACCCTTTTCTCATTTCAATTTCAAAAATCGTTTTGTGCTCAGAGTGCCGTGTCGTTCTCCACATTTGTGCAAAACAGGATTGGTTCTTTCATAAAACTGCAGAGTTCAACCCAGGTCATGTGTGAACAGTAGAACAAGGACCTATCTGAAGCTATATAAGTTCCGGACTGCCAAGCAAAAGAAAAGAGGGAAAATTTTGAGCATCTGAGTGTGTTTCACCTTCAGAAAATTCTGAGATTGCATTCCATATGCACCCCCCTCAGGCCTTGTTAATGCTATCGAAGTATGAGTGCGCCTCTACCTCAAGTGTAAGCCTGCTTTAAGTCAGAATGACAGTCCAAGCAGCACCCGAGGGTTTCACATGCAGAAGTTATCTCTCGCCAATATGAACAGGGTGTGCCCTTTTTGAGCTGAGTGTGTTGCCAAGTCCTCTAAGAGGTAAATCAAAGGCACCAAGGTACATATTTGATGCTCCTCTATTGCATAGAATGTGAACCTTCATATACACTTCTGTTGCATGCGCGCCGCGCATCGTTATGATTCATGCATAGAATATGCTCGCTTTCAATATTGCATAGAATGTGCTTCCATACTTGCATAGAAAATGCTCGTATCTTTTGCATAGAAAATGCACTCTTCTATACTTGTATAGAAAATGCACCTCATTTGCATAGAACATGCATTCACTCACACTGTCTTGTGCACTTACACTTTGTATCTCACTCGCACTATCTTGTGCATTGCATATCAATCGCGCTGTTTAGCGTATCGCACTGTCTTGTGCATTTCAAATCAATCGCACTGTTTTGTGTACTTTACATTCGCGCTATTTTGCGCATCACACTGTTTTGTGCAGTTTACATTCGCGCTATTTTGCGTATCGCACTATTTTGTGCAACTTACATTCGCGCTATTTTGCGCACCTCAATCGCACTGTTTTGTGCAGTTTACATTCGCGCTATTTTGCGCATCGCACTGTTTTGTGCAGTTTACATTCGCGCTATTTTGCGTATCGCACTGTTTTGTGCAGCTTACATTCGCGCTATTTTGTGGACCTCAATTGCACTGTTTTGTGCAGTTTACATTCGCGCTATTTTGCGTATCGCACTATTTTGTGCAGCTTACATTCGCGCTATTTTGCGCACCTCAATCGCACTGTTTTGTGCAGTTTATCATTCGCGCTATTTTGCGCATCGCACTGTTTTGTGCAGTTTACATTCGCGCTATTTTGCGCACCTCAATCACACTGTCTTGTGCTTTGCATATCGCATCGCGCTATCTTGCGCACCTTACCTGCACTTGTTAGTGCATTGCCTCGCGCTACCTTGCGCACCTTACCTGTACTTGTTAGTACATTGCATCGCACTGTTTCGTGCACCTTCTTAGCACTGTTTTGTGCATTCACTCTTCACTCGCACTTTCTTGTGCATTCTCTGGTCTAGGAGACCTTAAATTCTCTAAAGGTGCAATTCCTTTGGTGTTTGTCGTGCCCGAACGACTTCCGGTGGTCTGGTATAGCCACCTGCCTATGTTTGCGGTGAGTTCCTAGGAGACCAACTGAGATGGTGGAAACTAGAGTTCAAATGGCTCATGCCTAGAACGCAAAGGATCGGGATTTCCGAGACTAAAGTCTGGTTTAAATACCCAGGAGTATATCCTCGGCTTGAAATCTGTATGGCAGCCCCATAGATTGAGATAGCATGTGTATGCGCCTCAATTTTGGATACCGAATCAACCTAGTCTGTCACCCTGTTGGAGAATAGGGAAAGCTGCGACCATAGTTAGGGAGAAAAGTAGTACTTGTGGTTCAATCAAGAAGAAGCGAGAGATCCCCAGCAGCATGAGGTACGTCATTGCCAAGTGCCCCGGTAAGGTACCTTCACTTCCTTACACCCCATTTTCTTCGGTAAGAGGAGAGTCAAGTCCCAACCTTACACCCCATTTTGGACCAAAGCTATTTTGAATGGTTTTTAGACCTTAAAACTCTCTCTTTCAAAACATTTTTGAAATAAAATTCCTACGATGTTCCAACGCTCGCATTTTGTTAAATGTTGCGCTTTCGGTAAACCGAGCAAGGACAAAGTGGAAATGAATGAAAGAGAGATGAAATCTTTGAAAAAAATTCCAAAACACCTTACTTAGGGGTTTGGAGTTGAAGAAAAGAAGAGAAGAGGGAAGAAACCCAGTTGGGGGAGAAAATGGGCATGAACTGTTAAGAGAGAGTCGAGTAGCCCTCGCCAAATCGGGCCTATTCATTTGCATACTTGGAATCAATCTATGAGGCCACCACCGTTGGAAAGCTTACTTCTGGGGCTTCATTTTGCACTCAAGAATCTCCTAAAGCCAATTCCGGATGGGGGAGATATGGTTGATTGAAGTAGGGCATCACTCCGGTTGGACCGGATCTGCGCGGCTTCACCAAAACAGGCATAACTTTTTGCACAGGAGGAATTTTAATGCAAGGTTTGCGCCATTGGAAAGCTAACTTTCGGGGCTTCAATTTGGACACTTGGCCGACCACCTTTCTTTCCGACAGACCCATTTTTTGTCCTGAAAAACCAGAAAAAGTAGCAGGCCGACCATAAAAGGTGGTCGGCCGACCACTTATGCCCACAAAGCCCAAAATTGATAGATATTCTCCTTTTAGCTGTCTTCCACAACCTCCAACTGTCCTTAAATGAGATATTTTCAAGCCAACTCTGAGGTTTTGCCATATATGAGTTATATCTCTCATTTTTCAAACACAATCTTCCTAAGAAAGTTTTGGGAGCTTCTCACTCTAAAAAAACCCCTCTCTCTCTAGAAATTCCAGAGCCAAATCTCAACCTCTCTCTCCTTCTCTTGCCTTGGTGTGCATAGCAAGAGCTATACTTGGAGATATACCTCTCCTTTGCCTAGGCACTCTTGATCAAACTCAACTACCATTGGGCTGAAGTTCTTTGAGAATCATTTTGAGCTCCAAAATCTGGTTTTAGCTCAGAGTTTGGACCCCTTTTGCTGCTGGAGTTCTTGGCTACAAGGGTAACATACTCTTTCCCTCTTTTGGTCTTCATTTTGCTCCTTATTTTTGCCATACTTGAAAGTATTTCTGGACTTTGTCATAAACTGAAAAGTGTCATATTTTGAGCTCCTCTTAAAGATTGTATAAGGACACTTTTCTGTTTGAGGTCTCCTACATCCTTGTATGCTTTATCCCTCTTTGTAGGCCTATTTTGCATCATATCTTAGTCCTACTTGTGAGCATTTTCGAGATTTTCTATAAACTGTAGAGTGACTTATTTTGAGCCCCTCTTCAACTTTGTTTAAGGGAACTTTTCTGTTTGAAGTCATCTACTTCCTTGTTTGTTCAATCTCTCTTTTAGGGCTATTTTTGCATCCTATTTTAGCCTTACTTGTGAACATTTTTGAGATTTGTCATCAACTGAAAAAGTTCTTATTTTGAGCCCCTCTTCAAGTTTTATTAAGGGAATTTTTCTGTTTGGGGTCATCTTCCCCCTGTGCATGCTTCATCTCTTCATGATTAGGGCCATGCATTAGAGCACTTGCATTGGCAATGGTTTGGCCTCTTAGCCACTGAAATCCAGTGGATTTTCAGTGGCTTAGATGCATTTTTGAGAGCCAAAATCAGAGGGGAGTGCCCCCCTCTCTCCTTGTCTTGTTTGGTGGTCTTGTTGGCCTTCCAAAGGGACCCCTTTTTGCATGCTTTGAAGTCATGTTTCAGGGCTCATTCTGAGGGTTTGAGGTCTGCCTAAGCTCTGTCAAGAGCCCATTTTACCATATTTTATGTCTATGATGCATGTATAGAGCAATCCCATTCAAGGCCTTTCAAGGGGACCTTTCTTTGCATGTTTCCTAGACTGATTTTAGGGCCTATTTGGTGGGTTTTAGGGTTGTCATAACTCGTTTCCAAAGGTGGTTTTGCTATGCTACATGTCTATCTTGTATGTGCTTAACAACCCCTTGCATGGCCCTCCAAAGAAGCCCCTCATTTTTGCATGTATTGGCTGCATTTCAGTGGTTATTTGGGCATATTTTAACATGTTTTATTCACTGTCTTTGGCTGGTTTGATGAGTTCTTATACGCTTCATATACATGCCATGTAAACCATGTTTGCTAGTCAAAGTTGCATGCTATTTTAGTCCATCATGCTAGCATCTTTTGGTCATGCTTTGAACTAGAAATGTTCATGTTTTGGGACTGCCTTGGCTCTGTCTTTGTGCTTCATAGTCAAATAATGCATGCTTTGTATAGCTATAAGTCAATACATGTGCCTAGTTTTGAGTTTCGGGGCTCATCTCATGCATCGGGTGCCATGTTTCCATGTTTCGGGACCTTTTAGCATCATATTTCAGTGTTGGAGTTTACATGTTTGAATGCCATGCTTCATCCTTGCCATGCCTTGTTAGAGTTGCATGCTGTGCCTTAGGTTCGGTCCTCGGTTTGCGTGCATGTGTGCACGCATTTCGGTAGTCTCATTTTCATCTTATGGCTGCTGATGTGAGTGTGGCTGAGGTCCACTCATATTGGTGTAAGCCCATATTGCATTGTGTATGCCATGTTACATCGAGCATTGTGTATGCCATTTCATAGCATTGCGTATGCTAGGTTGCATGTTGGATTGCATTCATGCATGTCATGCATATTGCATTGTGTTTGGGATAGGAGTTAGCCCGAGCACGGGAAACGAGGGACGTTTCGTACTCCGAGTGACGGAACGTGTCTCAATTCCCGGTCGCCGACACTCCGGATTATTCATGATGGAGTCTAGGCCTTGTTATGTTTTCATGTGCATTCATTTCATATTAAGTCGTGCAATTCGACTCCTCGGCCATCATGCATCGAGATGCGTGATTGATGGCACGAGGATCGAGGCAAGCATACATATGTGAAAATACATTGCCATGCCCCTTTCTTGCTCTCTGTTGCAGCAAATCAGAAACCGGCAGTCTTTTGGAGCTTCGTGCAATATTCCGGGCTTAATTGTAAACAGAGGCTAATTGGGGCATCGCAATGGATTTCTGCGCAAGGCAACTCAAGCACGCATCATTCATCATTCAGAACAGAGCTGAAGCGGTCCATAGATTTACGTGCTAGTTTACTGCTTTCCTAGTTAAATTTGTTAATTAATTAGGGTTTTGTATTTATTCGGACTGTATATTATTTATTCAGACCCTCCGAGCGAGGGCAATGTTGTAATCAATGTGCGTGCGTGTGATGTATGTCTTCCAACCCCACGTCTTTCTTCCTTTTATTTACCAGCTTATGATGGTTAGATTAGGGCATGTTTCAATTAGCATACAGTATGATAGCATGTTTGCATTCATTCATCTGTTTTGCATGCACCGGGCTCGGCGCATCATACTCACTGCATTGTATTTCAATTCCGAGTTGAATACATGTTAGCTGTAGCATTTCATATGCCATGTTTAGAATAGCCGAGCCTATCTTAGTTGCATTTTGCATGTGTTGCATTAGGCATTTCTGTATAGTTAGGATCATGCATGAATTTCTAACATAGCTTCTGTTTTGGCTTGGAGTACTCGGTAAGTTTTATGCTTTAGCATCCTTGCATGCGTGTGAGTGACTGCCATGATAGCATGCTTACCATGAGGCTATGTGCTTATGTGATATAACTGCCTGAATGCCTGTGGGTGAAGGTTGGGTTATTTGGATTGGAACAATTTATTCACTGTGAGTTTTAAGCCCACTAGATAGTGGCAAAATCATGTTTTCTAAGCCCACCCGAGGGTGGCAAAATCTGCATTTTAAGCCTACTTGCAAGTAGCAAACCACTTTCAAAGATAAATATGAAATGTTTTGTTCCAATTCAGGCGATCCAGTCTATACTTGTATGCTGTGCGCATCACATAGTAAATCTAGGCTAATAGCCGGAATAAGAGCACACAATGTTTTCAAAACTTGATATCATGGTTAGTAGAGGCCGATCTTTGATCGGGCGAGCGGGGGTGCTCACGAAGTGACCTTCCCCAATCGTACCCAAGTTCCCGAGCCGAGCCAACTTTGGTGATAACGGACACGTGGCCTTAGGCAACGAGTCAGGATTTCCTAAATTTCCCAAAATAAATATTTAGGTGGCGACTCTGTATCTGGCAAAGCAGTCCATGTTTGGCACTTCTTTAAAAAAAAAATCTGTTTTCAAAAAAACGATTTACCAGATTTGGACTCTTTGGTGATCTATCAATCTTGCATTACACATTGCAAGATCAGATTAAGAACCGACACAAATCGAGTCCGAACTATAGTGAGGCCCAAGGGCGCATCGACACCTATGTTTTTTTTTAAATCTCAAAGGAGGTAAGTTTCATTTGTCCAAAAAAATTTAAATTACTATTGAGAAATACATTTAGACATGGACAGAAATTTTGGGATAAGAGATCCCATATCATATCATTGATTAATCAAATAGCAGATGAAAGTTTGTCTAGACGTGATAAATCAGTTTATCTATGCATATTTTATCTTGGAATGTTAGAGGGCTGAGAAGGTTAGAAAAAAGGGGGAAAATTAAGCAGCTAGTGAGGGAAAGGAGTGTGGATGTTTTATTACTGCAAGAATCTAAAAGAAGTTCGGTGGATGCTACTTTTGTGAAGACTATATGGCCTTATGAAGAGATGGAGTTTATGGGAGTGGATTCAGAAGGTTCTACTGGTGGTCTTTTCAGCATTCGGAGGCCAGAGGTCTTTAAGCTTAGTGGCTGTTGTTGCAGTAAGAATTTCATTCTTTTATCAGGTATATCTGATCCTTCTTTTGAGTGTACCATAGTCAATGTTTATGCCCCAAATGAGGGTGTAGGTAGGAGAAAGCTATGGGAGGTTTTGATTAATGTTTTTCCCCATTATCCAAACCCTTGGTGTGTGGGGGGGGGGGATTTCAATTAAATCAGATTCATTAGTGAGAGGAGAGGGTGCTCCAGGAGGGAGAGGGGGATGAAGGATTTTAACGAGTTCATTAACAAATTGGAATTATCAGATATGCCTATGTTAGGTAGGCAGTTCACATGGTGTAATGCATTGGATGGGGAAAGATGGAGTAGGATAGATAGATTCCTACTGGATTCTAGGTGGCTAGGAATATTCTCCTTCAAGCAATGGGGTTTACCTAGAACATTATCAAATCACTGCCCTATTCTGTTGAAGGAGGATGAAAGGGATTGGGGTCCCAAACCATTCAAGTTCTTAAACCCCTGGTTATCACACCCTTCATTTATGCCTGCAGTTAAACAAATTTGAGAAAACAATCAGGTGTCAGGTTGGGCTGGGTTTAAACTCATAAGGAAACTGAAGGATTTAAGATCTCATTTAAGGGTATGGAATAAGGAGGTGTTTGGCAATATTGACTCTCTTTTAAAGGCTGCTGAGAAGGAGTTACATGAGTGGGATTTGAAGGCAGAGTTTGGGTCTCTAGATGATGTAGGCATTAGAAGTAGAAAAGAAGTTAGAAGTCTGGTGTGGAAATTAAGCAAAGATAAGGCAAGGTTGTGGCATCAAAAGTCCAGGGTGCTATGGGCTCGAAATGGTGATAAAAACACTAGGTTTTTCCACATTATGGCTTGCAGAAGACAAAGAAAGAACTTGTTAGACTCAGTGTGCGTGGAAGGGGAGTGCTTTGAGGACCCTACTCAGATTAAACAGGTTGTGGTGAGGCATTTTAGTAAGCAATTTATGGAGAGTTGGTTTGCGAGGCCAAAGCTTTCGGGCCCTTTCAATGTTATTAACTCAGAGGCAACAGCTAACTTGGAGGTAGTGTTCACGGAAGATGAGATTTGGGTAGCTCTTCAAGATTGTGACAGGAACAAGGCCCCTGGTCCCGATAGTTTTAATTTGGCATGCATTAAAAAGTGTTGGCCTGTCATGAAAAGTGAGGTTGTTCAAATGTTTCATGAATTTCACACAAATGCTAAGCTATCATCTGGGATCAATAGCTCCTTCATTGTACTTATCCCTAAAAGGGATAGTCCTTTAGGATTGGGAGATTATAGGCCAATTAGCTTGGTCAGTTCCATCTACAAGATCTTAGCCAAGGTGTTGTCTAAAAGAATGAAGTAGGTTCTCTCAGCTGTGATTAGTGAGGTGCAGTCTGCGTTTGTTAGTGGTAGACATATTTTGGATGGAGTGTTGATTGCCAATGAAGTTGTAGATGGGTGGCACAGAGCTAGGAAGAAGGGAATTATCTTGAAGTTGGATTTTGAGAAAGCCTATGATTCATTAAGTTGGGATTTTTTGCTATCTATGTTGGGGAGTTTTGGCTTTGGGGCTAGGTGGATTAGGTGGATGAAGACTTGTATTACAACAACTATGGTGTCTATATTAGTTAATGGTTCACCCACGGAGGAGTTTCAACCACAAAAGGGATTAAGGCAAGGTGACCCTCTATCCCCCTTTTTGTTCATTATAGCACCTGAAGGCCTTAATCTTTTGTTGGGCAGGGCTATTGAGAAGGGCTTGTTTAAGGGAGCATCAGTAGGCTCTGATCAGGTGGGCATCTCTCATCTTCAATTTGCTGATGATACCATCATTTTTTGTGAAGGAGGCATGGAGGAAGTCTTCAATATTAAAAGAGTTTTGAGGTGCTTTGAGGTGATCTCTGGTTTAAGGATAAACTTCCACAAGAGTGTGGTTTGTGGGGTGGGTTATCATGAAGACCAGACTAAGGAGTTCGCTAAGGTGCTGAACTGTCTACCTAATAAATTGCCTATTAATTTTTTAGGTTTGCCTCTAGGGGCAAATCCTAGAAGAAAGAGCACTTGGAATCCTGTAGTGGCAAAATTTCAGAAGAAGCTCTCTTCTTGGAAAAGGAGATTGTTGTCTTATGCAGGTAGACTGACTTTGATCAAATTGGCCTTGTCTAATTTGCCTATCTACTTCCTGTCAATCTTTAAAATACCTAAGGGGGTAGTAAAATCTATTTCTAAGATTCAAGCCAATTTTCTCTAGGGAAATTCTGCTGCCAGTAGAAAGGTGCACATGGTTAAGTGGAAGGAGGTCACAAAAGGTAAGAATCAAGGAGGCTTGGGAGTTAGGGACTTAGGTGTGGTCAATGAATGCTTGTTGCTTAAGTGGTGGTGGAGGTATGGCAGTGAGGATAAAGCTCTGTGGAAAGAAGTGATTTGCTCCAGGTATGGTAAAATTGGCGGGGGATGGTCTCCTTTATTAAATCAGCCAGTAGGGGTCTCATTGGTTTGGAAGGATATCTCACAACTTTCTATGGTTAATCAGCAATTGGGAGAATTTTTTGGTGAACAGGTTAAAATAATAGTTGGTAATGGGAGGAGGATAAAGTTTTGGTATGACCCTTGGTTAGGTGGCAGAGGGCTGAAGGATGAATTTCCTAGATTGTTTAGCTTATCCACAGAAAAGATGGATTCCTTGCAGCAGCTTAGTGCAAAGAATGGTGCCTCAGGTAGGTGGCAGCTTCAATTCAGAAAGTCTCTCTTTGCTTGGGAAGAAGAGGAGTTGCAGAGGTTGTTAGGTACGCTGCTCTTAACTCCTAGGCTCAGAGATGGTGTTGAGGACTCCTGCTCTTGGTTAGCAGAGAAGTCAGGTCAGTTCACAGTTGCCTCTGTGTGGAGATGGAGGGCTGCAGCTGGTGGGAATGGCCTGGTAGTCCCAGCAGGGGTATGGGTGAGTTTGGCCCCTCCAAAGATGTAATTTTTCTGTTGGTTGGCTTGGCGTGGCAGAGTTAAAACCTCATCCTTCCTCCAAAGGATTGGGGCTCTTCATTTGAGTGTTAGTAATTTGTGCATTTTTTGCCAAACGGAGATGGAAACTGTTGAGCATGTACTTCTGCTGTGTCCTCTGGTATGGAAATGCTGGTCTCACATGGTAGAGTGGTGGGATCAGATTTGGGCTATTCCAGGTTCTATAGAAGGTCTGTTACAGTAATGGAATGGGGGCAAATATAATCTCAAGTCTTGGGTACTCAAAGTTTGGCAGATTATTCCCTCTGTAGTTTTATGGTCAGTATGGAGGTTGAGAAACCAATGCTTGTTTAAGGATGCTATTCCTGATATACAAGTTCTCTGTGAACAAGTGAAGGTGCAAGTAGCTTTGTGGTCCAAATGGCACTTGAAGGTGGAGTATTCAGTCCATGATTTAGTGTCCAACCTCTATCAGATCAAAGTGCAGTAAGGCTCAGATCAGTAGAGGTTTGTTGTCCAATATGTTGTTGGTTTTATATCTAGTGTGGGGTAGGGATTCTTGGCATGGTTCGAGACTTTTGTAGTTTGTTGTTTGTAGCTGGTTGTATATCTGGTGTGGAAGGCCTAAGTTGGTTTGGTTTTAGCCTACTGTATGCCTGGTTGTCTGCTAATTCATGAGGGTTGGGAGAGGGGCTGCTCTTAGTGTGGTGAAGTTCTTAGTTAGTCTGCAGCTGCATTTTAGCTTCATACTCACTGCTGCTGCATGTTTTCATCTGCTAGTGTTGTCCTTTAGGCAGAGCTCCCCTGTTTTGCTGTTATGTTGGAGGCTCAGTTGAAGTTAAGTAGAGTTGTTGTCAAGCTGTCTTTTATAGCTCTTGAGGTTTTGTAAAGGTCTCCTAGGACTCTTCAAATTCAGATCTGCAGTTTGGCACAAAGCTTCCATTAAGGGCTCCCATTAAGGACTTCAAATGCAGAGTTGTCTTCAACTGGAGACAGTTCAGGGGAACCATCTGGGCTGAAGTCTGATTGGTCTGTTGTAATCTGTATTGCAGTGCATTGCATTGCAGTGTTCTGGTAGCTATGCTGCTTTGGTCTCTATGCTGCTTGGGCTGAAGTCTGCTCTAGTTATTTGCTGCCTTGGTTCTGTTTTTGCTGCAATTTTTTGGGTGTGCATTGCAGTGATTGATCTCAGCTGTGTTTTTTGTTTTTTTGCTTTCTTTGTTTGTTGGTCTCTCACCAACTAGGAGGTTTGAGCTTCGTCTAGCTCCTAGCTCCTCTTTATTGATGTTTTCCATTGTACCTTGTACGTGCTTCATCAATAAAGTTTTCTTTGCCAATAAAAAAAAAAAAAGTTTGTCTAGACATAAAATCTCCCTAAAATGCCAGAACTACCCCCCGGAGCAAACTAGAAACCATAAAAGGCTTCAAGTACTTGTGATTATACCTCCCACTTCCTCTGGCACTCAATCAGAGCAATGGAGAAGGAAAAACAAGAAGTCTTCTTCTCTACAAAACTCAAACTTTCCATTATTTTCATTGCTCTGATGATGTTCCAATCCCATGGTCTTAGCCAAGGCTCTCGTGTTGACCAGTTGGGTCGACTAAGAGCCTTGTGGCGGGCCAAAAGGCACACTCAGAGTCTTTTTGACCATAACGAGTAGACGATAGTGCCGGGTTTGGGTTGTGGTGGTGGAGAAGGGTCTTTCGAAGTTGGAAAGATAGAAGACGATGAAATTGAAGGTGGGCTTCCTAGGCAGCCAACAGGGGTGATGTTTAAGCAGTATGCTGGGTATGTAAATGCGAATCAATCTAATGGAAGAAGCCTTTTCTATTATTTTGCTGAGGTTGTCACCAATCCATCTTCTAAGCCTCTTGTTCTTTGGCTCAATGGAGGTGATCACTCTCTCTCACTGTGCGTTTGCAAAGTCATATTATTGTGCAAGGAAAAGCTATAGATTTTGAAAAATTATTTTCAAAAGTATCATTAAGTAAAGTATATGGTATAGATTTAAAGTTGATGTGGTGTAGGTAGTATTGTTGTATTGTGCAGGGGCAGTTAATTATGTTGATAAATTTTTTTGGGCACACAATTATCTTTTATGTTTTCTATTTCTTAATTTTTAAATAAGCTGTTTTTTGGTTAAAAAACAAGAAGTTTGTTTCATTTGGCTAAATAATTAACTTTATTCTAAAAGAGTAACTTTGTTGAATTGTGTAGAGATGATTTTACCCTAAATAGTTTGGAAAATTTCACTATGTGGCAATGCTATTATTTTAAATAAATTCATTTTCAATAGTGTTTTATTTTGAAGTGAAAGATCCACGATGAGTTACAATAGGATAAAATTCTAGCAACACAACAAAGTCAGCTCGTTACACCCTACATTAAAAAAATAATAAAATAAAATTATTACACTTTTAACACTTCATATAGTTACCAAAACTACCCTCAAAATCCTAACCCTAATTTCTTACCCCCACCTTTCCACCATCTCTGCCGGCAGCCCCTCTGCTACTTCCGCGACCTTTCCGATCACCATCACGTAGTCCTTCGTCGTCGTAGCATCATCCCTCCATTGCCTTACTACCAAAATCATCACCATTGCCACAACCACTTTCGCAACCTCTCACCGCCACAACCACCACTCATCTGTCACCTCACTACCACAACAATCACCACCGCCGCAACAACACACTAGGGTTCTCTCTCTCTTGCTCATTTTCTTAGTGGTGGAAGAGGGTTGGTCTAGTTCGCGACGGGGATGGGGTTTCAAAGTTTAACGAGATGGCTAGGTTGCGATGGGGCGACAACGAGAGGCAACAATAGGAGTAGTTAGAAGGGGGGCGACAGTGAGAAGAAGGATCAACAACGATGGATAGCTTAGGGAGGGGGTGGCAGCTGTGAAGGACGTCGTCGGTTGGGGTGGGTCTGGATGTTAGAGTCGAAGATGCTGGTTGAACCAGCCAGAGGTGGTGGTGGGAGGTGGGGAAGAGTTAGGGTTTGTTAGGTTTGGTTGTAAGAATGAGGGTAATGATGGGTATTGTGGTGATTGTGAAGAGATAATTAAATTTTTATGTTGTGTAATGAGGAATTTTTGTTGTGCAAGTAGAATTACCTGTCACATTATTATATATGAAAATTATGTATGAATTTTTTATTTGTATAACGTTACTCAAAAGTAATATAGTAATATCTCACCAAAAAGTAAAAATTTTAAATTAACCCACTAAATTTTTTCTTAACAAAAAAAATAAATAAATAAATAAAATAACAATTACCCAAGCATCAGTTTTTTTAAAATGTTCTTAGAAAAAAATTACAGACCTAGAAAAAGTGTGCAAAGGAAAATGCACAAAAAATATAGACGGACCAGATTCAAATCTAATACGGTGTGAATCACACTTTATAATGAATCTATGCTTACATATTTCATTGTCCATGCATCTTTCTGTCCATACTGATTCACCAGGCAGTCTACTTTAATCACTTTTAAGCAATTTCGGAAAATGCTTTTCCTTTCTTAATTGTTTTGTAGTAGAATACTTATAATTTGTGGGTCCTAGTTCTTAAATGAAAGAATCACAGTTAGTTAAGCTGTTTTGGATTAAAAAAAGAGTAATGCTCCGGACTAGACATAAAAATTCATAGATTGTTTTTGTGACTCAGATCCATTTCATATGTAGATTTTATATTTTATCAATTTAATCTCTATTACACATCCATTTCTGGGCAAATTCTGAGTCCCAGATTTTGAGACTCTAGCTTTTTTGTTAAAAAAAATTCTTTTGCTTATTTTTTATTTTTTTGATATAGACTTCATAATAACTGCTGATTTTTATATGACTGCACTTGCAGGGCCTGGTTGCTCATCACTTGGGATGGGTGCCATGGTAGAAATTCAAGATCACATTCTTGGAACCAAGGTTTGTTAATTTTGGTATTTTTACTGTTTTCTGATTACATCATTTTAAAGACCCAGCTTCCTCATGATTATGTGTTTTATATATGTCTCATGTATGGGGGAAAAAATCTAGAAGAATGTTTAAAATTTAAAATGCACTAAGTTTAAATATACACTATAGATTCAAATTTTAAACATTTTTTGAAGTATTTTTTTACAAATATATGGCATTAATTTCACCGAACTGAATATTGTAAGCTTGTAAATGATGCAGCTGCAAATATGTTGTTTCTGGAATCCCCAGCAGGTGTTGGATTCTCCTACTCCAACATTACTTTTGATTACGACACATCCGGGGATAACAGAACCAGTAAGTCACCAGAAAAATACACAGCCTTGACTCTTGCTCAACCTTCACAATGCTAGCATTTTTGGTACTTTCAGACTCAAATTCACATATTTCAGCTTGGCATTTCAATATGATTCATGTCTGCCCCATTCTTCCTCACTCTTTCTCAACACGCACGTGCGCGCACACAAAAACTAACAAGGTTGAGTTCTGATGCTTTTGTTTGACAGCTATAGACACATACAATTTTCTGATAAATTGGTTCAAAAGATATCCACATTACAAGGATGTGGACTTCCACATAGCGGGAGAAAGTTATGCAGGTACATTTTAAACATTAAAAAACAAGAAATCAATTTTTTAACATACATATGTATATTTGTATGTTAGGGTACCGTCCCTCTTGGCCTATTTGGGTATAGTAAGCTATCTTATTGAATTGGGATTGAAAAATCTAGAAACCTCCTAGATGTTGATTTGTGATTATGTATCAATTTTAAGCAGAATATAAAAATCCCAAACAAACAATCAAAAGAAAGAGACACAAAGATTTTACGTGGAAAAACCACAATTGGACACCTTCCAATTGTGATCAAAAAACCACGGGCCACAGCCACCAGAACAATCCACTAAGAAGATATAAAGGAATTACACAGGTATCACTCTCAATTATCTAGCGAATCCACAACGCCTAATTGAACCAACCTCTATGTGCCTCTTCCAACCCCATCTTCACCACGGAATTGTCTTTCTGATGAGCCACTCCGGATTCCACCACCGAAGCTTCAGACCGAATTCTTCAGAATCCACAACTGAAGAACAACTCTCTCTTTTGTGTAACAAACAAAACCTTTGATGTAGCCTTTTCAGATCATGAGTTGAATACTCAATAAGACATCAAAGAAAAATAAAATATCCCCAGATATAAACCTTTAAGAACCAAAAAGAAAGATCTGGAGGATTCAATGAATGAATCAATGAATAGCTTAGATTTGGGAGAAACCCAATTATTTATAGAAAATCAAAGCAATCCTAGTTGGAAAAGAAAACCAACTTCTTGCAGAAAACCAACTTCTTGCAGAGTTCCAACTTCTTGTAATCAACTTCTTGTAGAAAACCAACTTCTTGCAGAACTCCAAAGTAATCCTGTTTTTGAAGGAAACCAACTTCTTAAAGAACTCTTGTTACAATTTTGGTTTTGATCCATGGAATTTGACAACAAAAGGTCCTAACAATCTCCCCCTTTGTCAAATCCTGGATAAAACCAATCTAAAACAAATTTCCTAACAAAAACACTAAAACAATTTTCCAATCAAAACAAGAACAACATCACCAACTAGGAACCAGCACTTATAACCAAATCTCTTTCCAAACTTATTTTTCAAGGTCATGATCTGCAAAACAACTATTAGTGCCACCATCTCCAAAACAACTATTAGTCCCACAAGAATATATGAAAAAGCAATAAACATATGACACGATTATCTTGAAGTATGAGATGGAAAACATAAATAGATGCAACTTGGAGATTTTAAGAACATGTAGTATGAATAGATGAAAACTAAGACACATGCACCTGACACAAAATAATAAATAAGCAATACAAGGCATCAAGCAAACCAACTAAAGCCAATCTCCCTTACCAAACAAAACAAAGTGTTCATGTTAACAAACTCTTGAATGATAAACCACACTCCCCCTCACTAAACAGGAAAAACAAAATATAATATGGTTGAGCAAGCGAGGAATTTCAGATTTGTACCTTAAAACACACAAGATTATCCAAGAAGCACAATTACTTGAAAACACAATGTGCACAGTCTATAGAAAATTCCTCATAAAAGAAAGTGATGCATTATGTGAAAAGCATAGATCCCATGAGAAAAGGTGTGTGTGTGACTCTTGGAGTTCGACAAACACAAGATTCAAATCCTAGTAGTGATATAAAAGTTGGACCTCCGACAAGAGAATCTAAGCACAACTAAGAAAAGTCAAACCACTAGGAATCAAGGGGTATTTGGTGAGTAAAGACGGAGGCTCCCCCTCAATCAATGAATCCTTTTTTTTTTCACATTTTTTTTCCTTTCTTTTGCACATTTTTTTTCCTTTTTCTTTCTTGTGCACATTTTTTTTTTTTTTTTTCTTTTTTTTTTTCTTTTGCACACTCATCGGCGGCTGACACGCTCAAGAGTATGGAAACCGAACCAGAGAAGCATGGGTATATTAAGGATGGCCTGGTTGGTGACTCTGAGGTAGCCTTTTCCTCATGTCTAGAATACAAAAAATAGAGAGGAAAGCCATGGAGATGCAAAAAGATGGAAGATGGTTAAGAGACTCAACATCACCCATGATATGCTAGTATAGGTCAATTCCTCTAGAAAAGTAAAAGATATCATGCCAGAAGTCCATAGAAAAAATAACCACTAAGGCAAAAGACTCCAATATTTGCTAATCCAAGAGTGTGTACAGAATGAGACATACTAATCAAAGAACACACACTCCAAAATGAGTAATGACCATAGAAAGCACACACATATTAACATGTAATGTTTATTCTCATCAATTCCAATATGCATCAAGGACATCTCAAAAAATTTAAGCTTGCAAAACCATATTAAAAAAATCTTTTTGGTTTTTTTTTTTTTTTTTTTCAACAATAAAGAAAGAAAAAAAAACATGCACACAAATCAAACAAGATCTCGTTCTAAAAGATTTTTTTTTTAAAAAAAAATAGAGCTTTCTAAAAGAATTTTTTTTTTTTTTTTTTATAAAAAAAATAGAACGACCCGCTCTGATACCAATTGAAAAATCTAGAAACCTCCTAGATGTTGATTTGTGATTATGTATCAATTTTAAGCAGAATATAAAAATCCCAAACAAACAATCAAAAGAAAGAGACACAAAGATTTTACGTGGAAAAACCACAATTGGACACCTTCCAATTGTGATCAAAAAACCACGGGCCACAGCCACCAGAACAATCCACTAAGAAGATATAAAGGAATTACACAGGTATCACTCTCAATTATCTAGCGAATCCACAACGCCTAATTGAACCAACCTCTATGTGCCTCTTCCAACCCCATCTTCACCACGGAATTGTCTTTCTGATGAGCCACTCCGGATTCCACCACCGAAGCTTCAGACCGAATTCTTCAGAATCCACAACTGAAGAACAACTCTCTCTTTTGTGTAACAAACAAAACCTTTGATGTAGCCTTTTCAGATCATGAGTTGAATACTCAATAAGACATCAAAGAAAAATAAAATATCCCCAGATATAAACCTTTAAGAACCAAAAAGAAAGATCTGGAGGATTCAATGAATGAATCAATGAATAGCTTAGATTTGGGAGAAACCCAATTATTTATAGAAAATCAAAGCAATCCTAGTTGGAAAAGAAAACCAACTTCTTGCAGAAAACCAACTTCTTGCAGAGTTCCAACTTCTTGTAATCAACTTCTTGTAGAAAACCAACTTCTTGCAGAACTCCAAAGTAATCCTGTTTTTGAAGGAAACCAACTTCTTAAAGAACTCTTGTTACAATTTTGGTTTTGATCCATGGAATTTGACAACAAAAGGTCCTAACAGGGATAACAGGCATCCCAAGCTTCATACTGAAACCACTTCATTGGCAAGGTTTGGTCTAAGTATACATGTGCCATTGTTGTGGTTGTCTTGAATTCAAGTTGGATTGGGTCTAAAAATTGTTGGTGGTTTTTTAAATGGCCTGACCCGCCTTTTATTTGGGGTCTGTTTTAACCCAATTTGATATTACTTGGATCCTTGTATACAATAGATTAGTTTGGGGTTCGAAGGCCTGTTTTTTTTTTTTGGTCATTAGTTTCTGTAAACAGATTATTAGTGAGAGAATTGACGCATTGTATAGTATCATTCTTTCATAAAACTGTCAGTCAAACTACATAAATCCTTATGTAATTGTTCTGTTTTATTATTTTTTTCCCTTACAATCATATAATGTGGAGAGAATATAAATCTCACTTGTGGTGCACATCTGTTGTTTGTATCCCAGCTCATGTAATCACTATTACTAACTAACTTTGTTAAAAATTCATTTTCAGGGTTTTACATTCTAGAGTTGGCAGATATCATTATCAGTAGAAACAAACAGACAAATTTTATCTCAATAATTTGACTTAAAGGGATTATGGTAAAGAAAATTCTGTTCATATAAAAAAAATTATATAAAAAAATATCAATGTTATTTTTCTAAATAATTTTTTTTTTCGTGTGTGTTTTATTTTAAAAGTAAAAAAACCACATTACGCTAAAGCATTTCATATAATAATTATGTATAAAGTTTTGTTTATAATATTACTTTTGTTTATAATATTACATTTCTCCTAAACACTCTCTTGGAAATTAATCACAATTAATAGACAATAGGGTTGGTACGAGTTTTTCTTCTCTCATCTTATTTTATATTATATTATTATGATTATATTTATTAAATCTTTTTCTATGCATAATATATATATAGATATGTTATAAATATAAGGGTAAATTACATTGGTGATCCTTATATTTTATCCCTTATATCATTTTAGTCCTTACACTTTTTATTGGCTCAATTTTGACCCTTAATTTTAGATTTTGTTTCAATTTAATCCAATTGATAATATGTATAGTTTTTTAAGAAAAATTATCATTAAATTGGTTGAGGTTAACTAACTGAGTTGAGTAAGTTTGTAATTTTGCCATTAAAAAGATAACACACGACACTTATATGCTTATTTTTCATATAAAAAAAATTGCTAAGAATTGTAATCAATTGGCCAAATTGAAATAAAATTATAAAAATTAAAATGACAGAAGAACCAAATTAGAGAGACTAGCGTTGCATTTTTCCCTAATTATAATAATATTAAGATTAAAACACCACAATAGTACACTTGATCATTTTCACTTTTTATCTCTCATCTTACATGTTAACTTATTAATCATTAATAATAATATATCATATCATCTCTTACTTTATTAACACTGTGATTTATATAGTTACAAAATTATTGGCATTCCGAATAGACACATTGATTTTGTTATGGTGACTTACATAGGTAGGAAATGGGATAATAAACGATTTTACAGATCAGAGAGGAAACTATGACTACGTTTGGAGTCGCGCATTAATCTCAGACGAAACATATCAAGGACTCATTGAACACTGCTTGAAGACCAAATCCCCAAAACTATGCGAAGAATACGAGGAAAGAATTGGAACAGAGGCTGGGAAGATAGATTTCTACAACATCTATAGTGCAGTTTGTTTGCATTCCTCAAACTCATCGTGGTCGAAACGCCTCGGTGGACACGATCCCTGTGAAGGAGACTATGTTCAGAGATATCTCAATCTTCCTCAAGTTCAGGAAGCTTTACATGCCAATATTGCCAAGCTTCCCTATGCTTGGGAGCTTTGCAGGTTTGCCATCTTTCTTATCAATGTCTCTATTCAGTTGTTAATTATGTTCCAATAATGTGTGGACGGAGCTAGGATTTTAAGATGGGGAGACCAAATATTATTATGCATATCCAATTCCAATTATATTTACATTTTTTTAATATTCTAATTTGCAAGTTGCAATGCATCAAAATTTATCAATAGTGCAGGAAAATAAATTTTGATGCTGTTTTCAGACGTTATTGGATCAGTTTCACTTTCTAGAGGGTATTTTAGTCATTTTGTTCTAATGTTGTGTTTAGTTGAGAGATTTGAGAAGATATTTGGAAAGAGAAAAGAAAAAAATATGTAAAATATGAATAAAATGTACCTACATTTTACATAGTTTTACACATTTTCTCATTTTCAAATTTTCCAGTCTCACAACACAACGTAAAAGATTTTTTTCAAGATAAATTATCTCATCTTCTATCCGGATACATGTGGAATAAAAATTAAAATGTCCCAAATAACAATTTCGAATGGATCAATTCATGACTGACTTTGTGGTTTGGTTTATCCATCCAAACTTGTTCAAAAACATCAGAAATGTTAGGTTTTATTCTTGGCAACCCCGTTTCACAAAACTCCTTTTAGTTGTATTTGTTTTCGCGCTTTTATTTCAGTGAGGCTATGAGTTTATTAAATGTGAATCCAACCCGAATCGAGCCTTGCAGAGAAGTTTGTGATGTTAATGCTTTCAATATTGCCACTTCGCTGATTATGACGGGGGTCGAGCTGCCCAGTCAGCTCACGGGGTCGAGGGGTAGCGCCCCCGAAGCAAAATGCAAAAATGCATTCAAAGTTGCCTCCCCGCTCGAGCGTCCAATTCCCCGCTCGAGCGAAGATTGTTGAGTTCCAGAAGTTTGGTGAGTCTGCAAAAATACTGTGATCCGTGTTTTCACGCTCGAGCGTCCATTTCCCCGCTCGAGTGTACATCCTGGTTTGGAACACGTCATATAGTGTCCCCGCTCGAGCGTCCATTTCCCTGCTCGAGCGTACACCCTAGTGCGGAACACAACATATAGTGTCCCCGCTCAAGCGTCCATTTCCATGCTTGAGCGGACCTCGCGATTTCAGATTCTATAAATTCACATGTTGTTCCAAATCTAGGATTACTTCTCCAGATCTTCTTCTTGGGTTCTAGGGCATATATCTGGGGCTATTTTGCTAGTTTTCCTTGATGTTTAATTGAGTGTTCAACTAATGGGTTAAAAAGAATACATCAAAGGTTTGTTTGTTCATTCTATACAAAAGAGAGAGTTGTTCTTCAGTGGATTCTGAAGAATTCGAGCCTGAAGTTTTGGTGGATTCTAGAGTGGCCCATCGTCAAGACAATTCCGAGGTGAAGACGAGATTGGAAAAGACACATAGGGGTTGGTTCAATTCGGGCGTGGATTTGCTAGGTAATTGAGAGTATACATGTATAATTCCTTTATGTCTTTTTAGTGGATTGTTTTGTGGCTGTTTGCCCGTGGTTTTTTTATCACAATTGGAGGTGTCCAATTGTGGTTTTTCCACATAAAATCGTTGTGTCGATTTGTCTTGATTGTTTGATTGGGATTGTTATATACTGGTTAAAATTGATACATAATCACAAATCAACATCTAGGGGATTTCTAGATTTTTCAATTGGTATCAGAGCGGGTCGCTCTATTTTTTTTGTTTTACAAATCTATTAGAGCGAGATCTTGTTTGATTTGTGATAATGGATACAATTCGTGAGGGAAATTCTATGGTTCGACCACCCCTACTTGACAGATCCAATTATTCTTTTTGGAAAGCTCGGATGAGATCGTTTTTAAAATCTATTGATGAAAAAGTTTGGCAATCTGTCATGTATGGGTGGACTGAACCAACGATTACCGTTGATGGAGTAACTTTCCCTAAACCAATTGATAAGTGGGACACAATTGATTACCAAAATAGTAACTGGAATAGTAAAGCTATCAATTCTCTCTTTTGCGCTATCCCACCTGAAGAGTTTAGCCGAATTTGCAATTGTGAAGTCGCAAAAGAGGCTTGGGATATCTTACAAACTATTCATGAGGGCACTCCTTCTGTTAAACGCTCAAAACTTCAAAGGCTCACGTCTAGTTTCGAAAACCTTTCAATGAAAGATAGTGAGACCTTTGATGCATTTTATGCGAAGTTGAGTGACATTGTAAATTCCAGCTTCAATTTAGGTGAAAAAATACTAGAATCCAAAGTTGTGGGAAAAATTTTGAAATCCTTGCCCGATCGGTTCCAACCAAAAGTTACGGCTATTGAGGAGGCTCAAGATGTTGCCAACCTCAAGCTGGATCACTTGGTTGGAAATCTCCAAACTTATGAGGCACATAGGAATTTAAAAAAGAAACAAAAAGATACTATTGCTTTTAGTAGTGCTCATAGAGTTGGAGAGGATTCTGATGAGGATTGTGAGATAGATTCCAAGATTACGGCTGCTTTTGTTAAACAATTTAAAAAATCTTTTTTGAAAAAGAATCCTAATCTTTTGGAATCTACTCATACTCATAAATCTAAAGGCAAAGATAAACTCAAAATTAATTCTATAACCAAGAAGGAGAAAGGAAAGATACAAGGGAACTCTGAAAGAGTCCAATGCTATGAATGCCAAGGATTTGGCCACTTTGCTTCAGAATGCCCCACTCGTTTGAGGAAGAAGAAAGCCCTCGCTATCACTTGGGATGATGAATCAAAATCAGATGAAGATGAAAGTGACAATGAAGATCAAGGTGAAGAGGGACATAAACAATTCCTTGCTTTCATGGCGGCTTCCGAAATTAAAGGATGAACAGAGTATCCGAAGAGGTCAGTTGAGAATGCCACTGATGATGAATCCTCGGAGAGTGATGATGAAGAGCTTCAGCAAGCTTATGAAAAGTTATATAAGGAGTCTCTTAACTTATCCAAATTAAATGACAAACTCACAACGAAACTCAAGCATGTGAAAGTGAGAATGTCAAACTTAAGGAGGCGATTTCTGAGGTTAGGATTGATGCTATCAAGATAGCTAATGATCGACAAGCTCTTTATACAAAACTCTTGACTTGTGAGACAGAGAGGAATGAGCTACAGCAAATCTATGCAACATATGAAGAAAAAATTGAAACTCTCCAGATGTCTCAAGTTGCTTTGGAAGAACTAATGATCAAGAAAGAGGAAGAGCTCAAGTGTGTTATGGCTACCATTGGTCTTTGGAACAAAGGATCAAAGACTTTGGAGGATATCATTGGGTCTCAACAAATGTGTTGTGACAAGAGTGGCATTGGCTTTGGTGATAACAAAGAGCAAAAACAGAGTGCATCTACATCTCATGATACAAGAACTCAAGGAAAGGGAGAATAAAAAATTCAACATAAGGATGGACTTCTCAAACTTCCTAGAGTTGGTAAGGTAAAAGAAAAGAAGGTACACCCTGAACACCCTGTTTTTATTTGTCATCATTGTGGTATGCATGGTCATATTCGCCCTTATTGTTATAAGTTGCATGGGAGAGTGTCTCATAGAGATAGAAGAAATTCTAACATCTCATGGGGTAGGAGACACTTCATTGGTCGTAAGGAAGTTATTGGTCATAATAAACCTTGCCATTTTGATTTGCTTGAGACCAAACATGGAGCGAGTTTGTATTTGCCTAGACCTAGAAATAGAAAGTTGGAAACCAAGTCGAGACGAGTTCCCATTGAAGGGAAAGGGAACCGCAACGTTAAGACACCACCCAAGAACCACAATTCTCATAATTTTTTTCATACTAAAGCGGTTTGGGTGAGAAAACTTTACTTGTGTTAATATGTGTGTGCTTTCTGTGATCATTACTCATTTTGGAGTGTGTGTTCTTTGATTAGTATGTCTCATTCTGTACATACTCTTGGATAAGCAAATATTGGAGCCGCCTTAGTGATTTTTTTCTATGGACTTCTGGCATTTGATCTTTTGCTTTTCTAAGAGGAATTGACCTATACTAGCACATCATGGGTGATGTTAAGTCTCTTAACCACCTACTATCTTTTTTGCATCTCCACGGCTTTCCTCCTCTATTCTTTGTAGTCCAGCCATGAGGAAAAGGCTACCTCAGAGTCACCAACCAGACTATCCTTATTATATCCATGCTTCTCTGGTTCGGTTTCCATACTCTTGAGCGTGCCAGCCGCCAATGAGTGTGCAAAAGAAAAAGAAAAAGAAAAAGAAAAAATGTACAAAAGAAAGAAAAAAAAGAAGAAGAAAAGATTCATTGATTGAGGGGGAGCCTCCGCCTTTACTCACCAAATACCCCTTGATTCCTAGTGGTTTGACTTTCCTTAGTTGTGCTTAGATTCTCTTGCCAGAGGTCCAACTATCAGATCACTACTAGGATTTGACTCTTGTGTGTGTCAAACTCCAAGAGTCACACACACACTTTTATCATGGGATCTATACCTTTCACATAATGCATCACTTTCTTTTATGAGGAATCTTCTAGAGGCTGTGCACATTGTGTTTTCAAGTAATTATGCTTCTTGGATAATCTTGTGTGTTTTAAGGTACAACTCTGAAATTCCTTGTTTGCTTCACCATATTATTTTTGTCGTTTTCTTCTTGTTCACTGTTTTCAGTGTTTGTGGTTGCTTTTAGTGAGGGGGAGTTCGGTTAATCGTTATCATGTCATTGCTTGTGTGATTTATGATCTTGCTTTTGTTGGTTGAGCTTCCTTTGTAAATTCGTGACAAAAAGGGAGAGAAAGTTGTTTTTCATGTGTGAAAGTGGATTTCATGTATTCATGTCATGTGTCGGGTGCATATGTCTTAGTTTTCAAGTTTTTCATGTTACATGTTCTTAAAATCTCCACGTCGCATCTATTCATGTTTTCCATCTCATGCTTTAAATGCCTCAAGATAATCTAGCCATATGTTTATTGCTTTTTTATATACTCTTGTGGGACTAATAGTTGTTTTGGAGATTGTGGCACTAATAACTGTTTTGCAGATCATGACGTTGAGAAAGAAGTTGGCTTTTGTTGGCTGTAATGGGTTGGGGTGTTTAGGATTTTATTTGTTTAGGTGTGTTTTGTCACAGCATTGCCAAAAGGGGAGATTGTTAGGTTTTATTCTTGGCAACCCCGTTTGACAAAACTCCTTTCAGTTGTATTTGTTTTCGCACTTTTATTTCAGTGAGGCTATGAGTTTATTAGATGTGAATCCAACCCGAATCGAGCCTTGCAGAGAAGTTTGTGATATTAATGCTTTCAAGATTGCCACTTCGCTGATTATGACGGGGGTCGAGCTGCCCGGTCAGCTCACGGGGTCGAGGGGCAGCGCCCTCAAAGCAAAATGCAAAAATGCATTCAAAGTTGCCTCCCCGCTCGAGCGGAGATTGCTGAGTTCCAGAAGTTTGGTGAGTCTGCAAAAATACTGTGATCCGTGTTTTCATGCTCGAGCGTCCATTTCCCTGCTCGAGCGTACATCCTAGTTTGGAACACGTCATATAGTGTCCTCGCTCGAGCGTCCATTTCCCCGCTTGAGCGTACACCCTAGTGCGGAACACAACATATAGTGTCCCCGCTCGAGCATCCATTTCCACGCTCGAGCGGACCTCGCGATTTCAGATTCTATAAATTCGCATGTTGCTCCAAATCTAGGATTACTTCTCCAGATCTTCTTCTTGGGTTCTAGGGTTTATATCTGGGGCTATTTTGCTAGTTTTCCTTGATGTTTAATTGAGTATTCAACTCATGGGTTAAGAAGAATACATCAAAGGTTTGTTTGTTCATTCTATACAAAAGAGAGAGTTGTTCTTCGGTGGATTCTAAAGAATTCAAGCCTGAAGCTTTGGTGGATTCTAGAGTGGCTCATCGTCAAGACAATTCCGAGGTGAAGACGGGGTTGGAAGAGGCACATAGGGGTTGGTTCAATTCGGGCGTGGATTCGCTAGGTAATTGAGAATATACCTATGTAATTCCTTTATGTCTTTTTAGTGAATTGTTTTGTGGCTGTTTGCCTGTGGTTTTTTTATCACAATTGGAGGTGTCCAATTGTGGTTTTTCCACGTAAAATCGTTGTGTCGATTTGTCTTGATTGTTTGATTGGGATTGTTATATACTGGTTAAAATTGACACATAATCACAAATCAACATCTAGGGGATTTCTAGATTTTTCAAGAAACCAAACAGGGTACGGTTTCACTTCAAAAGTTCAGTTAAAAAGCATCCTATTACTTGAAAACTTGCTTCCAATGCTTCCTAAGCACCATTTAACTCTTTCTCTCTCACAGTGCCTTGATCCAGACATGGAAGGATAGCCCAACAACCATGTTCCCAATATATAGGAAGCTCATTGCGTCCCGTCTTAGAATACTTCTTTACAGGTAAAATTGAATTTTCTTCACCCCAACAAATTTCAAATTTGTCTTTCATTATTATTTGATGACTAAAGTCGCTGAATATGTGAATGTTTCATGGACAGTGTTGACACAGATGCAGTTGTCCCTGTGTCTGGCACGCGATACGCCATTGATGCGTTAAACCTTAGTGTGTGTGTCAATTTCTGATCATACTGCCAACTTAGTACTCAACTGGAGAACACCGGTAGAATAGGTTAAGCCCGAACAACCTGTAAAAGAAAGAAGAGATTCTGGCAGTGGCTTATCCACCCCGGGGCACTCCGACAATCAAGTCAGTAAAATATCTCTCAAAGATAACCAATAGTGCTTAACTCACTAGACAGAGCATAAAAGACATACCTTAGACCCATGGGGGTGCCTCCCTTTTATAGCTAACACAATCCTAGTCCCAATAGAAGCCTAGCTTCAATGGACTTTGGATTACTGCTAATCTTGGACTCCCAGTAGGATTAGGATAAACTCTCTAAGAGTCTTATCTTTATCCAAACTGAAGTCTTCTCCCATTCTAGGACTCTTATCCCATATCCGCTTATCCCAGATTTCGGTATCTTCGCAGATAACCTCGGCCTAGCCGAGATCATCTCGGCGTCATGACCAGGACACGTAGCACCTCGGCTGACACTTCGGTGACACTTCTGCCACGTGTTGTCATTCAAAAATTATGTCCCCACAACTGCCTCCTAGGTTCTATTACCTCGGCATTCTGAGGTGATGGAACCTATATCATTCCTTCCTTTAATCATGAGCCCGGTTTAATTTCAACTTGTAAATTTTTCTTAAAATTTCAACAAGTGCTAAACATGATCTCGGTTTAATTTCAACTTGTAAATTTTTAAAATTTCAACAAGTGTTAAACATGTCATCGGTTTAACTTCAACTTGTAAATTTTTCTCAAATTTCAACAAGTGTTAAATATGACATCAGTTTAACTTCAACTTGTAAATTTTTAAAATTTCAACAAGTGTTAAACATGTCATCGGTTTAACTTCAACTTATAAATTTTTAAAATTTCAACAAGTGTTAAACATGTCATCGGTTTAACTTCAACTTGTAAATTTTTCTCAAATTTCAACAAGTGTTAAATATGACCTCGGTTTAACTTCAACTTGTAAATTTTTAAAGTTTCAACAAGTGTTAAACATGCCATCAGTTTAACTTCAACTTGTAAATTTTTCTCAAATTTCAACAAGTGTTAAACATGTCATCGGTTTAACTTCAACTTGTAAATTTTTTTAAAATTTCAACAAGTGTTAAACATGTCATCGGTTTAACTTCAACTTGTAAATTTTTAAAATTTCAACAAGTGTTAAACATGTCATCGGTTTAACTTCAACTTGTAAATTTTTCTCAAATTTCAAATAATGTTAAACATGACCTCGGTTTAACTTCAACTTGTAAATTTTTAAAATTTCAATAAGTGTTAAACATGTCATCGGTTTAATTTCAACTTGTAAATTTTTCTCAAATTTCAACAAGTGTTAAACATGACATTAGCTTGTAAATTCCAACTCCCAAGCATCATTCTCCAGCCCTCTTTGATTCTCCATGCCCGACCTCCCGTGAAGGCCAGTGAGAATGCCCCTTTGCCCTATCGTGCTGAGGGACCGCAGGAACTGTGTTCTGCCCCCCTTTCTGGACATATTTCTTGGCCGCTGGAATCGGCGTATCTTGTAAAGGGAACGGTGACTGCATGACATTGTTCTGCATCATGAAATTGACGACCGTTTGTAGGTTCGCCAATTTGTTCACCATTCCCTTCACTTCGCCGTCCCTCCGCAGACATCTTTCTTTCCATACCTGGAGGTCGTCCTTGTTATAATATCCGCTTTGGTCTGATTTCTTCAGCACGTCGTCCTCCTGGGCAACGTCCTTTTCTCTGTGATTCTTATCATGAGTCTCTTTGTTACAGTTGTCTTCTTCGATGTCAAGGTCAGTATGTTTCCCACTCCCAGTAGGAGTGTCGTTCTTAACCTTCTCTTTCTGTCCGTCGTTGGCCATCTATTCTTCTTTCTTTCCCATAGACGGCGCCAAATTATGTGTATCAATTTTCGATCACACTGCTAACTTAGTACTCAATTGGAGAACACCGGCAGAATAGGTTAAGCCCGAACAACCTGCAACAGAAAGAAGAGATTCCAGCGGTGGCTCGTCCACCCGAGGGCACTCCGACGATCAAGTCAGTAAAATATCTCTCAAAGATAACCAATAGTGCTTAACTCACTAGACAGAGCATAAAAGACATACATTAGACCCATGGGGGTGTCTCCCTTTTATAGCTAACACAATCCTAGTCCCAATAGAAGCCTAGCTTCAATGGACTTTGGATTACTGCTAATCTTGGACTCCCAGTAGGATTAGGATAAACTCTCTAAGAGTCTTATCTTTATCCAAACTGAAGTCTTCTCCCATTCTAGGACTCTTATCCCATATCCGCTTATCCCAGATTCCGGTATCTTCGCAGATAACCTCGGCCTAGCCGAGATCATCTCGGCGTCATGACCAAGACATGTAGCACCTCGGCTGACACTTCGATGACACCTTGGCCACATGTTATCATTCAAAAATTATGTCCCCACACTTAGTGCAATCAAACCTTGGCATCCTTGGTCAGATGACACAAATGAAGTATGTTTTAAATGCTTGAATTTGCTTTTTCATTACACTTCTATGCAGTTTCTTGCCCAGTTTGAATGACTATTAGGGCATTAAACAGGCCAATTTGAGCTCGACTTATTGAAAATTAATTAAGCTTAAGTTTGGCTCGTCCAATATTTAAGAAAGTTGAAATCGGGTTGAGTTAACTTGAGCTTGAGCCTGGAAAAAAAAAATTAAACCTAAATTAAAATGTTTTTCAAGAGGGAAAAAAAAAAAGGTACTACGGACAAAATATAAAATTGTGCTTATTTATTTATAACTTTCTGCAACCAAATATATAAATTTGTTTATACAAAAGAACATAAACAAATAAATAAAATATAAGATATTTGATATATTATTACAAATAAATATTATTTTATATATTTTTGTTCGCAAGCTTATTTGAGTCGATCTTGGATCTACTCAAGATTAGTTCGATCACTACAAGAATTCGCACTTTTGAAGACTAAAAATTTGGTCGGCAAAAGTCCATTTTTAGTCAGCAAAATTTATCCGCGACTAATTTTTTTGGTCGCCAATTGAGGGTCACGGAAGGTAATTAGTGACTAAAAAAATTTTTAGTCACGAAAAAGTTATATTTGCAGGCTAAATTTTTCGTCGCTAAATATATAATTATTGCGACTAATCCATTTAGTAGCTAAAACACTCCAGTCACGAAAAGTTATATTTTCCTGACCAAACATGTTAGTCGTCAATTTGCACATTCAACGACCAAATAGTTTGGTCGGCAATTGTGGCCCATTTCCACGACCAACAAATTTGGTCACCAATTGTCACATTCCGCGACTAAAAAGGTTGGTCGGCAATACATTCCACGACCAACAAGTTTGGTCGGCAAATGGCACATTCCACGGCCAAAAAGATTGGTCGCAATTGTCACATTCCACCACCAAACATGTTAGTCATGAAAAAGAATGTTTGCGCAACTAAAACTTTAGTCGGCAATTGATCTATTAGCAACGAATTCCTTTTTGGTCGCCAAAATTAATGACTTTAATGACTAATTATTTAGTCAGCAAAAGTATTAGTTATCTTTCCCAACTAATCAATTGGTCGCCAAAACAAAAAAAACAGGATCAACATTTGGTCGCCAACATCCAACAAAATATACTTGTAATTCATAATAATTCATCCAATCCATTCAATATAATATGTAATTTACAAGCATCATTCAAATCAACTGAATCATGAACATTCGACAAAATATAAATCATCCAAACTGAACCTGTTTAATGAAAGTTATCAACTATTATAAGTTTTCATCCACAAGTATTTTCAAACTACATATTCCTCCAATTAAAAATCCACTTGTAATCTATATAATCATCCAAGTCACATCCATCTAGCATAATAATTTAAAACATAACAATTAGTTGTTATTATGTTTTAAATTGTTATCCATGTGCATCTATCAAAAAATATACACGCTAGTAGTCTATCCAAATATTTTCCATACACATTCATCCAAAAATATAACTACTAGTCTTTCCAAAAATATGATTACTAGTCCACCCAAATCTTTTCCATACACATCTATCCAAAAATATATATTCCTTCCAAAAATGCTTATAGTGCCAATCAGTCATGTGCAATTTAGCTTTGTGCACGAGATAATCCATCTGTACCAAAGAAAATGAGAAATAATGTCAAGTAAATTTTTGTTGAAAATATTTGTACATCACTTTATTGTAAAATTGGACAAAAAATGTAAATTCTACATGAAAAGTAAAGAAAACATTAACAAATTAAATGACTATCAATACCATTTTGTAAATAAAACATCATTCATATGTATATATCAATTCTAACTATTATTCCACAATATGCCAATATTGACCTACGTTTCAACAATGGAAACTAAGTTAAAATAGTCTTTCTACTTCTGAATAGTCTATATGCTTTGGTTGAACTTTTACTTGGAGGAGGGTAAGTGTGAGAGCGGAGTGGAAGATACGAGGTTGGGATTATCAACACAAGCTCCAGCAAAACAACAAACCCATCTCTCTATCAAAAGCATATTACCAAACTAATGTATGTGTTTTTGTCTGAATAGTCTATATGTTTTTGTCTATATGTTACCAGACTAATGTATGTGTTTTTGTGAGAGCATAGTGGAAGATACTTCTGAATAGTCTATATTTTTTTATCTCTAACCATCTCTACAACTACTGTTTTCACTTTGGGCTACTGCATGAAGGGGTGCAAACATGCCTTTGTAGCTTGGAAAGAGGGCATATAATAAAACTTATGCTTTAATATGCAGATGTAGAATCTAAAAATCAATTCCCTTAGTAAAAGGTTTTTTCATTAGTCACACACTCAGGTGCACATTATTCAAAACTTATGTAGTTAAGAAGTTTACAATTCCATACGAGACTAACGCATGTGTGTGTTCTGTGTACATAGCATTATTCTATTTCTGTTCATGTCAATTTGGTAAAGGAAGAAAAAATTATGATGCTATTGTTTCTTATGTTGTTAAATCACAAACAGAATGACAAGACCATGTATCTTATAATTAGTTTACACATTGAAACATAACAATATTCTGGAGCATCTCCATACTAAAACAAAACCAGATCAACTGGTTGCACCATAACAGGGCCCATCCTTAAATATCCATGTCACAAGTTGAAAAAATCAATGATGGATTGCAACAAGTACACCTATTCAATCCCATTCGGGTAATAACCTACAGGTTCAGTATGTAGAGAAAATTTAATTTATTTTTTGCGAAGTGCCTGCGCCTTGGTAGCATATAAGTTGTTGTGCATATGCTTAGGAACTTGGATTTGTTAAATAAAAAGAAAAGGAAACTGAAAGTAATGATGACAAAAACAAAAGAGAAATGAAATGAAATATCTAAATTCCTTGGTTTTGTTTTGTTGAGGGGTAGGAATTCAAACCACTTAAAAATTTTCTACATTTAAAAGGCAACAACACATTTGACAGATTTATTGTTGGGGCTTCGCCAATTACACCACACGTCCGATAGATTTATTGTTGGAGATGTGGACTTCTAATGCAAGTTGAATTCAAATATATAATAATGATTTCTAATATATGGAAATGAACAAGAGCCTTCAATTTCAATAACAAACCCCTGTGCACACAAGCAAATAAAAGCTAAGGTAAGATAACCAGAGTAGAATATGATATATGCACATGAAAACTCACCTTATAATATGATATATTCTCTTTGGAATCTAATACTAAATAGGGTAACTTTACCTCTTGCTAGCCACATATAGCAGAAATATTCCAAGTAATATGAAAGTAACTTGGCAATATCTTAAATGATATGAATAGTAGGCATGGAAGCTCAATAAAATTTTGAAGTCAGGAGGCTACAAGGCCTGAGACAGAGTAGTGACAAGTAAAGAGGAATAAAACTTGAAAGATACAAAAACAATTCTTAAAAACAAAATAAAAAAGTTCTTATGCTGGCTATCCCAACTTACTTCACAACACAGCACCATTCAACGAATAGAAATTAGAACCTAATGACATCACAAACTACATTCAAAACTCAATTGTTTAATAGCACCAAAAGATGCAACACAGAATTTAGAGGCATGGCCAATTAAGGTTACACATTTCCAATGGTCAAAAGTTGGATTTAAAAGTAAACACGGATGGCGCTTCAATTGGAAATCCAAGACTAGCGGGTGTAAGGGCTTTGATTAGAAATATTGTCGGTTTCAGGGTGGTGGGATTCATTCAGAAAATTTTGTGGGCTCATGCTTTAACGGCGGGTTATGTGCAGTATGGCAAGGTCTACTTTTCACTTGTCAAAGAGGATGCAGGGAGATTATCTTGGAGATGGATTGCCAAGATGCAGTGAGTTTGTTGCAAGGTCCAAATTCTTTACATCCTAATTTGAATTTAGTGCTACAGATGAGGGAATTTGTGAAGGAATGAGACTGTAAAATCTAGCATATTTTCCTAGAGAAGCAAAAGAGTGTGCAAATCAGTTAGCACATGAGGCACTACAAGGAGGTACTCACCGATATTTCTGCTAGTTTTTCTTCTTTTTTCTTCTTTTTTTCCCCCTTGGCTTTGGCCACCATTGTATACCAACACCAGCCCAGTCTATATCTGTGTGTGTCAAACTGGTATGATAGAGTTTTGTGGGATATATATGTGGGATCTACAAACAAAAACAAGAAGCAGTCACAAGCTCTGAAAACTCTCTAGTCACATACGCGTTCAGTTAATAAGCAACGTTAAAAGATTAAGCATTACAAAACACCAAAGAATGTGCCTTTTGGGAGGAGAAAAAACAAAAAAACAAAATTAATGGACAAGATTCCTGGTCACAGAGAAAAATTTAACAAATATTTTTTCAAACATATGAACAAAGCAGACATATATTAAAAAAAAATGCTCTTTTAAAGTAAATAAAGGATCATAGCAACTTTGGATTTAGACCGGCAAAACATGTAATGGATCATCAAGAAGGTATCTGACAGTAGACCATCAATTATCCCAAAGTATAAATACAAACCAAAAAACAGCTTGAAGCCTTATTCTACACGAACACTGATTTTAGAGCCCATGTACTGAGGTTCTTACTAGCATTCTTACTAGTAATTTAGGTTTAAAGACATACCTCCACTACAGAAGTTCGTTTTGCCTCCAAAGTTAAGCAATGAATAAGAGCATTCCATTTTCTGGAACAGTTATCAGGGACACAAAGCTGCCTATAATACTGCTGCATCTGATGGAGATGAGCTGAGAAAACATGAATGCCATTAGTTTGACAATCCAAAAAACAAAAAAACAAGCATAGAATTACTTGAAACATAAATAATAAGTTAAAAAAAATATTAATGCTGTTGCTGCTGCTCACATTAATTTTGAAGGGGAGATGAGCATTAATTTGACATAAAATGATAATTTAAAAAAAATAAAATAATTACTCGAAACATTAATTTGGTTGTTATGTACAAATCAAACATTTCACATTTGCATACCATCTTGGAGCATTGTTAGCATCAGTCCTTAGGCTTCTTTAGTACACTTTTTTCTCCTTTTTACATGTCCTTAGGCTTCTTTAGTACACTTTTGCTGAAGTATGAGATCATTAAGCATTTTCTAAATCAATTAACAATATATAACCCACAGAAGACACACAAGAAGTTTTGGTTCTCTCAAATAATGCTCTATTTGTTGAAATATTTCCTTCTGTTTCACATTCCAATTTTGTAATATTCTCATTTTCATTTCACTGATGTTTCTGCTAACTTTTTCAATGGCAACTATAAAGAAAATGGAATAATAATTATCAAAGCTCTACTAGAAATGTTAATCAAGGAAAGCCCTTTCAAGTGGATCGGCATATTATGTATGTAATAAAGACCACTGGTTCCGACCAAGAAAATGTGTCATAAACTAACCTAATTGGATGATGGCTCTAAAATATCTCATTTATCAATCTCATTTAAGATCTCCTAGGTTCCTTTTATCAAATGTTGGAAGACAGGAGAGTAATTATGTGATTTCAGAATTTGATTTTCTAAAATCATAAGGGCCTTGAGGATAGCAAAATAACATCCAATCTCTCCATGGATATGCTTAAACTGTTGTCAATGCAATAAGGTAACTAGGCTTGCATTTTGATTAGGATCATGTGATCACGAATTGTAGCATATATGTTTTTATAATTTGGTCAAAAATTGATTTATGTGTATCCGCACCTTTTAGCTTGTTGAAGATCCATTTTGCCTTCTCTTCAACAGTATTTGAGAAGCTCTGCAAGTATAAGCAAAGTTCAGTAAAAAGGATGTTGGATCACTAATTGCAAGTAAAAAATAAAACTGAAAAGGAGAAGAAGAAATCAATGTAAGATTGCCCAATCCATGTACAATTATTTAGAAAGTGAGCAAAAGTACTCCTTTATCCAAATGAGACTACCTACCTTTTGCATATGCTCAAGATTATTTATCCATCACCATAAGCTAACACGTACGAGATTAAGCCCTCTTGGGGTCAGCCTAAGAGATCTATCATTGACAGCTGAGAAAAGGCATCTCCAATCTCTAGATGGTGTAACTTTAGATTCTTTCTCATCCATAAGATAATTTTCAAGTAAATAGTTTCCTAGTGTGTACAGGACACAAAACTTGCCTCTTGATTTAATTTGTGAATTCAGCAATGCAAAATCAAATGACCTGAAACTTGAGAGCATAGGATATCTTCACCAGCAACATTTGGTTTTTTATTTGATTGGCTCAATTCGGTCTTCAATTTTCAATTTATGACACTCTTCATGTTCAAATTGGTTTCTAATATTAATGCATACCTCCAAAACCCTTATATTCTCAAAAACCCATTAGACCCTTTTCTTTCTTTCTTTTTTCTTTTTTGAATAATATTTACTTATCTTGCATAAGAAGTTAACAAATGACCTAAAACTTGGAGCATTGGACATCATAACTTTCACCATTTTGTTTTTTATTTAATTGGCTTATTCTGGTCTTTAATTTTCAATTTATGTCATTCTTTGTGTTCAATTTACTCTAGCTTGGCAACAAAGTCACTTAGGCTAGACTGCATTTGAGAAGATGATATTGTAGCCAAAAAGTCACTAAAAATGCCAAAGAGCAACAAAAAAAAAAAAAAAAAGAAGCCAAGATTCCTTCCCTTCTCTCCATTTTTTCCCAAACTCATTTTATACTTGCACCACATATTTTAGTGAAAAGCCACTACAAAATCACTACAAAACAAGCCCTTAACTACAACAAAAGAGGTAGCTTGCCCAGGAAAACACAAACAGAGGATGGCCTTGTTAACATCAGTTTTGCTCTCCATAACATTTAGAGCCCTCATGGCAACAGAATCTAACCTCACATAGCTGTGAAGATTGTACTGTCAAATACTACAACTTCCATAATTGCTCTCATCAGCAAGTAGTTGTACATAAGATAGCAAAGAACCCAAAGCCCCAAGTGTAAATTCAAACCCAGAAACATCCCTTAAGTGGTTCGGGGGCTGTCTCATTTGCATACCATCTGTTTCCACAACTTCTTTATACAGTTTAAAATCCAAGTTCCATTTGAAGATAAAGGTAACAATGTCAACAGTTAATAGATGCTAGCATACAGTCAAATTCCAAATTATTTAGACTCATATTGTCAAAATCTAGATTATTGAACTCTATAGTAACTGAATGTTACACGGTTACAATAAGCAAAACTGAGGGCTCTAAATGTTAGCATCAACTTTGTTACACAGTTTCAGAGCAAACCCAACTTCATACAAATACAAGGCAATTAAATCAAAATGTTTAATCTTAGATCATGCTTTTTATACCACATTTTAAATAAATACTTGGTGCTTTCAATTGTTTAGGAAAGGAAGGTTTGAGGAGGGGTTTCAAGAATGGATTTCGCAGATATGGAGGTAAAGACGGGAAGAGTGAAGGAAACCATTTTCCCACTATATGAATGGCGGTGGCTGGGTTGATTTAGGGATAGGTTTGCGTAAAGAAGGTATGCAGATAAAAGAAGAAAAAAATCCTAGAGGCCGAAATTAGGGGAACAAAGATAGAGATATAGAGATACATATATATATATAGAGAGAGAGAGAAAGAGAGAAACCGAGAGGATATACCTTGGCTAGTACCCCAATGATGGATCGTGACTACAAGATAAGATGATATAGGCTGTTGGTTTGCGATGGTCCTCATGTGCGACGGGCGTCGACACCGATGGTGCTCCTGTACCAATGGCGATGGAGACAAAAACGAGAGAGAGAGAGAGAGAGAGAGAGAGACAAAATCGGAGCTGAACAGATGTGAGTAAGAGAATCGGAGGAGGGCAGATGTGAGAGACAGAGTGAGTCACAAACTGAGAGAGTCACAGAGTAAGAGAAAGACAGACATGTTTTTAAGCCCTAAGTCACAGAGTGAGGTGAGATGGGGTGAGGTTTGGTGGTGAAGGAGAATCTGTATGAGAGAGACAGAAAGAACAATCTGATTGGTTTAAACAGAGAACAGGCGGGGGCAATTAAATGGTTTCCCTCTAAAATTTTCACGCCTTTGGCGACAAAATTGATGTTTGGTCGGCAAATGTTATTATCTGCCACCAAAATATTTTAGTCGCTAAACATTTTTTCATTCCCACTTTTTTTTTCTTTTTTTTTTTTGTCTTCCCTCTTCGACTTTTGCCAACCAAATTTCAATTTGATCACAGAAAATTATATTTTGGCAACTAAAAAAATATTAGTCAGCAACACTCCAAACCTTTATCGGGCGCTACTATATAAATTAAGTATAAGATGAAGATCACAAAAGCAAAGTTCAGTAAGGCAGCTTCAAGAATCTTTATCCGGCGCTACCAGTATAAATTAAGTATAAGATGAAACTATAAGATAAAATTTAAGTGTTATGAATTTCAGGCTTTCACAACCCAAAAAAAGAAAAACAAGAAATTACATGTTCCTTGAATCATTTTATAGAAAGAGAGGGATATTTATACCTCAAATTGTTTTCACGGAGAGTTGAAGATGCTCTAGAAAATGGGGATGGTGAAGGCCCTGGTGGGTGAGACATTGTAGAATAAAATTACTTTAGTCAAAGAGAAAACAAAGACAGAGAGAGTCACAGAGTGAGAGAGACAGATATTAGGGGAAGAGAGGCAGAGAGAGGAATAAAGAAAAGGCAAAATAGAGAGGACATACTAGGGTAATGCTCCAATAGTGGATCGACGGTGGTGCTCGATGGCAATGATGCTCCTTACACGACGACAATGGAAACAAAGCGACAGAGATTCAATATCAGGAGGAGGGCAATCGGCGTGAGAGAGAGAGAGAGAGAGAGTAATGGAATAAGAGAGACAGAGGCGTAAGAGAATTAGAATAGGGCAGATGCAAGAGAGAGAGAGAGAGAGAGAGAGAGAGAGAGAGAGAGAGAGTCACAGAGTAAGAGAGAGAGAGAGAGAGAGAGAAAGAGAGAGAGACGTGTTTAAGCCTTAACTCATTTTAGTGTGTTTGAAATCCCACCAGAGTTCCTCACCAAATTAATTTAAAAATCCCTCCAAATTGATAATAAATAAAAAATAAAATTATAATAATGATAATAATAATAAAATTAAACGTGAACTCAAATTGGGCGGTATGTGTTCCCACAAAAAAAATTGAGTTTTATTGCCGACTAAATGTGTTTTAGTCACCAAAAATGTATATTTGCCGACCAAGTGAGGTAGTCGCCAGAGATTAAAAATAAAATTATACTAGATATTTGGCAACTAAATTTCTTTTAGTCGGAAAAAGTTGGTATATGACGACTAAAATTTATTTAGTCACTGAAAATAAATTTTTGGCGACCAAACTTTTAGTCACCAAAAATAAAAGTAAATTTTTGTTTTCCATTCAGCGACTAAATAAATTTAGTAACCAAAAGTAACAATACAACGACGAAAATATTTATTAGTCGTTGAAAATAAATTTTTGGCGACTTTTTGGTCGCCCAAAGATAAAAAAGTAAATTCTTATTTTTCATTTAGCGACTATTTTATTTTAGTTGCCAAAACTATCTATACAACGACTAAAATATTTTTTAGTCCCTGAAATTAAATTTTTGCCGACCAAACTTTTGGTTGCCAAACATAAAAAGTAAATTTTTATTTTTCATTCAGCGACTAAATTATTTTAGTTGCCAAAACTATCTATACAGCGACTAAAATATTTTTTAGTCGCTGAAATTAAATTTTTTCCGACCAAACTTTTGGTCGCCAAAGATAAAAAGTAAGTTTTTATTTTTCATTCAGCGACTAGATTATTTTAGTTGCCAAAACTATCTATACAGTGGACTAACATATTTTTTAGTCGCTGAAATTAAATTTTTGCCCGACCAAACTTTTGGTCGCCAAAGATAAAAAGTAAAAATTTTTATTTTTCATTCAGTGACTAAATTATTTTAAATTGCCAAAACTATCTATACAGCGACTAAAATATTTTTTAGTCACTAAAATTAAATTTTTGCCGACCAAACTTTTGGTCGCCAAAGATAAAAAGTAAATTTTTATTTTTCATTCGGCGACTAAATAATTTTAGTTGCCAAAACTATTTGTCCAGTGACTAAAATATTTTTTAGTCGCTAAAAATAAATATTTTGCGACCAAACTTTTTGGTTGCAAAAAATAAAAAGTTAGATTTTATTTTTCATTCGGTGCCTAAATAATTTTAGTAGCCAAAACTAACTATACAGCGACTAAAATATTTTTTTAGTCACCAATTGTGACATTTTTAGCGACTAAATTTTTTTTTAGTCGCCAATAATCAATATACTCCGACTAAAAAAAATTAGTAGCTAAATATTGTACTTTTACCAACTAACATAATTTTTGGTCGCCAATTCCACAACTTTTGGCAACCAAAATATTTTTAGTCTGCAAAAGTGGTCGCCAAAAGTATATTTTCTTGTAATGGATTACTACTCAAGCCTAAATATTTGGTTTGACCTTGTTAATTTAGCAAATGAGCCGAGCTTAAACTAATTAATTAATCTTTTATGTTAATTTAGTCCTTTTAATTTTAATTTTTAATTTTAATTGTATCAACTTTACCTTTAAAATCTTTATATTATATCAATTTAATTGAATTGATAACTATGGATGGTAAATTTATCTTTACTGGGATTTAGCATACTAATACGCTTTGCCTCAACCCTCCCTACTAGAAAAACCCAATGTCAGAGTTCTTCCCGACCTATATTGGTCAGGGGGATTTTTCGACAATCAAGTCAACCTTAAGATCGGATATAACTACATATACTAAATATTTAGTATTTGATTGTGTATTTGTGTTTTTCATTGTGTCCTTATCTATGGTGTTGCTTAATCCTTTTATAGGCAAATAGTAATCAACTTGTCACCATTGTGGGCCGTTGGATACCCCCATTTTCATCGGATGGACAAGCCCTTGTCAGAGATCATTTCGTATAGATCAACCGGATTGTGCTAATCTCGGCCGACCAGTGTGATTGGCTCCTTTTGGTTTTCCTTTGTTGAACAAATTATGTTCTCATATGTTGGGTTGTCCTCCTCTTCTAGGCCTACTTGGGCCTAAATTACCTTGTGTTGAATTCTTATCCTCCACAATAACGCTCTTTTCAAAAATTGATCTGAAATCAAGAGACAAAAATAAATTGCAAATGTAAATGAGCGAAACTCAAACTATTCATAGCCAACTTGATTTGTTTGTAGCCTAAGCATTGGATTAGTTTTTTTTATTATTTTAGCATTAAGTGACGATGTGGGTTTGGATTTGCAGGTGTCTGGTTATACAGTGGTTTATGATGGGTTAACTTTCATCACAGTTCGAAATACTGGTCATCAGGTTCCACAATCTTAGCCACAGAGAGCATTGGCTTTATTTAAGAAGTTTGTACTAGGAAATTAGGGCTTTGAAAACCTCCATCAAAAAAGCAGTATGTAACAATTTGTCATGGTTAATTATGGTTACTATTACCATTGCCATTTTACTAAAAATAACTTATACTAATTGTTGCAATCAAAGTCACGTATATGAATCTATTTCTTTCAATTGCATCAGCTTCTAAGGATTTTTTTTTTTTTAGCGTACTATGTAAATCACTTATCCTTCACTTATCCTACACTTGAGCAGTCTTTTGCAGTCTGCAAAACTACGAGGAGTTTGAGTTTTTCTCTTAAGCAATCATTTGTGTGCTCGAGCAAACTTTTGCTGGTCTGAACTACTAGGAGGGGTGCATTCTGTGCTAAGCGACCTTTCTTGTGCTCGAGTAGTATTTTGTTGTGTCTGGTCACTTGAGCGACAATTCCTACGCTCAAGCGATATGTGCGTATATCAATCTGAGGAAGTCACTTTTTGGATCACTTTTTCACATCTCTCTCTCTCTCTCTCTCTCTCTCTCTCTCTCTAGTTCTTGAATATTTGACCCAAATACACCTTGATCTAGTGATTTCCTCACCCTTGTTCCTTTGATAAAATGAGAGAGCACGTCGAAGGCTTCATTCTAATCGAAGAAGTTTGTGTTTTCGGCTCCGTCGAGTTCTATCCATCTTTTCTTTGATTCTTCTTCTTTGAGGTAGGGATTACTTTGACTCTTTTGATGATTTTTAACTTAGTTATTGGTCTTTTAAAAAGGATATTGTGATTTAGGAATTTTTGATAAAAATCTAGAGCTTTGTTTGAACTCAAAATAGGGGTTTTCAAAATGGGTTCTTGAATGTGTATACGAGTATGTAGATGTGGTTGAGATGTGATGTAATTGTGGACTTTTATCCTTGAAGTGATTTTTAAAGAAAATGGGATTTTGCCCTAATTTCTGAACATTTAATTGTAAAGAGAAAAATAGAATTGATGTTGGTTTTATAGAATTGGGACAATGATGATGATGATAGTGGAGTTGGATATGAATTATCACTTTTATTTGGGAATGTTGGAAAGTATATCTGTATTGAAAATTAGTTATCTGTTTAGAGATATTTATTTTGGATTATCGGTGGAGGATAGCCATGATTGTTGTAAAAATTGCATGAGAATTAGGTGAATTAAAACTAATTTCCCATCCATTTGCATTGAGCATTGTAACATATTTAACACATTGAAAATGTTTATCGTTTTGAGAAAAATAGATGAATACCTTAGTGAATCTGGGTAGGAGTGTAGTTGTGTGGTGGCCTGTGTGTCCTTGGTAAAAGTCTAGAAACCCATGTGGATAAGTGCCGAGCCTTCCGGTTAGTACCAGTAAAAATGGTAATTGGTAGTGCTTGTAGCCTACTTGCAGACACGTTCTAGAGATTCCCAATGTTGTATCCACTGCCATGTTTTCTACTGTAAAGAAAGTGATTTTATGAATTGTGATATAACCAGGCATTACATAGTTCTTGGAAAGAGAAATAAAATGCTTTCGACATGAGCATTGCATATGCATTCACCTTAAAACTCTATTAAGATTTATATACTGTGTTAGAGTGTCTTTATTGGCTTTGGCTCATTCTGTGTGAAAAATCATTTTCAGGTGCTGATGATATACTTCCGCCAAAGCAATAGCTTGGGAGGATTTTGAGCCAAGAGTTTCTATTTTTGTTATTGTTGTATTCATTTTGTACAAGCCTAAGGCTTTATTTGTATTGAGTTTAAACTCACTTTTGTTATAACCAAGTACCATCTTGGAAAGATGTAGCCAATAGGGCATTATTATATCTGTTTAACCCTTATTTTAATATCTTTTGCTATGACATATGCTATAGATTCAGGGTTAGGACTTATAAATGTATTATTACATGTGTTACACATTTGTGAAGAGATAAAACCTTATGAATGGGAGAACATTACATTCAGACATTTATCATTATTTAATATCTGTCGTGGAATGATCAAATTGTAATATTTTTTAGGCATTACAACACCAATAATAAGATTGCTAGTTAAAGTTCTTAAAGATTTCAAATCTTAAAAAGATAAGGATAAAATTTAACATAAATGGTCAAAACGAACCTTACAGCCCTAGAAATCCTAGAACTCTCCAGCATTTTTACCATTTCTCTTTCTTTATCATTTTTCTCTGTATCATCTCTCTCTATCTATTTTTCATCTCTCTATCTCCAACTGTAATGCCCCAACTTTCGAGCCGTTAATAAATCAACTCAACCTCAAATTTAAACCTCTAACTAATTAATAACCTCAAAAATAAAAAATTGTCACCAAAATAATTACACAAATGTTTCCAAAATATAACTTATACAAATATCTAAAAACAATATATAGTGGTGAGCCCAAAAATCTCTAACTCGATAATCCTTTAAATTCTTCAACTCCAACAGCCACTAAATTTGCTCCACACCCGAAAGATAAATTAATTCGAGAAGTATACAATATGACAGGAATAACAAAGCTCGGACAAAAAATAAATTCACGAGGATCCAATGATTACACAAACGATTCAATTCGAGAAACCAAGCAATTGACCAAATTGCACAAACAAGTCAACTCGACATATGATAATTTATCCAGGACCAAATACCCGGTCCTACTCAATACATGACCAATGACCGGCCTCACCCCCTCACTTAAACACAACCGCTTATCTGGGCTATTGGTCCAGAGCATATTGGCAAAGTCTACTCGATCCATATATAGAGCATTTCTACGTCATTTAGCTAGACAAATCAACATTTCCAACACAGAATAACTACACGAAGTTCATCAAATAACTAAAGTAATCAAACGAATCAACAACAAATAATTTCACAGAATTTATCAAATTATCAGAATCATCAAGAGGAGTACAAATTGAAGGTGATTAATATAACACAGTTTGAAAAGAGATTTAAAAGAAGCATATTGTATACCACCTAAATTACCTCAAATCAATCTCCTCCGTTGCCAACACTCTAATCTCGATATTTCTCCATGGATCTCCAAAAATACTCTGATCTTACTTTGATAAAATCTACAACTCTCATCTGCTATATCACCAGGGCAAAACAGAATTTCTAGATTCAAAACCACTTAAAGATTGACATTAAAAGGACCATTTCAGATTTTTCCCGAGCCCAACCTTCTTATGGTTTGTAGAGAATTTTATCTAGTTTTCAGAACATTTTTTCGAAAACAGAATAGCTTTTCCAGATTTTTAGTTATTTCAGAAATACTCCATCTCTGTCCAGATTCGTCGACCGTTACAAAAATCAGATTTCCTTACAAACCGCTCACTCTTTTTGAATGAAACCAATTTTCCTTGAAAGATAACTCCTTAAGGAAGATTTTAACACAAAATTGAGGTCTAGAATAGTTTTCTGCATTTTTCTAGAATTTTCGAAAGTTGGCTATAAAACAGATTTTTCTGGCACCGTTCTTGAAATAAGAAAGTTGGTGAGAAAAGTGGTCAACTAAGGGAAATTTCTACTTCTCTTGGGATGAAAACATGCTAAATAATATGTATTAAACTCATAAATGTAACGTGAAGGTGTGCCTTTGGAAATTTTGAGAGATTGGTATAGAAAAAGGTAGTCTTACACCGATTAAGAGAAATACAAGAAGGGTAGAACCAAGGCTCAAATCCTTTCATTTTAACACAAGAATACCATTAAAACACATCTGAAATGAATTTTTAAAACTTCTAAGAGTATGTATTTGAAAGGAAAAATAAGAGAGAGTTGTGTTGTGACTTACTTGAGGCTTGTTAGAATTGCTAGCAAACTTCTCTTCCTCTCCTATCTTCCACCAAGCTCACCCTCCTCCCTCTCTTTTTCTCTCCCTCAGCCAAATGTGGTGTGTGGGTGTGTATATGTGCTCAACAAATGGGGATGAGTGGTATATTTACAGAGAATTTAGTGTGAAAAGTCCAAAATGCCCATTGGTTAGAATGGAATGGAAGAATTTGTAATTAGTTAGAATGGAGTGAAATGTAGGTTGATTAAGAAGATTAATTATAACTTGGAACATGATTTAGTCCTAGTTTGGTCAAGATAGAACTTGACTGAAAACTAGTACAAACATATCTCCATGATTTGGGGATTTAGTCAAAATTCTTCATGAAATCAAACGTTCTTGTCCCAAAAAGTACACAACAAAGGGTTCCTCTAAGGTAGCCAGCCACTTGATGGCGATTTGAGGGAATTAATTTATTTTTTTCTTGTATACAAATGTTGGAAATTGTAAAATATAGCGTATAAAATAAGTTATAAGGTACAAGTGTGTATATATATAATGGCACTTGTTTGGGGTCAATAAGTGATTTAATAAAAGTGTGAGGGCTTTGGGTTTAATTTATGAATTGGAACATTTATTTTAGTGTAGAATCAAACTAAATTAGGGTTAGAGAATTTAATTCGGTTTGGATTTCTTATTTCGACTAAAAAGGCGATCAACCGACAAACGTCATAAAAATGAGAAAAGCCTAGGGTTTTCAAGTGTAATTCCATATTTAGGGAGTCAATTAATCAATATTATAATGTTAGAAATTATTCCTAAGTTACTGAAATCGATTAGGGTTTGTGAGTTTTCAGTTGGTGCATACATTTTGGTCCTAAGGTTGAAATTGCAATTAATTAAAAAACTGAGGGACTTCAAGGAAATAATTTAAAAGTAAGGGACTTTTAAGAAAGTAAAATTTTCAGGGGCCTCATACCAACCTGTACTATGTTTACCATAGCGGCCTCAACAACATCTACCACCACTACTTCAATCACATTCAATGTTATTGCCACCATTACTTATGTTATTTTCACTCATAATAGTCGCCATCATCACCAATCTCTTAGTCTTCACATCCTCCAATGCTGGATATGCTTTATTTACTCAAAATAATCATTGTAGTCATCGATTTGTCAAGTACCAGTTCTATCTCTCTCTTTGATGCACTTAACTAGTTCATATTTGGACATTACTCGCCTTCATTGTCCTTAATGATTCTCTATTTTATTTTATCTATTTATTTGATGATTTGTATGTTATTGGTTGATAAAAATCTGATTGTTGTTGTTTTATTTTGTATATCCTTTCTCAGTTTACTCTTTGTCTCTATGGTCTATCATCGTACTCAATGAAATTTCTCTGAGTAAAATCAATGAAACTATTATAATCAGTGAGATTTTACTGGCTTAAACTAACAGTCTGTGAAATCTATCTAACAAATATTCTGTGAAATTTCATTGACTTTGTTTTGGAGCTATAAATTCAAACTTAGTCTTAAATTTGGAACCAAAGAACTATTTTTTGCATTTGATTCACAATTTTATAATTTCTAAAGCTCAAATAGAAACTTCATAGATGTTGGGCAATGAAATTTCACTGTGTTTCATTTCAATGTTTAAAAAACAATTAAAAATCACTTTAGAATCTCCAATTTGAATTTATTAGTCCTAAATTTAGAATTAGGAACCTAATTTTTTGAATGGGTCCATAAATTTACAATTTTTAGTGCAAAAAATTAAAATTTCTCTCAGTGAAATTTCACTTTGACATAACAACAAACACAGTAAAATTTTATGAATTTTTTTTTATTTTATTTAGAATTTCATATTGTTCATGAATCTTATTTGATAGATCTTAATGAGATGATTTCAAAAATAAAAATTTTGTAAGATATATATATATCAGAAATTATTAAAATCTAAAGTTTTAAAATCATTTTGAAATGTAAATCATGAATATAATAGTGAGGGTATTTTTGTCCAAAATTACTTATGTATCTTGTTGGATGACCTGCACTAGTACTATAAAAGTTTGTCCTTAATCTAATACAAATAGTCCGTTTGGATGGAGTGATTTGGAAAATAAAAAAGAAAATAAATGGATTTTTCTAGGTTGTTTGGATTACTAAAGATGACAGAAATGAGGAAAAATGAAATGAAATGAAATGAAAAGAAATTAATTTATTTTAACACCACTTTTTGAATAACTCCAAAATTGGAGAGATTTGGATAGGAAAAAAATATGATTGCTAATTTTATGTATTACCAAAATGGTCTAAATACTAAAGAAATAAAAGCATAAAAGGTTATTTTTGCTAATATAACCTGTAAGAATTTCTTTTTCTTTTCTTTTATATTGTCTGTCCAAACAATAATGGAGAGAAATCATAATATTTTTATTCTTTGGTTTTAAATTTTCAAAAATAGTTTTCTGAGTTTTCAATTTGGATTTTTATATTTTTAATGATTTTTCATAATATTTTAATCAAAATTTTTTAATTTTTAGATCCACTTAAAATTTGTACAAAAATTTATAATAATAAAAAAAATCATTGAATACAACAAAATATGAAAATGTATTGCATTTTCGTTTTTTTTTTTTTTTTAAGTATTTGGTGAATTTTTAAAAAAAAAATTTCACAAATATTATACTTTTCAAGCTTATTCATATTAGGTGTATCTAAAAAATAAAAATAAAAATTCTTCAAATATTAAAAAAATGTACTAAAAAGAAAAAAAAATTACAAAAAATAAAAAAATTCAATTTTCTGAAAAGTTAACTTAATTTTCTGGAACCAAATGTGGTGAACATTTTCTATTTGTTTCATTTATCTCTTAACTTCACAAATCATTTCTTTTCTTTCCTAGGTATCCAAACCTAATGAAAAATGTCTTCCACGGAAGTGAATACAAAAAGGAAAAATTAGGGAGGCATTTCTCAACAAGTTTATGTAAGAGTAGAGTTTAAGGATAAAAAGAGTTTGTCTGGTAGTTAAAGTTTCTACGATTTCAAACTCTAGAAAAATAAGAAAATATTTTACTTTAAAAAACAATAATTCTTTATATATATATATGATGTTCTCGAATGAGGGGTCATTGCTGTGAGCCGCTCACTGTTGTGCAGATGAAAGAGCAACATTTTATAATTCTTTGTTTTGTTTTGTTTTTTTTTCTTGATTGTTTAGATAAAGCTAGTCTCTTTTACTTTTTATTATCTTTTTTAGGGTTTAGACAAACAGCCCTCTTTCATGTTTTGTTTTTTATTTTTTATTTTTTACGGTTCAGTTTAGTCAGGATGAAAATAGTAGAAAGTAAAAGAAATAAATAAATAAATAACTTTTTTCCAAGTTTGTTTAGCATGAAAGTGATTGAAATTACAAGAAAATTAATCTTCTTGTACAACTCATAATAGCGTGGTAATTAAGCTTCCAGTTTCTTGCAAAAAATACAAGAAAATATAAGAAATTTAAATTTGTTATAAAAGTAATTACTTATAATTAGAATTCTTATTTTTTTACAAAATTTTCTTACTTATAATTAGAATTATAACAAATTATAAGCGACTACCTTTGTAACAAACTTAACCTTCTTATATTTTCTTGTGCTTTTCTTTGTAAGAAACTGGAAGCTTAATTACCACGCTATTATGATTTGTACAAGAAAATTAATTTTCTTGTCACTGCCACCACTTTTATGCTAAACAAACTTAGAAAAAAATTAATTTTTTTTGGATTTATTTTACTTTCTATTATTTTTATCCTAACCAAACTAAACCTTACAAAAAAAATAAATTAAAATAAAATAAATAAGAAAAAAAGAAAAAGGAAAGAGCGTTGTTTATCTAAACCCTAAAACAAATAAATAAAGTAAAAAAGCCATGCTTTATCTAAACAATCAAAAATAAATAAATAAAAGGGCAAAACACCAATAAATCCCAAATTTTAATTTGTTAAACCATTTGATCATGCCTTTTATTTTGTAGACTAATAAGTCCTATTTGAACGTTAAAAGCTCACTATAGGCCTTTTTTAAATTTCCCTCCTTTCCGAACATCAGCAACATTAACTACATCAGTAACATCAACTATATCAACAACATCATCAACATCATCAAAACAGCAACTACATCAGCAACATTAACTACACCAACAACATCAACAACATCATCAAACATCATCAACATCATAAAAACATCATCAACATCAACAAACATCAACTACATCATCAAACATCACCAACATCATAAAAACATCATCAACATCAACTACATCATCAAACATCATCAACATCACCAACAATGTTAACATCATCAACATCAACATCAACTACATCGCATATACATAGTTACGGAATGATCACCAACATTGGTGTATTAGCTAATTATTAATACTCACTCTCAATGCCGAGATCATCGCGTTACAATCTTCCCATAGGCTGATCTACAATCGAAACGATCGATTCGATTTCGATTTCGATTTCGCACTGTGCTCATTATTCCGTAACATTGAACATCATCGACATCAACTGAGAGCCTCCACACCGACATCAACTGAGAGCCTCCAACATTGATCATACATCATCAACATCACCAACATTGAACATCATCAACATCAACTGAGAGCCTCTACACCGACATCAACTGAGAGCCTCCAGCATTGAACATCACCAACGTTGAACATCTTCAACCTCATCAAACATCAGCAACAGGGTTCAATCCCGGCCGAGATTACCGGTCTGGACCGACTTAACTACCTCCGGCTCAATTCAAATCGCTTCAATGGTACGGTTCCGCCTCTGAACCAAACCTCTCTCACGATCTTCAATGTGTCGAATAACAACCTACCGAAGCAATACCGGTCGTGCCAACTGTGTCGCGATTCAGCATTTCTTCGTTCTCTTAGAACCCTAACCTCTGCGGCGAGATCATCGACAGAGGATGCAGTTCCGCTCCGCCGTTCTTCAATTCCTCCTCATCCTCTGGTGCCGCCGCTTCACCGCCACAGCCGCTTATCCAGAACTCTCAGTCACAAGGCGTCATTCTACCGCTGCCGCCTTCGAAGAAGCACAAGAGAATCGGCATAGTGTTAGGGTTTGTTATTGGAGCTCTAATCAACATCATCAACATTATCAGGACTAAATGGTTTAAGAAAAAACACTTAGGACTAATTAGAGTAACATTTACTAAAATGGGATTTATGAGTAATTTTTCCTAAATAAAAGCAAAGAAAGCATAACATGCTGCCATTTCATCCGCCGTACAGTAGGGACAACAGTGAGGGGGCTCACAGCAGTGACCCCTTATCCGACATTCTCTCCATGTATTTTTTTTTCTCTCTCTTCAACATCCTTTAGATCTAGAAGTTGTTATCGACTTTGTCTGTCATCACCACCACCCTTACTATCACCATGATGAATCACAACCATCGTTTGCTACTACTATTGTCACCATCCGTCACCCACATTACACTACTAAAAAAGTATTTCTTATGACTGCCACAAGCCGTCGCAAATAATGAAAATACAGTCGTAAAAGACCTTTTTGCGACGGTCCATGCGACCGCAAATTGAGGACACTAATGTAGGGATGACAAATACTTTTTGCGATCGCAAAATAGCAGTCCATACCATCTACGACTGCCTAACCTACTTTTTGCGACAGTTGTTTTGCCGTCGCAAAAGAAAATCAAAAACACTTTTAGCGACAATTTTTTTACCATCGCAAATCATTATTTTTATAATAAAATCATAATTGTGTTTGCTACAACAAAAATATCAAGGAAAATTTACCTACAAATCTCATTTTGAGGAATGGTAATCCATTTAGTCTCAAAATTTTCTTATAAACCAATTAGTCCCATTGATTTTGGAAAGTTAGATTTAATATATTATTTAGAAATTAAATTTATGGCTATACTCTTATTTCTATTATGTTTCCTTCTCTTTTTCTTTTTTTTGTGCTAAAAAGGTAATGTACACAATCTATGAGAATCAAATTTGGGATGAATTTTTATATTGAATTCTTTTTTATTTTGAAAACATTTCAAAATGAGTACAAAAATGACTTGAAATATGGGATTCCTCAAACATGCCAAAAGGATGTGGGATTTTTCAAACATTTCAAAAGGAATACAAAAACCCCATAAACTTTGGGCAAATGTATAATTTCGAAACTTAACATTCCAATATATTACTCAAACATAACATTCCAATATAACACTTAAAAAAAAATTTAGTATACTTTTTCAAAAAATAATACTCCAAAAAAATTCTTAGTGTAACACTCCAATGTAACACACACACACACACACAAAAACTCATTGGTGTACTTTTCCCAAACTTAACACTGCAAAAAAATGATATGGGATTCTTCAAACCATTCCAAAAGAATGTGAGATTCTTCAAATCATTCCAAAAAGAGTACAAAAATTTCTTAGTAAATTTTGAACAAATGTATAATTTCAAATTATGAGTGTTATATTTGAAGAAATTACATTAAGGAATTTTTAAATATTTTTGTTTGTGTTACGTTTGAGTGTTACGTTTGGAATTACATTGATTGAAGTGTTATGTTTGGAAAAAATATACTAAGGAATTTGTTTTTTTTTTTTTTTTGGTTACATTGAAGTGTTACATTTTGGAAAAAAGTACACTAATGAATTTTTTTTGAAGTATTACGTTGTTATGTTTGGGAAAAGTGCACGAAGGAGTTTTTTAATATGTTACATTGGAGTGTTACATTAGAGTGTTTTGTTATTGGAGTGTCACATTTTTATTCGTAATATGAGATTTGTTCTAAGAGGAAAAATCCAAATCCTCTATAGTGCGGATTACCCAAATGTATAATTTTACATTTAAAAAAATCCACTTTTATCCCTAAAATATTAAATCCAAACATGTAAGTAATTACCCTTTTATGTAATTTTCACTTTAATGGGATCTTTGGGTTCATATGAAAAAATGGAGAACTAAACAGCTCATAAAATCATATTCTGGGATTATTGGTGCTTCATTCAAAAATCAATTGTAAGCACCTAACAATTTTTTTTATATAAAAAATAACAAAATAAACTAATTAATTTAAACTTGTAATAGAAATATTAACCTATTTACATATAAGTGTGCAAACAAAATATAAACTTTCATACATGCAAAACAAATATCCATCAACCATCCTTCAAATATACTGTACTAAAAAATTCAAGTCCTCAAAACAAACACACACACAAAAAAAAAAAAAAACAAAACAAAACAAAACAAGAAGAGAAGAGACAACAAAACAAAACAAAACAAAACAAAACAAAACAAAAAAAAGAGAAAAACATATACACGTGACTTGAAAATTTAGTGAAGTTTAACTTGAAATAATAAAAATAAAACTATTTCAAAAGAAATTGTCAAGAGGAAAAAAAAAAAAAAAAGTTCATTCTCTAAATTCTTTTGATTGGAGTCATTTACAAAAATATAGATGCCAATTTGTCATTTGCACAAATAAATAGACTAGAAAATAGTCACCCAATCCAAATCAGATTAACGAATAAACTAAAGAATTTGAAAAATGAACATGATTAACATAATCTTTGTCTTAGCATATATTAACACCAAAAGGACACAATAAAAAGAAATTTGACTTCACTAAGTAATTCAAGAATTAGCAATGAAGAATTTCGGAAACCTTTTATCAAACCAAGACCATCTTCAGTGTACAATGGGCAATTATTGCAATAAGATAAATCCCCAAGGACTAAGCAGCATAGAACATCTTCAATGGTCATGGGAAGTGTGCCAAGACATTAAGGGCATGTTTGATTGGGTGGATTAGAGCATGGGATTGGGATTATTAATCCGCGGGCCCAATTATCCTATGTTTGTTTTAACATTTTGGTTTAGAATTATTAATCCAATAGATAATTAATCCAACAAATTTATAGGATTATTAGTAATGGGGTAGGGGTGGGATTATTAATCCAATGGATATTAATCCAATTGGATAGTGAATACCACACTAATTTAATAGGATTATTAATACTTCACTATTAGTCTTGTGAATCAAACATGACCTAAGGGTGTAGAACATCACCAATTTGACCATTGATTTTCAATTTTTTGATGATGTATTGCAACCTTACAAAATAAACTATCTATTTATGTTTGTCAACAACTTTAACATAAAATCAACAACCAAGAGTCAGAAAACTAAAATTAATATCTATTCCCATAAAGTATGAACAAGAAGAAACGAAATTGAATTGCATTCATCGAAGAACAAAAATGATCAGAGATAGAATTTACCTTTTGAAAAAATTGCAAAGGGGATGTAGAATCAGTATGTGAATCTCCAGCTTTGCAAGCTCATTCCTCGGATAATCATGTACCCCACTGCAAAATGGCATAAATGTATACGGCTTTGGAACAACGTACATACACCATGAAAAAAATTTAGAAAAAAAAAATTAACTAAAGAAAAATCACAATACTAATCTTGACTCATAAATTAAGACCAACTTAAAAAAAGTTGAATTCCTAGATACATAGAGAAAAAAGTTGAATCCATGTGACAGTCTTGATGACAGTTTGGAAACAAAGAAAAGTAGATCAAAAGAATAACTTCAAAAAATGAACACTAACTGATGCTATATAAGAGTATATAGCTGAAACAAGAAATAATAGCTATAATAAGACAACATGATATGACCAAAAGAATAACCTAAAAACATGAAATGAAAATCCACATGAAACAAGTTCATCCCAAAAAGATTGTAGACTTGAAAACAAAGGATGACTTGTTTGATCCAATCCAACAAAGAATGCCATAAAGATATAATTAAGGAGAGCTAAGAAATATTAAAAAAAAAAATACAGATAATAAAACACAAATTAGACACTTTGCATGTTATCAAGAAGTTCAAATCCACCAAAATTCTTTTGACTTTGAAGTGGAGTTTTAACAAATACAAAGACAAACTGATAAAACTTAAAAAATTGTTAAGTGTTAGTTACTCACAGTTGGGTAGGGCCATTTAGCATGTTTGCTTCCACCAATTTTTGAGCACAGAAGTGGTGTCGCCCGGTAATTTCCCAGCCCTTCTTTTTCTTAATATTTCCTCTCTAACATCTTCAATCCTTGACTTGAATCCCAACAATATAATAAAAAAATATGCGATCCCTTGTATGATCTTTAGGCATCACCCCTTTAGCTTCTTTAAATAGTTATTTTGCTTGGAAAGCTGAAATTACTTTGTTTTTTTGCTAGTAAAAACTTGGAAGTACTTCCTAAACTATTATCACAATTATTTCAGATATTTTTGGCAAAAAATTTCTAATAAACTCGTTGCAGAGTTTCTCCGTCTTCATACTAAACAAAATTAATAATTGAGATTTACAACAGTCACAGAAGACCACCTCTTTGAGCTCAATTTCTTCATGCTAAACAAAACTACTATTTGGGATTTACAAAATTTGAAGATCACCTGCTTGAGCTTAGTCTTGAGTTCTTGTTGAACTCTCTCCATAAAAAACCTTTCAAATTCTATCGGAAGCAGTGGACCAAACCCCATCATCATGTCATGTCCCTCAGTAACTGTTTGATCTAGCGAGAAATCCATTTGTTGCTCATTCTCATCATCTGACATTGTTTCACAAGATGCTATGCATTCTCATTATCCACTACGTCCAACAACCTGTTACCAAGAATTCCATCAAATAAAATGTTCAGAAAATCCATGATATTTACCTAGATTTGTTATTGTAGATCTAAACTCTTGAACATAAAACCAGCATGTGAACAAATGCAAAAATGCATATATAAATACATACAAATGTACTGATAAACAATAAACCCATATGGGAATGGGGATAATTATCAAAGATTGGATGAGGCAGAGAGTAAGAGACCTTTAATTCAGTGGGGAATCGGTGAGAGTGGTTGCTGAGAACTATGATAATGGTGTGACTGAGAGAATTTAGGCATTCTCTTAGATTTTCAATCTGGGTATGATTCTATGATTGGGAATTTTTTTGAGTTCTTGTATGTAAACATAACAACAAAGAACACCATTGCACTTGCAGTCAATAGCTAATCGAAATCTTCATCACGTGAGAGTGAGATTCAAGCAAGATTCAAATCTTCATCACATCTGATCGAAATCTTCATCAAGTGAGAGTGAGATTCAAGCGAGATTCAAATCTTCATCACGTGAGAGTGAGATTCAATCGAGATTCAAATTTAGTCGAGCGAGAGATTTGGACAGTGATTTGCAAGAAATGAATATCAGAAAACCATTGCACTTGCAGTCAAGAGAGTTCAATAAATTTTATGTACCTCCTGCACAATTCACAATGATCAATGATGAGAAAGATATGTTTCTCAAAGTATTCAAGGAAGTAAGAGTACCGGACGGTTATGCATCCAATATCTCGAGACATGTGCGCTTACAAGATAGAAGTATTTGGGGTCTTAAGAGCCATGGTAGTCATATTTTGATGCAACAACTTATTCCCTTAGCTATACGAAGGCCCTTGCCTAAGAATGTGATTGAACCATTGATTGAGTTGAGCACTTTTTTTAGACAATTGTGCTCCAAAGTGAATCATACAAGTGATTTGGAATATATTCAGGATCGTATCGTGATAACTCTTTGTCATCTTGAAAAAAAATTTCCACCATCTTTCTTTGACATAGTGGAACACTTGCCTATACATCTTGCTGATGAAGCTTTGATCGCTGGAGTAATACAGTTTCGATAGATGTACCCGATTGAAAGGTTTCTTCTTACATTGAAACAATATGTACGTAATCAAGCTCATCCGGAGGGCTTAATAGCTAAGGGGTATTTGATGGAAGAATGCACGAACTTTTGTTCTCGCTATCTCCTTGATGTGGAAACCAAATCTAATCGACCGAGGAGAAACAATGAAGTTAATAACAACATGGGTCGAGCTGTAGGCGAAAGTACAACATTTTATCTTAATAATAATGAATTACAACAGTGTCACCGATATGTGTTGTTCAACACAAGTTCAGTTGCACCGTTCATAAGGTAATTTATCACTTTCCTAGTATTGTAAAATTCTAAAGTGAAATCTGTATGATATTTACTATTCTCTTTCAATTTACACAGCAAACACCTTGAAGTCATTAAGAACAAAATGCCACGTGCAAGTGATCATCAAATTCAATCTGAGCATTTCGAAACATTCTACACTTGGTTTAAGGACCATGTATGTATTTAGACATTTCATTTCACATATCTAAATATACATAAATTTTGAGTTAAAGTTGAAGTTGAATTTACATTTGTCTTTTTAATAGGTTCAGACCTTGCGAAGGACAAGTAATATTACATTTACTGAAAATGGTCCTCATACCTTGGCTAGGCGTTCAATGGTTACATTATCAATGGGTTTTGTTTTCGTGTGAAGGCTGTGGATGATCGTCGAGTGACTCAAAATAGTGGTGTAACTTTAAAGGCTGATACAATGACTTATGCTAGTCTGAAGGATAAGAGTCCTCGCGTCGGTGCTGTGTACTACTATGGACAGTTGACTGATATTGTCGAAATCCGGTACACTAACAATATGAAATATGTGTTGTTTAAGTGTGATTGGGTTGATAACACTAGGAGGAAAATGAAAGACGCTTTCAAATTCACATTAGTCAACTTCAATCGTTTGTTGTACCCAACCGATCGTGTTAGCAATGAACCTTTTATATTATCATCCCAAGCTGAGCAAGTTTGGTATGTTCCTGATCCCTTAGAACCAGATTGGCAAGTTGTGGTAAAGATGTCTCAAAGAGGTCTTTTTGATATGAATTCTAATGATGACGCTCAAGTTGAACCCTATATGACTCAACATTTGGAAGATAACGCTATACTTCGTGATGAAGAAATTGGTTGGGTGAGAGAAGGAACAGAAGGAACAACAATTGATGTTGATGAAGATGGTTGATCTTCATTTGTGATTGTTGAGGAAAAGGGTTGAACTATGCTCCATGTTTCTTAGGTTTCTATTATTTGCAAATAAGAAAAGTTTAAATATTGTTAAAATGTCTCGTGCTTAATTGTTGAATTTGTGAGAAATTTATATATGTTTATATGTTGTTTTATTATCAAGTGTAGAGCTTCATAAAGATTTTCTTTCTTTTTATAATGAATGTTTACTTGCTGTGGTGGTTGTTTTTTATTCAATTACAATGTCGGTTCTAATAGTTATGAGCTTCGGAGACATCGTTGTGGACTTGCATACGGATCTCTGTTCTTTGAAATGGCCCACGCAATTGAGAGGGAAATCACTACCTTGCAATTGAAAGTATGTTAAAGAGTTTATAGGTAATGTTTATGTTGCAAGTTTTTAGTGTTTAATCTAATTATAAATTATTTGTTGATATAGAAAAAGAAGCTTGTTACAGAGATAAAAAGAACTACTAAAACAAGAAATGAAGTACATTTTAGGACGTATTTCTCTTTCTTGTTTTATATTCAGATATATCTTATTATTTTTATTTGTATCTGCATTCTGCAGGTAGCAACTAAAATTTCAGTATGTCAGCTAATCAATCTTAAGCAACAAATAACAAAATTACAAGCTTGCTTACAGCAAGCAAATATCCCCAACTAAGCAGACTGAAGAGGAAACTGAAAAGCAAACTAACCAGGTTCATTGTTTAATTTTTCTTGTTCTTCTATTGGGTTTATCTTTTTTATGAATCAAGATGATTTATGTTTTTTATTACGGTTAATTGAATAACACATGTTGGGTAGTTTGTTTATTTATTTATTTATTTATTTACTTGACAGGTCCTAGATGAAGTTGGAGTTTATGTTGCCTCTCTAGTCAGTATTCATAGGAGTTTTCTTTATGAATTTATCTTGTTAGTTGATGCTATTTTTCATGTATTAAATTGGTTTTGAATTTAACTTGCACTCTTGATAGTTATCAGTATCGCCCAAAGGAAGAATTGTTGGGAAGACGACCGAGAATGCTAATAGGTATCTTGTGTTACATTATAAGTAAATTGATATCCATATTTCTTGTGTATTAACCTTTTCATATTTCTTTCATTTTAGGAGGAAGCAGAAGAGGAAGACCTTTAAGACCCCTTGCATTATGGATGAGGCTTTACGTGTACAGGCAAGTCCCTCGCTACCTTGCACTATTGATGGAGCATCTTCTCCATATGTTTCGAGGTAAACTTTACTGCTAAAGTTCTATTTGTTCTAAAACTGATTTGTATCATTTGTTTATATTTATATCTTGTGTTATATTATTAGTAAATTGATATCCATATTTCTTGTGTATTAACCTTTTCATATTTCTTTCATTTTAGGATGAAGCGAAAGAGGAAGACCTTTAAGGCCCCTTGCACTATAGATGAGGATTTACGTGTGCGGGCAAGTCCTTCCCTACCTCGCACTATGGATGGAGCATCTTCTTCATCTGTTTCATCTCCACATACAGTATCAACTACCTTAACACGATGAGGTCGAGGATTCACCCGAGGGATAAAGAAATAGAGTACAGGCACTAAGATCCAAGTAAAATTTGATGATAAGTTCAGCCGGTGGAGGATGATGGCAAAAGTTGAAGGGGAAATTGGGGTTGATTGTACATAGTGGGCATAGAGTCCTACTTACATATCTCAGTTGGAATGTGATGCATGTTGATATAAAGGAGAATATTTGGCAGGAGATGAAGATATATAGTTTTCCCTTTTGCTAATTACAGTTAGGGTTTATGCTTAGATTTTTGAATTTTTCCAAGTTATTAGTTATTAGTTATTTGATTTCTGATTTCTTGTTAATTGTGTTTAGTTATTAGTTATTAGCTTGCTTGTGCATTTGTGTATGCTCTATAATTATCAGGATGAAGTTGGCTTTCAATTTGTGCTTTGTAGGACAACTTGGTATACTGTCCAGATGAATTCAAGGAGATTTGTATGCAACTTTGTAGGACATCATGGAAAGATCCTAAAGCAAGACAAAGTCCAAGTATTGGGTTCCATTCAAGAATGATCCGGACATTGCTTCTAGAGTACCTAATAACATAGTGCCAACCTAGTAGAGGAAACTTGTGCAATATTGGGCGAGTAAAGAAGTACAGGTATATGTATTCTTTTTAAAATTTTAATTAATGTTTTAATGATAAATAACTAATGTTTGATATTCTAACCAATGTCATAGGCTATTGCTAAGAAGAATTCTTCTAATCGGGGATTTTGTGGGCCTCTACGTACGACCAGAAAGACATCTTTTTCAGATATTCGTTTCAATGTATTGATCTTGTGGCTGCACCTAAGGCATCATCTGAGACTGCATTTGGTGCTGCAGCTACAGCCGCACCTAGTGCACTTGGTGTGACACTTGTGGCTGCAATTGTGGCTGCACCTAGTGCTGTACTTTTGACTTATTATGTTGTGAACACTTGAGCTCCTAACTTGAAAAAAATTGTAGATGACACATAAAGGAGAGCGAATAGATAAGATGAGTCTCTGGAATAGGGCACACAACCTGAATGATCCCGATGTGGTGGCAATTGTGGTATGTCTATGGTTTAAATGTTTTTACACATATTTTGCTTTTTACCAAACATTGTCCTTATGTTTTCAAAATGTAGGAGGAATATAATGTGCATCTTTGGAAAGTTCCTAAGGAGCAACATACGATTGAGTATTGCGATGGGATTTACCATAAAATCATTGGGAATGATGGACATGGGTATTGCAAGACCTATGGGAGAGGAGTGCCCTGGAGTGCGGTGTATGCGCGAGGCAGCGGCCCATCCCAATCATTAGCAACCCCTTCATTTATTGATGAGATCACACAGCGTGTGACACAAGACGTTGAGTCTAGGTTCACTACGATGATCAGGAACCTAACGGCACGTGTTTTGTTCTTAGAGTCACAGGGTGTGGCTGGGAGTATGAGCTTAAGAGAGGTGTAATACTTACATATTAACGAATTTTACGTTTTATCAATTTGTATATATACATATAAAAATTATTAACACATTATACTAACATATTGTAGGTGTCAGATGCATCTAGTGGGCAACAAACTTCAAAAGAAAATGAATAGGTATGCATTTCTCTAGGTATTACCTCTAGTTGTTATACCCAAAATGTACTGGTAAAGGATCCCTTCACTAACATTAAGTAGCTTTATCTGGTAAAGGATCCTTTCACTAACATAGATGTTCATTTGCTAATAGCCTGGAGATGTGCATGAAGTATTGACTTTATGATTCCCCTTCCAAAAAGCATATTTACACATGAAACATATGAATTAATACCTTTTTCTATTAGTAACATATGAATTAATACGTTCAAGATGTGGAATTCAAAAAGGCATGCATGCGTAAATGTGATGTGGAATTCAGTAACATATGCTTAAATGTCTCGTACTACTGCCAAGGTAAAAATTTTGGAAAGAAATATGCTAATGGAGCAAATTTTAAAGTCTACAGCCAAGGGTGATGTGGCTACCTGGAAATCTCTTCCCTAGTTGTAAATTTCCCTGATTAATGTTGGAATTCCTATGATAAAATTAGCTATAATTTGTGGATATGAACTCAAGTATTGTGTTTTGACTTTGGACATGTGTGCCAGATAAGGATGCTATCCAAAATCTAGGGCCGGGAACATGGATAAGTTTATGCTTGTGAATTTACTTTATTGACCGAGAACAATGATCTATATGCATGCAGAAAGGCAATGCAGAGCAAAAAAATGATGAAAAACAATAGTCACGGTGTAGTCTCCTTTGCAAGGAGCCACGTATAGCTCACATATATGTATTTTTAAGATTATTGTAAATAAAGAACCTGTTTTTTGTGCAAATTAGTTTGAACATGTGTGGCAGTGTCAAGTTGTTGACACTGTCAACAAGTCTCAACTCTCAAGATGCAAATCTTTCTCAAAGGATGGGGAGAAAATGTCATAACAAAGAAGTGGGTAAAGGTGTTTGTTCCACCAAACTTGAGAAGCTTTGTTATCATAAAGAGGCAGTTGGGAACACCAATGGGGATGCAAAGATATGGTGAATCCAGGAGATCTGGGAGAAACATGTCCGTGCTGGACTGGCTTATCTCTCTTTCTCTATCTTTTTGTTTTTTTTTAAACATTTTCTTGCATTGCATTATTGCTGTCAACTCTAGAAAAAAATACACATTCTGAACTTCACTTTTTGTGTTAATGTTCTTCGAGAATTTCAGCATATATTATATAGATTTGGGATTTGAGATATTTAATGCATCTGAACTAGAAGTCATATGTTGTAAGTTAAAGAAGTTCCTCTTTTTGGTGGTGAAATTCGTTAATTATGGCTGGGAAACAATTAAGTTAGTACACTTTACTTACTGGGTTGGAATTGGATCGTGTTGTGAGTTCACCTAGTTGGAATTGCATGTTTTGAACACGAACTGTAATCTGTTGCCTGGACTTTTCTGACTTAATTATCTTTTGTAGTTTGCAGTATTGTATGAAGCCCGAGCAAATACTGGTATAGATAAAATGAAAATCATCAATGCAGTTGCAAAATCTGTTCCTACACCTCACAAGGTTGATCTCAACAATCCAGATAAGAACATAGTGGTTCAAATTTTCAAGGTAAGATGTGTTTTTCCATGTAAAATTTTTCCTTGTCCTCTTAACTCAATGAATTGACCTGAAACTGTATGTTAACTGTTTTCTATTAAGTGGTTATTACTCTTGTTTGTTTGTTTGAAAGACACATGGTTAAAATTTACATGATCCCTTTGATGGTTTCTCTAAGAGTATGAGCAATTGTTGCTTGGTTCTATGGATTGACAGCTTAAATGTGAAATCTGAGGCAACTCACATCATTCTTTATAATAATTGTCATTTCAATGTGGCATTAGAGAACACTCAAATCTAACAATTGTCATTTCAATTAGTGCTTTCCATGGGTACATCACATCTTATTTATCCACGTAAGCATCTGAGCATATTGAAATATAATTTTCAAGAACTTCTAGATGATTAAGGTTTGTGTTCCCATCTTTTGCTTTGCCGGACATACTTGTTGGGAGTATTGGGTTGATAATTGATTAAGGTATATGTGGGTTGATTTAGGTATATGTAGGCTAGTATGTTTTGGGAGTATTGGGTTGAGTTTTATCAATTTAGCAATTTAAGATGTTCATTATAATATGCTCAGCATTTAGTGATTAAAAAATATACTGATGTTGATATTATTGCTATAGAATGACATACGCAAGAATCTTGCATTCATAATAAAAATGGTAGTTATTTTATAGGTATGTATATAGTGTTTGAAATTGTAAATGGCACCTGGGTTGTGTTCTGATCTATTCCCCCTCATAATGTGTATTGATCAGGTGCAAGCTTGGGTTTGAGGAACATATATCTCAATGGTAACAAATTGAAACTCGACCGGTACCTTGTATAGTGGTGAACACCAACATTGTAGATTTTGACTTTACTAGCATTCTATCTAGATTGTATTTTTTTCATAAAAGAACTTTTTCCAAGTTTTTAGTTATAATAACTCACATATGGCTCCAATTTTGAGACTCAAATGGAATGCCTAATTAAACTACAATGCTATACTGTCTAAATTCTTGTCATTACTATTCTTAGAGTGCTTAACGTTACACTTTTATGCTGCTTTTTTTTTTCTTTTCTTTTTTTTTTTTTTTTGCGACGATAACAATATGGTCGCCAAAAATCATGTTAGTGTTTTTCTTTTTTTTTTTGCGACGGAAAAATAGTAGTCGCCATAAGTAGTTTAGGCGGTCACGAATAATTTGCGACTGTTGCTTTGCCGTCACAAAAAGTATTTGTCACCCTCACATTCGCCACCCCCATTTGCCGTCACACGGGCCATCGCAAAAAGTCTTTTGCAACTGTTTTTTTATTATTTACGACGGTTTATAACGGTCGCAAAAAGTGATTTTTTTAGTAAGCTAAACAACTAACAAGTAGAAATTCACTCCAAAACTTAGATAATTACTATGACAGAATCTACTTATGTTAGCTTACTAAAAATCACTTTGCGACCGTTAGAAACGTCAGTGAAATAATAAAAAAACAATTGCTAAAATCTTTAACAATCTAAAGGAATTCAATTGCAATCCACAACAATAACTATAGGTATATTAATGAAATTAATCAAAGGTCCACAATTCTATATATATCACATTGACCTATATACACTACAGGAAATGCCACTTTTGGCGACCAAAATATTGGTCGCCAAAAGCCCCATTTTTTTTGGTCGCCGAAACAAATTAGCGACTAATATTTTTTGTCGCCAAAGTCGTCGCCTATAGCCTGTCGGCGATAGTATTGGCGACTAAACTATTTTTGGTCGCTGAAAATGAACGTTTTGGCTACTAAACTCTGGTTAGTCGGCAAAGGTTATCTTTTGGCAACTAAAATATTAGTCGCCAAAAGTGAACATTCGGCTACCAAACTCTGAGTAGTCGGGAAAGGGTATATTTTGGCGACTAAATATTTAGTCGCCAAAAGTGTTCAAATAAAATAAATTAAATTTTCAGCGACTAAAACTTTTTGTCGGGAATAAGTTTTAGTCACAACATTACTACATTTAGGGACTAAAGAATTTAGTCGCCAAAAATATTATTTTTCATTTTATTAAACTTTTGGCTACTAACCATTTGGTAGCCGAAAGTCTTCATTTATTTTTAGCTACTAAATTTTTAGTCACCAAAAATCTTTGGATTCTTTATGGCTACCAAATATTTAGTCCCTAAAAATATTGATTTCCTTTTTGGCTACCAATTGGTTAGTCACTAACAAATTCACTTCTTTTTTTTTTCGCTGCTAAACATTTAATGGAAAAAACTTTATTTTGTGTTTTTTTTTATTATAATTAATTTCTTCACAACCTGTATTTGTTTCGTGCAACCTGCACCCTGTATTTAAACAAAATAATACATATATCTATTTCTATTTCGTTTCAACAATACAAAAATTTGATCTTTTAACATCAAATTCTATACAAATCTGAATTATCCAACCCAAAATAATAATTCCATACAAACACAAAATCATACAAAAAAGATGTCCTCTGTACAAAAAATTCTACATCAAATGTCATTTACAGAATATTTTGAAGGTGTAAACATGATGGGAAAATTAAATTTATTTACTAAAACACTTGCTTAATTTAACAATGAAGCCATTGATCTAAACGCTTCTCATCCTTCAAGCTTGCTTCATATAGTTTGGTACCTTTCTTTCTGAAGACACCAACTGCAAAATAATAATCAACCTCCCAATCAGCGGAAGCATTTAGCAAATAAGTATAGTTAATTAAACAAACCAAAAACTCAAGGGATTCAACCTTGCCTTAATAACCATGAATTGCTCTAGCACATTATCGAGATCCACTATTATAAAATATGATCACTAATTTAAATTTAGTCTAAATGGCAAGAGTTAGAAAGGTCACCTAAGATAGTGTTTGGTTCACTAGATGAAATAGAATGAATTGATCATTACATCAAAATATTTATTCTCATATTTGGATGACAAACAAAAAAAGTGAAAAATACGTTGAAAATAGAACATCATATACCAATGAAATGGAATGTTCATTCCGTAAGGAAGATTAAGGAATAATCATTCTATTCCATTCTAGCCAATCCCAATGAACTGAATAGAGCATAAATATATATAACCAGATCATTCATGGTATTTTTTGTTTGGTTTCAACAAACAATTTTTTTTTTTTTTTTTTTTTAAAATACCATAGGAGCACCAAACAGGGTCAATTTCAATGAATAACATGTTGTAAAAGCATATAATAGTTTTATTGGGAACATATAGAAACAAAACAAAAAAGATTTGTATTTTAAATCATATAGTACTGAACCTAAGTTAAGCTAGCATAAATGACAGGACATATAATTCCCTTCATGTCTACACATTTGATCAAATCCCTAACAAGGCCATGGATATCGCAGCGAGCTGAAAAGTTCACGACAGCCTAGCGATCGATCTTTGTTGGGTCCACTAGTTTCTACACCAGCAAAGAAAAAATTTGTAAGAACACAAAATTAAGGTTAAACTGTGCCAAGAAAAGATGTGTACAAATATACCTTTGCCCAGGCTGGCTTTCTTCATTGAAGTATGTTAGGACTCGTTCGAAATATTTGACATACCTCTATGAAAGCAGAGGAAAAAATTAAGCTGAATGAGATAAGATGTAAGGAAGCTCATTGAAAAAAAATAAAATGCTGCTTCGCCCAGGTATGATAAGTTGTTCTGACCATCCTCTCTTACCAATCAAAACTTAAATTATTCAAGATGACTATCATGACATGCAAATTGATCATGGAATTACAAATGCACTAGACAAGCACAAGTAAACAGCTACTGTTGTCTAGAAATAAGATCAGGTGAAGGTTTGTGCAAATTGGGTGCAAATTGATCAGGTGAAGGTTTGTGCTGCAATATTGTTGGCAGCTTCTTTAGGGGCATCCTTTTTTATTGGAGCTTTAGCTGGGGCCCTTCTAGGAATCTCTGCACCCAATTCAAAAAATTTATCCAAATTTTACCCCAAAAATGGGGAAAAAAAATCACTCAAATGATGGAACTATGAGGTGATCATTGTAAAATTCAATAAGTGATTTGATACTAGCAAGCCAAAACCCCTCATATCATTTGACATAAAATTTACAATCTATGATCATCTCAGCCAAATAAACCAAAACAAAACTAATGTTCCATGAGCTTTTACTGTCATATTGATAAAAAAAAAAAGAAGGGCTAAATAATTTTCAACATCATCTCAAACAAATGATGGATCAATTAGATGACAATACAATAACTGCTGAATGTTTTTTCAGTATTGCCCTTCACATTCAGTAACTGCCATATCTAAAAACTACAACATATCTCATCAATAAATGCATACAAACAAACACAATGGTGAGATTATATCCCAATTTTTGATGACCATGTTCCATGGGGCTTGGTTAATTATGCAGTGGTTTGATTTGCTATTAATGTCTATCTCTCTAATGATCTTCATTAATGTCTATCTCTCAATAAAATCACAATACTCTGTAACAGAGTTACAATGGTGTACATATATTGGTGACCATGTTCAATTGTGAAAGCAGATTGAAACAGATTCAAACACTCCATGTTCCAATTGTTTCTGATAAATTTGTCACTTGAGCATAGAATCAAACACTTGGTGGGCAAAAAATTTAACAATCCACATATCAAACAAACAATCACCTAAACCAATTATCCAAATTCAGAGTTTATGATCTAAATTTTCTAAATAATAATAGACCATAGATAATGAACCCAACAAAATACTAAAACCCAGATGAATTAAGCAAATGGCATTACTAATCCGTAAAAAAATAAATGAAAACCTGGAAGAGTGGGCATGGTGCAAGAAGCGACGGGCTTGGTCTAACATGAACTAGTTTCATAATACATAAAACTGATTGACAATGACAAAAGATTGAATAATCTATCATCTAGTTCTTATACTAGTTTCATAATACATAAAACAAAAATTTAAACTAGTTTCATACTAGTTTTTATTCTTCCCACCTCCAAGTTTCCCTGCATATATATATATATAAGACAAATGCGGCCCAACATTGATATATGTATTATAGATGTATACATTTCAATCTTCTTCTAGTATATATTAGGGCATCTATATATATATATGTGTGTGTGTGTGAGAGAGAGAGAGAGAGAGAAATTAATTTAATCAAACCATCAAAAACTATATGAAACCCCATCTTGTAAGTCTAACAAATCCCAAACTATATGAAACCTAAGCAAAGCTTCATCACATTCACAAAACTAGGGTCTAGGGTTTGTTTTCTTTGGTCATTCATTCTTTATTGCTCCCCCAATCCCACCATACCCCAATTTGATTTTAATAAACCCAAAGCATGATATAACCCAATTTGATATAAACATGAAGTATGATTTCAATAAACACAAAGTATGATTGCGTAATTTGTGGCCGTTGGTCCACTTTATATCAATGCAAATTTTTTTCCAAGAATATAAAATAAAAATTTAAAAAAAAAAAGTACAATACTTACAAGAAAAAAGAAAATATTTCACACCTACGAATTTATTTGACATAATTCCCTAGAGATGTATAGTCAAGTTAGGCAACGCAACCAACCAAAAGAAATAGCAACTTGCTTCATCATCAAATCTCTCTAATCAAAGCTCTCTAAATAACAATGAGCAACATTGCTTCAAGTCATACAACCAAACAATAATGGATTTGCAAGGTTTTTAAGGAGTTTGACTTCTTCCTCAAGCTTTCTAATGTGAGCTTATTAAGAAAATTTAAAGAAAAACAAAATTGATAAAGCAATCCAGTCAAAAAGATAAAACCAAATCAAATATATAGTACCACAAACACAAAACCAGTGTTGGGTTAAAGCAATCAATAACATGTTTGTAAGAATTCATAACATAAATGTAAATAAAGCAATTAAATTGGACATCAACAATACCCGTGTTTTCTCTCTTGAAGCACTACTGAGTCTTGGCAGCAATTGAAACCTTCATAGATATAGTGGCACCAAAATAGAAGCTATCAAAAAAAAAAAAAAATTTAACGAAATCAATACCAAAAACAATTGAAGTTGAAGAGACTTAGTAAATTGACATTATTAAGTCCCATTTAAACATTCAGATCGAGCATCCAAGTTAAACACTAAACCCCAAATTGAAAAGCCCCAAATTTTGAAATTGGAAAACCCTAGACCCTAATTTTGAAATTGAAAAGCCTCAAATCAAAACTCAAAACCCTAATATCTGAACATGGACCTGAAATTGGGTGGTGGAAGGGAGAGGTGAGAGAGCTCCGGCCGGAGGGAGAGGGGAGACGGCTCCGTTTGCTTCGTTTGAGGGTCTTCGTCGAGCGGAGGGAGAAGCCAAGACGAACTGGGCTGCGAAGGAGGTAACTCTGAAGGACTGCTCTTCGCTCTCTCTCTCCAGCCGTGTTGTAGTTTTTGCTCTATTTTTCCTCCTCTTTTTCTTTAGGCAAAATTTAAGGAGGGAATTTTAATTTAGCCAAAATTTTGGACTGTTTGTCTTAAATATTGAGAAGAAATTTCAATTTAGGACAAAATTTTGTAGTAAAATTTGATTTGGCCTTAATTTATACATTTTTTAATTTTTATTATTTATGTTCATAATTTTACCTTTATTAAAGTTTAATTAATATTTTAAATGCAAAAAATAAATTTAGAGAATTTTTTGATTTTAACCAATAATCCGGTATAAGATATAATGATGATGGTAGTCATGTATTCTTTATCTTTCAATCGCCACCATACATCGTTGTCAATGGCCCTGTTTGACAAGTTTTAGTTAGAATATCTAATAAAGACAAGCAAAATGTCACATTTAATTCATAATTATTTTAATTTTTCCCTCACAGCCATCAAATTAATTAAAAAAAAAAAACCATCTTCTCAAAAACAACTATTTTAGCCTGACTAAAATAGCCAAAAAACCAAATAGTGGTGAAGGTGGTAGAGGAGATGGGTGGTGAGAGAGAGCGATAGACAGAAAAGAGACATAGAGAGAAGAGAGTCGGACGAGAGAGACAGAGAGAGATAGAGAGAAGAGAGATGAGCAAGAGAGACATAAAGAGAAGAGAGATGAGTGAAAGAGAGAAAGAGAAGAGTGGTGGTAGTTGAATGGCATTTGCAGTAGTGGTAAATATGGTAGAGAAGATGGGTGGTGAGAGAGAGAGATGAGTGAGAGACGAATAGAGAAAAGAGATAGAGAGACAGAGAAAGAGACAGAGTGATGAGCGAGGAAGAGACAAAGTAGTCGCTAAAAGTGCATTTTCTTGTAGTGGATCGATAAATCGAAATGGAGCTCAATAAATACAGAAGACAGATAATTCAAAACTCTTTTCAAAACTTAATTCAAATCAATTTTTTAAATATTTTAAATATTTTAATATTTTAAAAATATTTTAATTTTGTGAGAGACAGATAAAGAAGAGAGATAAAGAGAGATAGAGTGATGAGTGAGAGAGAGAGATAGACAAAGTGGTTGCTAAAAGTGGTTGCTAAAAGTGTATTTTCTTATAGTGGATCAATAAATCGAGAAGGAGCTCGATCAATCGAGAAGGAGCTCGATAAATAGAGAAGATGGGAGTAAGAGAGTGAGCAAGGCGAACATAGTGAGAGAGAAATAGACAAATAGACAAGTAGATAGAGAGAGAGAGAGAAGAGTGATGAGTGAGAGAGAGACAGGAAGAGAGAGATAGACAGAAAAAGAGATAGAGAGAGAAAGAGAGAGAGATAGAGAGATAGAAAAAGAGAGAGAAACAAGAGATGAGCGATAGATAGACAAAAAGAGAGAGAAATAGAGCAAAAAGAGATGAGCGAGAGAGAGACACAAAAAAAGAGAGAGACAGAAAGAGAAGAGAAATGAGCAAGAGAGATAGAGAGAGATAGAAAGATAAGAGAAAGAGAGAGAGAAAAAAAAAAGAAGAAATGAGAGCGATAGAGATAAGAGAGATGAGCGAGAGAGACAAAGAGAGAAAACAGATGAGAGAGATAGAGAGAAGAGAGATAGGCGAGAGACACAGAGAGAAAATGAGAGAGAGAAACAGGCAGACATAGAAAGAAGAGTGATAAGTGAAAGAGATAAAGAGAAGAGAGAGAGATAGAGACAGAGAGACAGGAAGATGAAAAAATGAATGAAAAGAGAAATGTTATATCAAAAGAGTAAGACGACATTGTTTTTTTTAATTTTTTTGGCGACAGAAAAATACCGTTGAATTTATTCAAACCATTTTGTGACTGTATATATATGAAGCTATCTCAAAACCACAATCACTATGCTAGGTTAGAGTTTTTCAAAAACTCTTTTGAGAAAATTATACTTTCTTGTTTTTCGTGTTATATTGTTTTTACTGAATTTTTTTTTTTTTTTTTTTGAGACGGCATTTTCTGCCGTCGCAAATAGTTCTGTCTCATATACCCACTTTTCTTGTAGTGAGGAATGAGAAGGAGTTGTGTGTGACAGTGAGATCTCACACGCAAGAGAGAGAGCTGGAGGAGGGCAGAGGCGTGAGAGAGTGAGAAAGAGAGAGAGAAAAGAAAGAAGTAATAAAGTTTCCCTCCGAAGTTTCCCTCAGATATGAAGCACAATTTTTAAATTTTGTAATTATAATCGCTGACTAATATTTAGTCGGTAAAAGTAAAATAACAACTTCAAAAAAAATTAAAATAAAAGTAACAAATATATTAAAATTATATTTAAATAAAAATATAAGTAATAAAATTATAAATTAAAAAAAAAGGCAAAAATTAAATTATCTTAAATATTTGTCCTAATATTTTTTGTATTGAAAAATATAATAATATATTTTAAATTTTATATTCTTATATTTTCTTATATTCTTATATTTTATATATATATATATATAATAAGAAAGAAAAGAAGGAAAGAAAATTTTAAAAAAAGAAGGAAAATTTTTTTAATAAAAATTATGAGCCAGCTCAACCCGTGTTTTTTTTTGGGGGGGGACTCCTGCATGACTAACTAGGCACTAATCAATTTTTTAGAATTTTAGAACATGCAATATGTATATTTTCTCATAGATAAAGACAGATGAAGAAATCATGTTCAAGTGGATTTAATTAATTTATTATTCAGTTGTAACTAGCAGTCAAAATCATTTTCTCAAGCATATCTTAGAAGTCAAAATCATTAACGCATAACTAAAAAATATATACGCACATCCCCAGCTTAGGCCTTCAGTTCAATTAGCATTAAATCGCCAATTACTTTTATAGATCCCTCAAATTTTAAAAAAATATATCTAAATTAAGTGAATTAAGTGAGTACTTATTTTGTATTTTAAAAAAATCACAAATATTTTCTTTTTTAAATATATCTAAATTAAGTGAATCTAAAAAATAAACAAATTTGCTTAAAATATTTAAAAAAGTTGAAAAAAATAATTATTAAAAAATTAAGAAAAATTTTAAAATCTAAAATAATATCAATAAGTCTTACAAATCAGATTTATTTACTTATAAGTCATGAGTGAATTTTTTTTACACACTTAGCCCTCGTTTTGATAATGATATTGAAAAATTGAAAAATTTATTTAAATGATAAATTATTACATTTTAAAAATATTCATTACATTTTTATAATATTACATTTTAATAATATTAATTTTTCATTACAACCCTACAGAAATTACCATTACCTAAAGGAACACTTTACCATTATTAAACAATCGGCTGCCAAATTATTTAGTAGCCAAAAGTAGGCCTTTGGCGACTAAAAAGTAATTTAGTCGGTGAATCCCCTGTTTTTGGCGACCAAAATTTTGGTCGCCAAAGGTATTTTATAATTTTTTTATTTTCATTCGGCTACCAAACTATTTAGTAGCCAAAAGTAGGTCTTTGGCGACTAAAAAGTAATTTAGTCGGTGAATCCCCAGTTTTTGGCGACCAAAATTTTGGTCGCCAAAGGTATTTTATAATTTTTTTATTTTCATTCGGCTATCAAATTATTTAGTAGCCAAAAGTAGGCCTTTGGCGACTAAAAAGTAATTTAGTCGGTGAATCCCCTGTTTTTGGCGACCAAAATTTTTGGTCGCCAAAGGTATTTTATAATTTTTTTTATTTTCATTCGGCTACCAAACTATTTAGTAGCCAAAAGTAGGTCTTTGGCGACTAAAAATTCTTTTAGTCGCCAATTGTGATATGTTTAGCTACTAAAAAATTTTTTAGTCGCCAATTGTATTTTTTTTAGCTACTAAATTTTTTTTAGTCGCCAATAATCAACATTCCCCTACTAAAAAAAATTAGTAGCTAAAAGGTTGACTTTTGCCGACTAAAATTAATTTTGGTAGCCAATTCCCACGCTTTTGGCGACTAAATTTGTTTTGGTAGCCAAAAATGGTCAGCAAAAATGTGTTTTCTTGTAGTGATATGTAGCAATCTTTTCATATATTGAAAAAAGTATTGATGCTCAGAAATCACAATAAAAAATTGTCAAGAATTGAAATATAAATATGGCCTCAATGAACAACAATTGAAATATAAGAAGTAGATAGAAAGAGGAAACACAATGATCGAAGAGAAGAAAAGAGTACGAATAGAGCGATTCTCTGTTGAAAATTGAAACTACATGAAATGAAATAGTGAAAAACAATAATCACGTACCTTTGAAGAAATCGAGAAGAACAAAATTCCAAATGATATTGAAGGCATCGATCATAAGAAGAAATCGTAAAGAACATAAATTGAAGAATAGAAATCGCGAAGGACAAATGAATCCATCGATCCAAACCCTAGCAAATATATATATATATACAGAGAGTATGCGAGAGAGAGAGAGAGAGAGAGAGAGAGAGAGAGAAGGGGGTGATAAAAATGAGAGAGAGAGAGGGATTAAGAGATCATGAGATATTGATAGATCAAGAAAGAGAGAGAGTGTGATTCATACCGGCGTTCTTCAGATGACGATGGGCGAGCGAGAGAAAGGGGGCGATGTCAAGAGTTTGAGCAAGGATGACTAGGGAAAATATAAATAAAAGAAAATAAGAGAAATAAAGCACACAGATAAATTAGACCTTGGAAAATAGTATATTTTTTGCTACGATTAAACAGACAATGGCCACAACAAAAAAAAAAAAGAAGCAAAAAGCTAATTTTCTAGTAGTGTCATCACCATTTGCTATTGTCATCATCACCATAGCCACCGTCTACCATTGCCTGCGACCGCCATCGTCACTATTTGCCACCATCCCTCAACAATCATTTTTTTCATATCTCCACCAAATTCATTTGTGATAACAAAGTTTCGTGCACAATCTCTCTTAACTCATATATGTTTATCTTTTCTTCTTTTTTTCTCTCGTTCTTCTCTTTCCCTCTCTGCTATCTCTCTTCCATTTTTCTTTGTTTCCTCCACATCGCACAATAAAAGTTCACCACCACAATGAAATTTCAATAAGAGAAATTTATCTGAGTAAAATTTCATTGAGACACATTAAGTGGAATTGTACTTAAAATTTATCATTTTAGAACACTCAATTTGATATATTTATATATATATATTTGAAATTATGGACCTAATTTTTGTAATTGATTCTCAAATTTAAAATTTTTGATTTTTTTATAAAAATTTCTTTGAGTTTGGATAGTGAGATTTTCACTGTGCAAAAGTTAGTGAAATCTCACTATTTTTTCACTAGCTTTCCTCAGAAAATTTCATGATTTTTGATATAAACATTTTCATTATTTATAGATTTATTTGATAGATTTTGATGAAATGATTATAAAAATATAAATTTGGCAAAAATAGGAATATAAATAAAAAAAAAGTATTAAATTTTAAAGTTTTCCAATCACCTAAAAAGTGAAAAAGTGTTACTGTTCTGGTATTTTCATCCAACGCATTTTTGGAGGACCTTGACTAGTGTTGAAAGGTTTATTGTTCATATTCTTCTAAAAACTTAGGAGGGAGTTGAAAAAAAATTCCCCTAAAAAAACTCCTTAAACATTTTCATGCATATTCTACTTTTTAAACCATTTTTTTACTCAAGTTATTTAAAGCATATCAAACTATAAAACATTTTTAGCCATGACATTTAGAATTAAGAACTACACTTGTGCTTGTGGTTTGATAAAATTGAAAATCAAGTACTAGAAAATTTACTTATTAAACATGTAATGTTAAATATCTAAATTGTAATAACAAAATTTATAATTTTTTTTGTTTTTTTAAAATAACATGCTCAAATGTTACTTTTAATTTTGATTTTTAAAATTAAAAAATTACAATTTGGTATGTTTTTTGAGCCCCGAAAAACAAAAACAAAATGTTATGACCCATTTACTCGTTTATTGCAATAGCATCCAAGATCTAGGTGATAAAATAAAATAAAAAAATAGCATCCAAACACTAGGGAAAAAAAAAACGGAGGTGGATTCCCACCAATGCGGCTGTTTGAGTACGTAGAGTCTATCAAAGAGTCAGTTTTAATGGTTCAAATTATTCATTTTGTCGAGTATTTTGTATATATCTGTTAGCACCATAAATCTACAATTTTTATTATTTATATAATTGCAGGACATGTGGCATCCTCTTATTCATTTGGAAGTTAAAAGAAGTTATAGAGATGATGGAGAATATGAAGGACAAAGTGGATGAGTGGAAGGACACATGGCAAGACAAAAATGAAGATGGAAGAGTGGGTAGTTTTAGGTGGTTATTGGGTAGTTATTGCTGGAAGTTTTTTCCTACAAATATTTGCCTATAAATAGTCATTCATGGCTACATTGTAAAGGACCCAGAACTTAAATCAAAGATACTTGATTTCAATATTTCTTGTCATTTTCCTTATCTTAGGAGTAGTTTAACATAGATTTATATTTCGAAGCATTTATTTTCAGCACTTTCATTTCGAAGCATTTCATGCACTTCCTTTTCAAAGCATAGGAGTAGAGGTAAGTAATTATCACTTTGATTGTTCACTCAATCGTCTTTCTCCGTCCCTCATTCTTCTTTTAATTTTTCTTTTCGCTACACTTGGCAACTTTGAAGTCCTCTTCGTTGAGGCAAAATAACCGTCAACACAATCGCTTGATAATTGGCTTGAATTTAATCTGTAAGGATTTTTCAATCCTTGCTGGCACGCTCGCATTTATGATATTTTCCTTCGTAGGAAAAATAAGCCAACAATTTTGGCACGCCCAGTGGGACAGCCAAATATAAGAAATGACAAACGATTTGGATTTCGCCATTCGAACTTGTCAGTTTGAAATATATTGGCGTGAAAGAAAAATTTTGGATCTTCAAGAAGAGATCCATTTTCTTGATGAAATAAATTTTCATCTATTACAATATTATTTGGTGGAAGAAAAAAGACACAATTTAATTGGAGAAATTCATCAACTTGATATGAAAATTCGCCAATGGAATGATGAGTTATCAACTCTCACTACCAAGTCATTAACTGAGGCTTTAATGGCCGGAATTGGTGAATTTTTTCAGAATTTTTCCATGGTTAAAAATAGCAAAAGTAAAGAGTTGATTTCATCAATGGCTCGGGGGGTTCAAGAGTCCGTTTTAAAAGAGCCAAATTATGAAATTAACACAACAAAAGAGCATGTTCTTGAGCCAAATTTGGCTAAGAATGATGTTTCATGTATGACTCGGGGGGTCCAAAAACCAAATTTTAGAGAGTCAAGTCATGAAAATAATATATCTATGGGTGATTTTCATAAGCCATTAATGGCTAACATGGAAAAACAACCCACTTTGCCAAATAATTATGAGAACCTATTCGGCAAAAGTCATGTTTTTAAAACAAACATGGTCAAAAATAATGAACAAGCCACTGTTCATGAATTCAAAATTTTTGACATTTTTCAAAATGTCAAAAAGTATGAATTTTCATGGTCACACTATACCATGACTTTGGTGTTCAAAATCCTTTTTGGATTTGTGGTTCACATCTAAATATAATTCTGATGATGTGGTTAATAAAATTAACAAATTGTTCTTATGAGTTCGAAGCACTAAGAATAAGGGATGACCATTTAAAATGCATGAACTTGGCTAGAAAAAGCCTGTACATTTAAATAAATGGTTGAGAATGGCTTATCTTTTCAAATTGATGGCCAGTTGTTTGTATGTACACAATCAAAGCATCGAAGATACATTCGAAGCATCAAGAGTTGTTTCGAAGGTTGATTACTTCACCTTCGAAGCTGTATAAAGCTTTAAAGATACATTCGAAACATCAAGAGTCGTTTCGAAGGTTGATTACTTCACCTTCGAAACTGTATAAAGCTTTGAAAACTTTCGAAATGTGTACATATCTTCAAATATATGTAAAATGACAATTAATTAGTTGTCGAATAATGCCTGTTTTTGGCATGATGAGTTGGTTCGAAGAACAACAGTTTTTGGTGTCTTCGAATAATTAATAATTGGTTCGAAGCACAAAATTAATATTTTCATTAATTATGTATGAACCAGAACATATAAGATTTGAATAACTACAATGTTGGCCAAAAACAGCTTCGAAAGCCATTTTGCCATAAGTTGCTTCGAAAGCCGTTTTGCCATAAGTTGCTTCGAAAACTGTTTTGCCATAATTTTGTAAGCTTCGAAGCACTCTATCTTGCGTTAACAACAGCTTCGAAGAAATAATAATGGTGGTTGTGAACCTTCGAAGCTTTGCCGAGTATTTTCGAGGATGTAATTCGTCCTTTGTCGGCTCCATCGACCTTCGAAGAATGATTTTGGTCCTTTATACCACTTTCGAAGCTTGTTACTAGTCATAATTCGAGTCATCTAGTCATAATTTCATACTCATTCGAAACACTTCATTGGTGCTATTACATCATTCGAAGCACTTTGTTGATAGTATTCGAAGCATTTTATTGCTTAGATTAATCATGTGCTTGGTTCGGCCCTTTAAAAATTCAAATAAATATCATTTTTAAGGGCCGCGGGGGGTAATGTTAGCACCATAAATCTGCAATTTTTATTATTTATATAATTGCAGGACACGTGGCATCCTCTTATTCATTTGGAAGTTAAAAGAAGTTATAGAGATGATGGAGAATATGAAGGACAAAGTGGATGAGTGGAAGGACACATGGCAAGACAAGAATGAAGATGTAAGAGTGGGTAGTTTTAGGTGGTTATTGGGTAGTTATTGCTGGAAGTTTTTTCCTACAAATATTTGCCTATAAATAGTCATTCATGGCTACATTGTAAAGGACCCAGAACTTAAATCAAAGATACTTGATTTCAATATTTCTTGTCATTTTCCTTATCTTAGGAGTAGTTTAACATAGATTTATATTTCGAAGCATTTATTTTCAGCACTTTCATTTCGAAGCATTTCATGCACTTCCTTTTCAAAGCATAGGAGTAGAGGTAAGTAATTATCACTTTGATTGTTCACTCAATCGTCTTTCTCCGTCCCTCATTCTTCTTTTAATTTTTCTTTTCGCTACACTTGGCAACTTTAAAGTCCTCTTCGTTGAGGCAAAAGAACCGTCAACACAATCGCTTGATAATTGGCTTGAATTTAATCTGTAAGGATTTTTCAATCCTTGCTGGCACGCTCGCATTTATGATATTTTCCTTCGTAGGAAAAATAAGCCAACAATATCACTCATAAAAAAAATTAGGTCGCACTAATATTCCTAATCTATTCAATTTATTGTGTCATATAAATAAATAAAAGACGATAATTGTGTTTTTAAAAATAGATCATTTATTTTTCTTTTTCGAAAATATGATAAATTGAATAGATTATGATTATTGGATCGATTTATTTTTTTGTGTGGATGATATACACAAAGTACCTGATAAAATTGAATATTTTAGATCATCAAAACGGGACATTGATAGGCCTCACAAGCTTAAACAACGCCCTTCAATCTAGGAAACCACGGGGAAAAAAAAATTGATAATGATAATTGCGCTATAATTTTACCGTTTACACTATACTTTTAGTGTCTTACGCTTCCTTTTTGAGAGGCTAGAAGATAAAAAATAAAAAATAAAAAAATAAGGATAAATTACAAATACACCTTTTGAGATTTATTTAAAATACAAATTGTTTCATGTGGTTTGGAAAATAACACATTCCTCCCTGTCAGAATTTTTTTAATTTTTTTATTTAATAGAATTAATGGAAAAATTGAAATTTCTAACTATTCACCTATACAATAATAAAATTATATAAATTATTAATTAAAAAGAAATTTTAACATTATTAAAAACTGTTAATTAACTCGATAATTTATTAATAAAATGACATATTTGTTATGAAATTAGAAACTTTAGGTGCATAATGTAATTTCTAGAACCATGGAGATAATTTGTAATTTAAGTAAACCTCAAAAGGTATGTTTGTAATTTGTCCAAAAAATAAAGAGTTAAAAGAATCTAAGAGGGATGTACTTTAAGTAAAAAAAAATATTATATCATTTAAAAATAAAAAAAAATAAAAAAAATTCTCATCCATAGCACAGGTGTACTACTAGATGCATTAAATTTTTTACATTTTTTTTTTTCCATAACTTTATAAAACCCCATAATTTTTATGTATGAGAGACAATGAAAAAAATGAGTGTGAATAACATTTTTTTATTTGTAGATAATGAACTTTTATCCCGTGCATAGTACGATATTTATGTTAGTTTTGATAATGACAATTCCTTAGCTCCCTAGCACCAAAACAATGATAAATGGAGGAGGAAATGGGTGGTGATTGAGACTTGACCTCGTTTTTTCACTCCTCCCTCGCTCTACTAGCCTTTTACATGTGGGGTTAGCTTCCCTCAGACCGTGATTGAATTTGAGGGTATTATTGGGTCTGTAGAGATTCATTACGAATCCTATTTCGATAATCTGAATCGTTAAATGTGTAAAATTTATCGAGTATTATATATTTATAAAAATCATGTTGATTAGATATCGATAAATACGTGATCAAATCAATTTTGTATAAAAATATAAACGATGAAAAAATAAACGGTTGACAGAAATCTGATTTGATGAGATAGCTATCGATAAATACTTGACGATTTTTATACATTAAACGGTTCGGATTGTCGAAACGGGGCCTGTGATAGGTTCCCACGGACCCAACAATACCATCCAATCCGATCACGGACCTGATGAAAGCCCTTTAAATCTTGCTATATATATTAGGAGGGTGAAGAGAAGCAAAATTCCTCTAGTAATCTTGAAAATATTTCCGTTCTATCAGGTTCAATAAATGACGGTTTCTAAAAAAGCCACATTGCAACTTAATTTGAGTTGAGATGGTAAGTTGACTGTTAAAATTTTTGAAAAAAAAAAAAAAGAGGGGGGTGGTTAAACCAAAGTATAATTTAGTGTAAAATATAAGGATTCAAGATATAATTTAATCTTTTGTCTCTTTCAAAGATTTAAATTGTCTTTTAAATGATGGAGAACAGAGATACCCTAACACTTAGCATAAGGTCTTATAAATACATTCAAAATACACGTCATTATTGACAAATCACACTTATTAATTAAGTTAATTATTTTTACATCTTGTAAGAGTCAAATATGAGAGGAGAGGTGTCATGATCAACCACTTAACCACCTAACCTCACCATTATATTATTATATATTAAAAGAATTCAATCACATGTTGAAGTAAGGCAAAGGCGTGTTCATTTCATTCATTCTTAATCTCAAATTGGATGCATTGGAACATTTCAAGATTTTGATTTTTAAATGCCTAATTCCTCTGTTTTGGGCCATCCATATTTAACAGTCAATTATTATTTAAATAATTGCGTTCTACTATTTTATTATTTGAAAGCGTTGTGTTGTATTGTATTGTTAGTATTATATTAAAAATATATATTAATAATAGAACTCAATGTATTAATATTGTATTCATAAATAAAATAATAAATATAATAAAAATATAAATTTGTAATAAATGTAATACGTCAACTTATAATCTCATGGAATCCATTACATGAGAATAATTGTTGGAGAAACAGACAATTGAACGCTTAGCTGGGGAGCCGAAATAACTGACTTTAGCCAATGTCTATGTCCGTATCAATGTCATTGTCAATGTTCATAAGGATGTAAATTTGGTCCATTGTCTCGCTGCTCATTGGAAGCTTGTCTGTAGCCTGGTGTGGTCTGGACCCGAGCCCAACCCGGGTCTTGGGCCTAGGCTAGGTCCATCTGTTGCGAAACACCAATAAGCCCAGTGTTATTTTTTGTGAAAAAAATACAAGTTTAGTGGAATAAAATTTTAGAAAATTAAAAAATGGTCAGGTCCGCCCCAAGTTCGAACCCAGGTCCAGGCTTGTCAGCTCCCCAAGGCCCGAATACCCCCTGGGCCTAATATTTGGGCCCATGGATTGGCCCGAATTTTGGCAAGAGCCCGCGTTGCATGACAATGGGTCGGTCAGAGCCCAGGCCTGGGTGGACCAGGCCAAATTTACACCCCTACCCATAACAGAATCCACATTAGTCTCAACAAATTTTGAGTCAAATTATAACCAAAAAACTATTTTTGTATTTTAGTTAATATTTTTTGTATATACACACTACATCAGACTCTATTCTAAAATTTAATTTTATAAAATATTCACTTTTATGATCTATTAGATTATGTAAACAACATGCCCAAACAACTTCCAGCATCTTCTAGGAGAAGTTTTTTTTAAAAAAATAATAATAATAAATAATAATGATGGTGTAGCAACAAATCATCCGGCCGACTGATCGGCAAGATGTCCGGTAAATATTGTATTTCATATTCTTAAAAAAAAAATATGGGGCAGCAGTCAGTCATCCGACAGGATGTTTTGTCAAATAATTGGCAGGATGTTCAGTCACTCTTAAGAATAAATAATAAAATATTATATAAAGCGAGATACTGTAGCAATAGAAAATTTTATTTTGCAATAGGCAACCTGGTAGAGGATTGATTTGGAACGTTGACTTGCTAATATAACCCCAAAACTATAATAAAGAGCCTGATGATGATACTCTAAGAAGTCATTCAATGGTCTTTGAACAATATTCTATATAAATCATTTATTACTTGATAATTGTAAAATTATCTCTTAAAAATTTAGTAAAAAATATTGAGTCTCACTATTTTAATTAATAAATATCAAGTTGAAATATCACATAGACTTGCTCCAAAAACACAGTAATTTTCCCAATGTCCATGTATATTCAGTTAAGGATTTTTATCTAAAAAATATTTTTACTAGTTATATCGTATAAGAATTTTAAGATACAAGAATATCAAAAACTTGATAAAAACAATTGTAAGACTAGAATCTAGAGTTTGAGCAGAGATTAAAGAAGTTTTAAAAAATAAATTAATTAATTAAAAGTGATGAAAAAAATATAGTTTTTATTTTTGTCACTTTTCACTTCCTTTTTCTTTTCTTTCTACAAAATTCCTATTCAAATTCAAAATTAAAACACAATTAAATAAAATTTTAAAAATAAATAAATAGGAATTATTAGGACAGAAGATCCAAATTCATATGTTTGGGCAACATGTTTGAAAAATCAAATAAGGAGGCAACAATTGCCAACAATAGCAATAGCTGCTGCTGCTAAGTCCTGGTGATGATGAAGAAAAGAAAATGCAAAAATCTTCAAGGTTGGCATGCCATGCCCCATATAGAGATTTCATTTCTGGAAGCAGACAATAATCCTCAGTCATCCAACTTTGATAATTTTCATTTTCCAGATTTTTTTAGTTTGTTGCAATCAATGACATTACTGTCTTAAAAATTCAAACACAAAATCAGACACAACCTTATTAAATTTTGTGCATATAAACAACTAATCTTATAAAACACAAGTGTGTTAAGCGTGTATATATATCTACATATAATTTGCAACGTGCAACATGAAAAATCATTTGTTTATTATGACATAATAAAATAACTCTCCAATTAAAAATGAATGCATACGGAATTCAAAATTAGACACAACCTTTGAATTTTGTACATATAAACAACTAATCTTATAAAACACAAGTATGTTAAGCGTGTAAATATCTCTATATATATATTCGTGACAAAAACGGCGACTAAAAATTTTAGTCGGGAAAACTAAAAAGTCGACTTTTGGCTACTAAAAATGGACTTTTGACGATTAAAAATTTAGTCGCCAAAGGCGATTTTTCTTGTAGTGATAATTTGCAACGACGTTAAAAAACTTAGCATTCATTTATTATAACATGATAAAAACTCTCCAATTAAAAATGAATGCATGTGTAATTCAAAATTCCTTTTCAGCTTAAGTTTAGTTGTAGAATAGATTTAGCTATTACGTGGTGTTTGATAAAATTAAAAATTGAAAACTAAATATTGAATTTTTTTAATTAAAAAGTTATTTGATAAAAATTTAAGTGTTGAATTAAAAATAATTTGTTTAATGTTTATAAGATTTAATTTTTATATTGTGATGGTGGTAGTAGTAGTGATGGTAACAGTGGTGGTGGTGGTGGTAGTGGTAGTGGTGGTGGAGGTGGCGATGGGATAGTGATAGTGGTGGTAGCGATAGCAATGGTGGTGGTGGTAACGGTAACGATGGTTGTTGGAAAAAATGGTTTTATGGTGACTTTAATGTGAAATTAAAGTAGGTCCAAATCCCGCCGATTGAGGTGGGATCAAATGGGTTTAAATTATTTGTAACAATATCTTTACACCATAAAAAGAATGACAAAAAACCATTAAGAATTGAATGAGAAATTGTCTCATAAAGTTGGCCTCATCAGTAGGGCTATGTAAAATGTCGCACAATCCGCTAAAATCATACCAATCCGCATCAATCCGTACCACTCTAACTGCTAACCACGGTTTAAACTTTAAAATTTATAATCCACCAACCTAACTGCTCTGCTCTGTTATAGTTAATACATATATATTTTTTAATTTCCAATGAAATATCAATGTAAAAATGAGTGTGAGAGAAATTTAATATATGAAATTTATTACAAATTAATGGTTATATATATGAAACATATTATGTAAAATTACTATGTTATATATCTAAAAAATATTATACAAATTAGTTTTATATATTATGCAAATGTATGATAATTAGTTAGAATATTCTTTAATCCGTCAATCCGTCAAAAATCGCCCAAACCGCAATTTGTCAATCCGCACCGCCCGCCCAGACTAGTTCAAGTCGTGGATCGTGGGGCTTAGACTTGAAGCTTGAGGCTTGCTAGAATAGGTTAGGTTTGGACTGGGTCGAATTGGTGGTCCACCAAGCTAATATTTTTGGGCTAAGACTAAATCTATGTAGTGGCTATAGATTTACACACACATTTATATTGTATGCAACCGCTACACTTAAGATGATGATTTACACCATCAGTTTTCCTAACATTACTTTTTCAATTTTGCAAAATTGAATTATGCATTTATTGCAGGAAGGCTCCTCCTCTCTCCCCTTTGTGTATAAAAAGAGAATAACTTCTTTGGTTGTCAACACAAAAATTCTTTACTTTCATATTATAGTCAATCTACTCCTATAATATTATTCTTACTATGTAAGAGAGTGCTACCGTTATCAGTTCGCCGAAACTAAACAGAATGTACTTCTGCGTTAGCGGGTTCTAACCGTCGTATTTTGGGAGACAAACGCCAACATACATATAGCACCCACGGTGAGGTAGTGAATCTATTTTAAGGAAACTGTGGTATCACACAAGTTTCGGTTTACTTTCTTTTCCTTATTTTAATTTGTTATATGTATTTCTGTTCATTGAGTTGTAATTTCCAGTATGATTTCATGTTCTACAATTTCAATTTAGTTAACTATGAATCTATTTATTTTATTTAAATATACAATTTGTATAAAGGCTTGGGTTACACCCGACCCTTTCATGTTCTTGGATCTAGGATCTGATATTCGTTGTCATTGTCTATGCTCCTTCTTGCCTTCTTGTTGTTGAGTTTGGAGTTGTTGGTTGTGTTGTGAACAAGTTGGTAGTTCTTTTTCCAAGGAAATCATGTATTTTTTCTTTAGGTTCACAATAGCGGTCTTTCCTACACTCGAGCGGTCTTCTGTAGTCTACAAAACTTCTGGAAGGGGATCGTGCACTTGAGTCGTGTTTTGGTTGCTCGAGCGGTCTCACTTATTTGTGTCTGACGCTCGAGCGGTGTTTTGGTCACTCGAACGATCTATGCGTATATCAAATCGGGGAGTAGGATTTTTGGTCACTTTTTCACCTTCTCTCTCTCACTAAAACATTTCTAAACCTAATTTCTTCTCTCTCTCTCTCTCTCTCTCTCTCTCTCTCTCTCTCTCTCTATAGTTCTTACTTAAAACCCTCTCATACGTCCTAATCCATTAATTTCGCCTCCTGGTGCTTTGAAGTGAAATGTAGAGCTCGACGAGGCTTCTATTTAATCTGAGCGGATTATCGTTTCATCGCCGGTGATTTTTGGGTTGTCTCCTCTTTGCTTCAAGAGGTAGGGATTTCTTTACTCCTTTTCAATACCTTGTTATAGATATACATGTAGTAGTTTTTATAGTTCTTACTTAAAACCCTCTCATACGTCCTAATCCATTAATTTCGCCTCCTGGTGCTTTGGAGTGAAATGTAGAGCTCGACGAGGCTTCCATTTAATCTGAGCGGATTATCGTTTCGTTGCCGGTGATTTTTGGGTTGTCTCCTCTTTGCTTCAAGAGGTAGGGATTTCTTTGCTCCTTTTCAATACCTTGTTATAGATATACATGTAGTAGTTTTTATAGCATTTAAAAACAATTTATTAAGAAATTTTACGAAAATCATGATAGGGGTTTGGATCTTTAGAGTTGAATTGGATGAGTTGTGGGTGTTTCGATTAATTGAAAGGTAGCTAAGCATGTTTGTGTTAAGAGTGGAGAAAAACCCTAATTTATCATTATAGGCTTAATTAATCCTAAAGGGGTAAACATGTGTAATAACCGAATTATGTGTTTTAAGAATTTGAATAGTAGTTTAGTTTTATGAAGTGAAATTTAAGTGGGTTTAGCAATGGTTTTTGATTAATTTTGTATTGTAGTTGTATTTTATGAATTAGATTAATTTAAGGGAAAAAAATGAAGTTTTGGCCAAGGGTGGACATAGTTGATAGTTTTAAAACAAGGATTTGGTTTTTGAAATAAAATGGAATGTGTAACTCTTTTATGAAATGAAATGAGAAATGGTTGATTTAAAAAGGTGAAATTAGTTATGGATTTATATTGTATGAGTCGTGTATCTATTTATATGTTTAGAAGTTTTGTCATTGGTCATCGGAGGAGGATGACATTGTTGTTGTTGAGTAGAAAATGTATGTCTTACACTAGAACAATATTGTGTAGTTTAGCATATTGTGATATTATTGTGTTATTGTTTGAGGGTCTGTTTTCCCTCCGGATAAGGCCGGTAAAATGTGGCGCCTTGACAGAGGTTCATCGTTCCTTCCGGTTTCCGTCCGGTAAAATGTGAAAGGAGGTTTCTTTCTTTCCGTATTTAGCTGGTAAAGTGTGGTGCCTTGTGATAGGTTCCTCTTCCTTCCGGTTTGCACTTGGTAAAGTGTGACCTTGGGGTCATTCCCCTCAGGGTGAGGCCGGTAAAACGTTATGTGTTATGTGGGTTGTATTATTTGCCATCCGTGTTGTAAGCTGGTAGAAATGGAAGTATGTATTACGTTCAATTAATTATATTTATAAAGACATGTTTCTCGGCATTTATGTTATGGGTGTTCCTTACTCTTGGGCCTATGACCAAAGAAGATAGTAGATGTGTTGTTACATAAGTGTGTATAGTGGGTGAATTGTGGGATTGGGTTATGACTTGTATCTGTGGATGTGCTTTCAAAACAAATGTGAAGACAAAATTCTTTTATATTAACGTATAGGTTCAAATAACGAAGGTTGTATTGTGAAGAAATATTTTTGGAACTAAATTGGACAATTGGAAAGAAAACAAATGGTTTTACACCTTGTAGTGTTCAAATGAATGTTTTTGGAGAAAATGTACTTACATAATTATATTTTGAACAGTAAACTGTTACATTAATTATATTGTATGTCATGGTGCATTAATGATCATAGATATCTATATGTTGTTATTGTTTAAGATCATGTTAAGATCTCTACTGAACTTTATATTCATCCCACGTTGCTAATCAATTTTCACGTGCAAGTTGAGAGATGATTTAAGATCGGTAATCTTCCTTAATTGTTGGCCAAGGAGCCTACACCTGTTGGCAGAACACCATTATTGTAAAAAGGTTGAACCCTTACTTTTAATGTAAAGATGTTAGCTTACAGGTAGTTTGTTTAAATGTAATTTTTTTGTTTCATTCGATATATGTACGATTGAGATTACTTTCTTTTGTTTATGGAGGTAATGTATATATAATTCTACTTGTTCTTAATGGAAATGGATTTATGTTAATGGACATCGTAATATTATTCAGGTAATAAAAAATGGGGTGTGACAATTTGTACAATAATGATAGTGGTGGCAGTGGCATGATGGTGATGGTGATGATAATGGTGGTGAGTTTATAATAATATATATCAATGCGTATGCATAATATTTATAAATTTAGTCTGAATTAAGTAAGTTTCATATGATTTAAAATTTTCATAAGTTTTAGCCTATATTTTAAGAAGCACTTAAATTTTTAAGTAATATCAATTATGGTTATCAAATGGATTTAATTGATTATCACTTAATGCTTTCAGTTTAAGTGAGAAAAAGTATCTTGATTAAGTGGGTGTTTGGAAAGTTACTATTTTAGTAAGCTATTTTAGTAGGCTAAAATTTTTGTATCTAAGAAGATGATTCGATTTTTTTTGTAGTTGGATAAGATATTTATAAGAGAAAAAATGAAATGATTATGAGTTTAATATGACATTTTATCTTATGAGTTGTTTTATTGTGAATTTTAGTCCAAAAAGCAAAAATAACCTTTGTCAAACAAGGCCTAAATTTATAAACAAAAATACAATAACAATATCCCATTTGATAATATTGACATGTCGATTTTAATTATGTGCGATAGGAGTGATGTTACAATGTACACTCTCAAAATGATGTATATGATGTGTATGATATATTGTTCATAATTTTTTCATAAAATTTGTAATATAAATTACAAAATGTTATAACTTTTATCATCATAGAAGTCATAACATTTTATTTTGTCACAAAACGTAATAAAAATAAAAAAAAAATTGTCATAATTTCACCATTCATAACTTTAATGTTTACACATTCATAACTTTTAACACACACCAACAAACATTAAGAATTTTTATTAAAAAAAATCATAACTTTTTTTAGGGCTGAGTAAGGAATCCGTAAAATCCGTAATTGGATCCGCTCTAGTCTAATTTGGCAGGCTTGGATTGGTTTTTTAAATCCGTAGTTCGATTCCGGATTGAAAAATAAAATGGTAAATTACAAATACACCCCTGACGTTTGATTAAAATACGAATCACCCCTTGTGATTTTGGAAATTACATTCCACCCCCTGAGGTTTCTAATTTCATAACAAATTGCCCTTTTCATTAATAAATTATCAAGTTAATTAACAGTTTTTAATGATATTAGAAATATGTTTCAATTAATAATTTAAGTAATTTTATTATTATATAGGAGAGCAATTATGAATCTCATTTTTTCAGTTAATTCTGTTAAATAAAAAATTATGACAAAGGGGTACTCTTAATTTTTCAAATCACAAGGGGTAATTTGTATTTTAAGGAAATCTCAGGGGGTGTATTTGTAATTTTACCCAAAATAAAAAATCCGTAACCCACGAATAGATTCCGGATTGAACCCTACGGTTTTGGATTGGAGTCGATCCAAACCGTATACACATAGCCTATATTTATATTATACACCCTTCTAGTATAGTATCTTCTCTTATTTCATGTCTTCTTTGTAACTAATATGTCTTTTTGTAACTAATATGTCTTTTTTTATTTCTTTTGTTGGTTAGCTTTTAGTTTTAGGCCTCGTTTAGAAACAGATTATTTTAATAACTTTTTTGGCTAAACTATGTGGTAAAAAAACTAAGGCTCCGTTTGGTTGTGTTTTGTAAACGTGATTCCACATCTACATGTGAACATGATGTTTGGTAGGAGTTTTGAAATCACGTTTTCAAAACTCTGCAAAGAGCTCTGTCTCAGCCACGCTTTTCAGAATTTTTTTTTTTTGAAAATTTTGCCTAATCGGTCATCCGGCCGGTTGACCAGAATAGTGATTTTTTTTTTTTGCAATTGATATGTTAATTTTTATATAATCGAAAAAAACATTTTCTGAAATTTTTAAAAAAATTTATGTGTTTTAAAATAATTTTGAGTTGTATGTTTAGTTACGAGTTGTAAATTTTTGTATCAAATATCAAATGTCACATCAACAATTCCCCACTCAAATCAAAACTCTTTTCAAAATTATTTTCAAAACTCTTTACCAAACAAATTTTCTACACTCAAATCATAATTCCAAACCCCACAAACTCAAAATACAACTCATACTCTCAAATCATAATTATAAAACTCTACCAAACGCAACCTAGGATGACTTTTTAATTTTTTACAAAAAAATGTGCAAAAGTAGAGAGAAAATAGAATTTTTGACTTTTTAGTATAAGTTGTTGGCTTTTTTTTAAAAAAAAATTTTAGTGACTTTTTAGTTTTTAGGCTAAAAAGTGATATTGCCAAACGAGACCTTAATTTGTAATGGTCTAAATATTTATAGTGAAATCAGTTTTCTTATGATTATTTAAATTCTAAAACAGTATGTCGCTATTATGGAAAGACATGTTATTATTGTAGAACTAATATGATGTTATGTTTATATTTTTATAAAATTAAAATATTCTATATATTTTTTTATTTAATTATGTAAATTTGTGGTCCTAAACCGATTCATTATGTATTTAAATGGATTGATTCCACGATTTAAATGGATTAAATTGATTCTAATTTTTCAGAAATCGTAAATAACAAATTGATTCTGACTTTACCCCAATTCAAATCAATCTAGACCATAATCATTCCTAACTCTTTTTTCTTTTTTCTTTTTTTTCTTCTTTTTTTTTTTTAACAATAATATACACCTTTTTAGCGGGTAAACACTATATTTCTGGTTGCACGTCTCATCTAACCAAATATTTATTTTACAAATAACTTAGCAATTCGGTTCAAAAAAAAATAACTTAGCAATTGACTCCGGAAGCTTCGGACCTCAAGAGGTGAAAATCTTCATAAACAAAAATTTTATACATAAATTCATTCAAAACCATGTCATAAAAACATTTTTTGTGAGAACAATTCTATTCATAAAAATTACAAAAAAAATGTATATAAAAATTACAAAAAATTATCTGACAATGACTTTGTTGTAAATAAAAGATATCTTTATGGATATTTTGTTATAAAATGAAAAGTGAAAATTAAATCACAATTATGTACAGAAGTTATGTATTCTGTATGAAGTTTCCATTTATATACATCATGAGTGTGTTTGTTTGTAATAAAAGGACTATGCACAAAATGTTATATCATTTTGTAAGGAAAAAAAAAATGCTTGTATAACATTATCCTCATACCATGTTTGATTCGTTGATAAGGTGACAAAATTAAATTAAATAATCTCAAGATAAAATGATATTGAAATTAGTTCAAACTTTCTGATTCAAAATAACTAATATTGAGGGTATAATATATCATAGTCTCAAGAGGAGGCACGAGACAACTTATTCCAAGATAATATTTTTGTCATAAAAACTTGAAAACGTTGGCCTTAAAATAAGCTATTCCAAGCTTATAAACTGAGAATAACTTATCCCACCTAATTAATTTTGTCCACAAATCAAGCTTGGCATCAAGAAATTACTAGTATACATTGGCACCCTAAAGTTGATACATAACATTTTTTAAAGTAGAAAATTTGTTTTATTTTAGTTGGAGAAATATAGGGTTCATAGAGTTTGTTACATATAAAATTAAGGGTTGGGCTTCCTCCCAGTCCATAGATTGGAAGATATTGTTTGGCCCATGAGAGCTCACTACGGGTCTCGTTTTGATAATCTGAACAGTTCAATGTGTAAAACTTATCGAGTACTATATGCCTGTAAAAAAATCGCATTGACCAGATATTAATAGCTATCTCATCGGATCATATTTTTGTTGACTGTTTATTTTTTCACCGTTTGTTTTTTTATACAAAATTGATTTGATCACATAACTATTAATATCTCATCAAAGTGATTATTTATAAACATATAATAATCGACGAGTTCTACACATTAAACGGTTCATATTATAGAAACGGGACTCGTGATAAACCTCCACGAACTCCGCAACACCCTAAAATATTGGATTAGAGGGAAGCTGGCCCCTAAATCAAACTAAGAATCAATCACTATTGTATTGCCGCTGGACATGATCATGCGGAGGTAGTTAGGAGCTAAATGGTACTCAATTGAAAACATGGCATAAAGATTGTTAGGTGTGAGGAAAAGTAATTTTACACATTCTTTTTACTACTACTTGATTACAAAATTGCAAGAATTGCGGGGAATGCAAAAATAAAAAATAAAAATAACACCTTGTTTGGTTCACACTATTTTTTAAAAATTTGAGTTATTTGTTTTCTACTTTTTTTAGTGAATTTTTTAAATATTTTATGTAATTTTTTTATTTTTTTGATATATCTAATTTACATACACTTACAAAATATAATATTTATCAAAATAAACTGTAAAAAAATCATCAAATATAAAAATAAAAACAAAAACAAAAACAAAAAAAAATATGAAAATTTTTACAACAATTATTTCTATCACAATGAATTAAATTCTAGTTGGTTTTATATTATATATATATATATATTTGTAATTAACTGTTATTCTTTTAATTATTGGAATTTTCTATACTAATAAATTACTTAAAATAGTCAACTAATCCAAACCATATTTGTTTTTATGGTTGTTTGGTTACATACCTCTTCCAAATCTGATTCGAAGGCTTTTAGAATCATAAGTAGTGATTTAACCTTCGTCTCACATTGGTTAATAGGCAATTTTTTTGTGTTGAGATTTTTTTAACTTGACTTTTTTAGTCTTGTTTGGTTTGAATTTTTTGACTTTTTTGACTTTTTTGACTTTTGTGAGAGAAAAAATGTAATGATTATGATTTGAATATGACATTTTATTTTATTGACTTTTGTAACCTATTTTAAACTTTTGTGCTTTTTTAACCTCAAAATGAAAACTAAACGAGAAATTAGTATCATGTCTTCCTTAAAATCAGACCAATTCAGTTCGTGAATATTCTTAAAATCTTACACAAAATTAAATGAATGAACAACACTTTATAGAATATATTAATGAAGTTCACTTTAAAAAAATTATCTGTCTATATATATTATATGTCCGATTTATGTTTTCATATGCTAATTCAAAAAATATATATAATCATGATTTTAATTTACAGCTGTGCTACAGACCCCCAGCTGGGGGCACCCCCAGTGACCCCCAGTGACAGGTGGCACACTGCCATTGCTGGAATCTCAAAAAAAAAAAAAAAAAAAAAAAAAAATTGTTTTCTGACCAATCAGGGGCGACCCCCAGTGACCCCCACTGGGGGTCTTAGCCATTTTTCTTTAATTTATAGAGAAGACATTATCATTGCCCATTAAATAGAAGCCAGACCAGAAGTCAAAAAAATATATAATAATAATCCCAAGTGGTGGGGGGAATTTTATTGGCAAAAGCAAGCGTCGTGCTTAGGCTGCCACCACAAAAATGGTAACAATTGTTTGTTTTTTAATATTAACGCATCATATTATCCAAAGAATTATCATCATAAAAAAATTAAATACAAAATATGTATAATTAATATAAATAAATTTTCAGAATAAGATAGCGAAATCTTAAACAAATGCATATAAATTTAAAACAACGCAACTTAAACTTTTAAAAGCAATTCATATTTTAGGAAGTTATTTTTAAAATTTAAAATTTAACTTCTATTAAAAATAATATAGTAGTATAAGAGGGATATTTATCAATAAATCTCATCTTATAATCAAGTACTTCAATGAGTCCTAATTTTTTTTCTATTGATCTGTTAAGTCCTATTAGTGGAGAGTTTTTTCGGTGTGGTTCTATTTTTGATTTGGTAGTGTTTTGGTATACAGTTATACCCTTTTATTAATGTGACAGATATGATATGATACTTCAATATGACATGTATTAATATGACACTTCAACGATGTGACACTCCAAAAAAATTTAAAACTTTTTAGTATACTTTTTCTAAATGTCACAACGTAATGGGTATGATATGACACTCCCAAACTTTTATTTTAAAAAAAACAAAAATTTCTTAATGTACTTTTCTCAAATGTAACAACGTGGTAGGTATGATGTGACACTTCAAAAAAAATAAAAACTCCTTATATACTTTTTTCAAACGTGACAACGTGACGAGTATGATATAATATTTTTAAAAAATAAAATCTCCTCAGTGTACTTTTCTCAAATGTGACAACGTGGCAGGTATGATATGACACTCAAAAAAAAAAAAAAAAAAAACTCCTTAGTGTACTTTTTCCAAATATGACAACGTGACAAGTATGATGTGATACTTTAAAAAAAATAAAAACTCTTTAATGTACTTTTATCAAACATGACAACGTAGCGAGTATAATGTGACATTCTAAAAAAAATTAAAACTCATTAGTGTACTTTTCTCAAACGTAACACGTGACACTCCAACGTGACGGGTATAATGTGACACTCTAAAAAATTAAAAACTCTTTAGTGTATTTTTTCTAAATGTGACAATTTAACGTGACGGGTATGATGTGACACTAAAAAACTCTTTAGTGTTTTTAATTGTGACACTTCAATGGCCCCGTTTGGTAGAGATTTGGGAAAGTGATTATAGATTATAGCTTAACAGATTATAACTTACAACTATGAACATAAGTTGGTAACCTGTTTGGTGCAGCTGTGGGATTATAGATTTAAACCGCAGAGTAGTGTTTGGTAAATAAGCTGTAAAATAGCATTTTGCTGTGTAATTGTCATTTTTGCCCTCATAGGATATAAAATTTGTGATTTCATTTATAATACATTTTTTTCTTTTTCTTTTTCTTTTTCATTTTATTTTATTTTCTTTTCTTTTCTTTTTCACCTTGTTTTCTTTTCTTTTTTAATTTTTTTTTCTTCTCTTCTTTCTTTGTTAATTTTTTTTAATTTATTAATTCATTAAAATTAATATTCATGTCCTAATTTATATTAATGTTGTGATTTCATTACATATTATTTTCATATATTCATCAATTTTTCATCAATTTATCAATTTATATTAATGTATCAATTTTTCCAATTTATTATTATTATTATTATTATTATTATTATTATTATTATTATTATTATTATTATCTCATTTCTTCTTTATATTAATGTATCATTATTATTCTTTATATTAATGTATCAATTTATATTAATTTATCAATTTACATATATTCATCAATATTAATTTTTTTCATCAATTATTACACAAATTACATATATTAATATTATCAATTATTATTAATTTTTCCATCAATTACATATATTCATCAATATTCTTATTAATAGTATCAATTAATATAATTTTTTTTCATTTTTTCATTTGAAATTAATTAGTCTCAATTAATTAGCATCAATTATTATTTTTTATTCATTAATTATTTTTTTTATTAAAAAAACACTAAAAAACCTCAAAAAATAATAATAATAATAATGAAAACCCTAGCTCCGACGGGATGAACCGGCGCTAGGGTTTCATTCAGATCCACATAAAGAGCGACGATCACGATGGTTCAAATGGGAAACAGACGGGTTCACGTCGGGGAGAGGGAGACAGACGGGTTCGCAATGACAGATCGCGATGGTGCAGATCGCGATCGCGAAAAGGGAGACAGACAGGTTCGCAAAGGGGGAGAGACGGTGCAGATCGTGATGGCAGATCGCGATCGCGAAGAGGGTGATAGACAGGTTCACGAAGGGAGAGAGAGAGAGAGGGGGAGAGAGAGAGAGCTCGGTCGCCGGAAATCGCCTCTTCGTTTGTGTGAGAGAGGAAGAATGAGTGAGAAATGGTTTATATACATGGCACACTTGTAATTAGTATCAATTCGGAAGAGCATTTAAGTCATTTTAATCCTCCAATTTCAGCTTCCCGTATAAGCTGAATCCAGAAGCACCTCCTGAGGTGCTTAGAAAATTAAGCTGAAAATAGCTTAATAAAAGCTATAATTTATCCCTTTAAGTTTTACCAAACACACTAAAATAACTTAATTTAAGCTAAAAGCAGCTTTAAGCTGTTTTTAAGTGCTACCAAACAGCCCCAATGTGGTGGACAAATGAGTTATTACACATCTAAAAAAACTAAATAAATCACAAAAATAAATATAAAACTATATGAATTACAATTTTAAAATATAAAATTTATTGGTTGATCTCCCAATATAAAAAAAAAGGATTTTCGACGGACAGCCTTTTGTAATTGGAGTGTAATTATTTAAAATTTTGGAGGACAGTTTTTGTCTTTGGTTCACAATTATTAAGTTCAGAAAACAAAAGTCATGGTAGGCTTCTTAAACAACATATGCACTGAACTCATCAGACATCACACATGAGCTCTTTCATCTCAAAGCATACAATCTGTTTGGGTGATGTGGTTTGGCAAGACATAATAATTGCTCCCTTTTTTTTTTTTTGTTTAATTTATAAGTTGACTGAGAAATTTTGATTAAAAAATTCTTCTATTTTATAATTCTCATTTTTCACCTAAAGTGATAAGGTTTGATACTCTCCGTTTGGGAAGATGGTTTATGGGTTTTTTTGACTATTTTAATCACAAAAGATAAAATAAGTTATTTTAGCTACAATAAACAAAATATCACATCTAACCCATAATCATTATACTCTTCTCTCACAAAAAAAATCAAAAAAGTTAAAAAGCCAAAAAACCCTTCACAAACTAAGCTTTTTAGCCCAAGCTAAAATAACTAAAAAAGTCAAAAAATAAAAAAGCCAACCCACTTCTCAAATGAAGCCATAATAAATTAACTAATCAATTGTGAGTTGGTTTGGGAAGTGGGTTGGCTTTTTGACTTTTTTGGCTATTTTAGCCTAGGCTAAAAAACTTGGGAAGAGTTTTTTGGCTTTTTGACTTTTTTTGTGAAAGAAGAGTGTAATGATTATGGGTTGGATGTGATGTTTTGTTTGTTGTGGCTAAAATAGCCTATTTTGTCTTTTATGGCTATTTTAGCCACAAACCATCTTCCCAAACGGATCCACATGTTTTTTTTTTTAATACAGTAATTGTCCCCTTAAAAAAGAAAAAAAATATATCACTCATATTTTTATATAATTTATTTTTTTACTCAGATAAACAAAAAAAAAAAATTCCCCCTTCCCTAAATAAAAGAATTTGGCAATTGCAAACGAGTGGCACATGGCCTTGTTAGTACTGCCAAAAAAGAAGTTAAAAAATGTTTCTAAAACAAAAAAAAGGGATAGATCTCTCTATATTTATTTATAAGAATTAAAGGACATTGAGGCCTTGTTTAAACAATTGGTTATTTTAGTTGGTTATTTAGTTTTTTTTGGCGCTATTTTAGCCTAACTAAAATAGTTGTGTTTGGTAAGTTAATTGACTTTTTCTCGTAGTTGATTTGATGGCTGTGAGAGAAAAAAATGAAATGATTATAAGTTAGATATTATATTTTGTCTTATTAATTATTTTAATCTATTTTATCTTTTAGTGAGCTATTTTAACCCAACTCTTTTTCCAAACACCCCTTGACAGATTGCATACTAGCTAAAGTCCTTGAAATTCAAATTTTAGTAGAATTAGGAAAAGTTTTGAGATAAATTGCCAAAATTATCCTCAAATCCTAAAAACACTACAACAAATTCATATTATCTCTCTCTCTCTCTCTCTCTCTCTCCTTATTTATGTGTTTCTCTATCTATCTCTTCCTCTCTCTACACCGCTTCAATCGTATTTCCATTGCCGCCACTACTAATGTTGCTATTTACAACCACCGTCCAGATCTAAAATGAATTGTCGTCATTCACAATCATAGTCCATATTTGAATCAAGTATCATTCACAGCTACAAACTCATCATTGCCTCTTTTAGATCTGTTATCATCGCTTTTAGATCCGTTATTGCCACTTCCAAATCCATCACTACCGCCGTTCAAATCTAAAATGAGTCACACCGTTCGTAATCACACTTCAGATCTTTAATTTTTATTCTTCATTTCTCTCTCTCTCTTTCTCTCTCTACTCTTTTTTAATTTCTTTCTCTATCTCTTTCTAATCTTTTTAAATTTCTTTTTTGTTCAAAACAGTTCGATTTCACTATCACACAATGAAATTTTAGTGAAAGTTCTCTTAGTCTAATTTTACTGTTACGATGTTATTGGAGATTTTTATTGTGCTAATTCAATAAAAATTCACTTAGTCAGAGAGTTGTCCAAAATGGACTAGTGTTGGTCATCGAAAAGTTGTCACCGACAGTCGAAGGTGGTCCTTGACAGTTGAAGGTGGCGATTAAAAGTAGTAGTGGCAATTTTGGTTGGAGGTGATGGAATAATAAAACTTGATTAAGGATAGTTTTTATTATATTGCATAATTTTTTTTATTATAATGTAGGAAAAATTATCCAAAAAATATCTAAAGTTTGACCGTTATAATAAAATAAACTCTGAAATTTTAATTTTGTCAATTTAAATCACAATATTTTGATTTGTTTTCAATCTAAACTATCAGCATATTTGCGTTAAGTAAACCCAACGAAAAAAATATATTTTAGTTATCAAACTCAATATAAATATACATAAAAATGTGGAAAATATCATTTTTTTTGGTTCAGTTTATTGACCTTTTTCAGTCACTAAATAGAAAAATAGTTTACATTGAAAATAAATAAAAATTTAAGGTTTAAATTAACAAAATTAAAAACTCAATATAAAAATGTGGAAAATACCATTTTTTGTTGAGTTTGTTGACTAAAAAACACCTTTTTCCGTCACTTTTATATAATGAAAATAGAAAACAGTTTAAATTGAAAATAAATGAAAATTTAAGTTTTAAATTAACAAAATTAAAAACTCAAAATTTATTTTATTATAAGGCCAACCTCCGGAATTTTTTATTTTTATTTTTTATTTTTTTCCTCCTTATAATGTAAGTTTCTGTGTGAACTCAAGGTTAGCTTCTTAAATAGAATTTGTAAGTAATTATCCTTTTTAAAAAATCTTTTTAAATTTTTACCAATTTATAAAACATTTTTATCTCAATCTTGATATATTAAGTGCCACAGAGCAGTTGCAACATTTGCTTTCACAATTCGGTAGTACTAAATACACCAATTAATTTACTAATTAGTATACCAATACTAATTATGACATTATTATTGACCCCGCTCATTAAACAAATTACAAATATAAAAAACTTTTTAAATTATATTACATTATCAATTAGTACACTAATTAGTATAATAATTGATACATACAGCATTATTCTTTAAAATTACACAGAAACCATTTCCTTATTTTGATTTCGTAGCTCACAATTATAGAATCCGGTTTTATGACTTTAAAATGTGTTTGTATAATGTATTAAAATTTATAACTAGCAACTTCATCTAAAAATAATAATTTATAACTCGCTCGACTAGCCGGTTTCAAACCACCAAAATATTCAAATCAATTCGCCAGTTTTGTGGTAGTGAGGGTTGGCGGTGGTTTAAGAATTGGTCAACCCGTTTACAATAGATTATGGGGTGTTTTGGGAAGTTGGTAAAAAATTAGCTTTTAACTTTTTATCAAATTTTTTGGCTTTTTTTGAAGTGATTTGGGAAGTTAGTAAAAAGCTGGCTTTTTTGATTTTTGGTTTAATATTTTTTAAAAGTGTCACATCACTCTAAATGACCAAAATATCCTTACTTTTTGATTTTTGAATTAATTAATTAAAATATTCTAGAGGGTAATTTGGTAAATTTGATTGTTGCTTTTTTGGCTCTTCCCAAATCACCATTTCAGCGTTTTGGCCAAGCTTGGCGTTTTTGGAGTGATGGCAAAACGCAGCTTTTTATTGTTGTTGCCAAAACGACACTATATATGCTTATACGGTTTGAAAAAAATAAAAATTATAGACAAATCATAAAATATCATTAATACACAATCACTTTTCTCAAACTACACAAATCAACCCTCACCGTCACACACTACGCCTCACTTTATCACAATCAATTCAGACAAGAAGCATTCAAACTACGGTACGTTCACTAACTCTTTTAAGTAGTTTTTTTTAGTGTTAGTGAACTTTATATATATAATTTTTCGACAACGTTTACACCTTAGTATCTGCTCGCTAGGTGAATAAAAAATAAAAATAAAAGATAGGAAAAAAAAAGTCCGCTAAAGACAATATAAAGCCAAAATAAAGTTTTTTTTTTTTTTTTTTTTTGGGTCTTTTGTAAACTAATTTTTCTTTAAAAAATTTTTTAAGCCTCGTTTGGCAAGTGGGTATTTTAGTTAAAAAGTCAAAAAGTCACTAAAAAAATCAAAAAGCAAATAACTCATACCAAAAAGTCAAAGATTCCCTTTCTCTCTACTTTTTGCACATCTTTTCGTAACCAAACATACTAATTTTTTTTTAAATCATATTTTAGTAAAAAAGTTACTAAAAAAGTATGTTCTCAAATGAGGCCTTAGTTTGACTTTTGGGTTATTTTAGCCAGACTAAAAAAGTTCCACTTGATAAATTTTTTTAGTTTTTTTTTGTGATTTTGTGAGAAAAAAAGTGAAACGATTATGGTTTAAATGTGATATTTTATCTTATTACTTTTTAGTTTATTTTGTCTTTTAATAGATTAATTAGTCCCAATTCACTTGTCAAACGAAGCATACTAAATGGATTTGACAAGTAAAATTTTTTACACAAAATTGAAAAAAATTCACAGAAAATTAAAAAAAAAATTCAAATCAAATGTGACTTTTTTAATCTGATTCCAAACTCATGCATTGTTTAACTGTGTCAAATGTAATTTTAACATCTAAACAACTAGCTATGAAGTAATTAAACATCATAATGGTCATATTTATGTATCATAATATGTGTGGCAATTAATGTATTATTGATATACTTAGGTCAAGTTTGGCAAGTGTATAAAAAGTCAAAAAATAAAAAAGTTACAAAAAAAGTTAAAAAGTTATCACAATTCACCAGAAGTCAAAAATTACGGCTGCACAACTCCCAATCCTAATTTTCTCCTACACACTAATTTATACAATTTTTTAATACACATTTTTCCATAAAAAGTTAACCCAAACATCCATATTTTTTTCTTCAATTTTTTAGTCTAAAAAGACAAAAAATGCACTTATTTAGGACACCCCAAACAACCCCTTAGAGTTCATTTGGGATGTCAGTTTACTTTTTGGCTATTTTAGTCCAGGATTAAAAAGCCTCATTTGAAATAAATTTTTTAATTTTTTAACTTTTGTAAGAAAAAAATAAAATAATTATGATTTGGATGTGATGTTTTATCTTATTAGATTAAAAAGCCTATTTGGTCTTTTTGTAATTAAAATAGCCAAAAAAAACTAAAAAGCCTGACATGCCAAACGAATGCTAAATGATAAATAAATTATGTTACATAAATATAATTATTATAATATTATTGTTTAATCTTAATTACTTAGCAATTTTAATTTAGGAGAAAAAACAATTGCACAGAAGGTGCAATAAAAGAATTTTACAAAAACGTAAAAAAGTTAATATAATAATTGAAATACTATACTTTTTCATACTTTTGTAATTATTTATTTATTTATTTATTTATTTATTTTTTTGTAGTTTGCTACACCCAAAATTATCATGTAACATTATTTATGTACCACTCTTAACCAATAATGTAGTGGATAATTTTACAAGTGAGACAATAGAACTCACTATTGGGATGTGGATTAGTTTTTTGACTATTTTAGTCTGAGATTAAAAAGTTTTATTTAGGATAAATTTTTTGATTTTTTTGATTTTTGTAAGAGAAAAATAAAATGAGTATGAGTTGACTATAATGTTTTGTTTTATTAAGTTAGAAAACCTATTTTATTTTTTTATAGCTAAAATAATCAAAAAAAAATTAAGAAATCTGGCACGCCAAATGAAGGCTGCATAATCCCAATTCTAAAATAAAAAAATAAAAAAAAATATCACATAATAATTCAAATTATATAATACAATAAACATAATACCTTAAATTATATAATACGATAAAAACAAGTAATGATATCCGAATAAATTGTTTTGGACAAATTATATAGAAAAAAAAAAAAAAACTCAGAGTTTGAGGCATGTAATTAAATAAATTCTGAATTTTTAATTTTGTCAATTTAAACTTTATATTTTGGATTTATTTTTAATTTAAACTATTTGTCCATTTTTGTTAAGTAAAATCAATAAAAAATTAATATTTTAGTTATTAAAACTCATAGAAAAAGTTATTTTAGAAACTTTATGTATATTGAATTTAATGACTAAAATATTATTTTTCTTTCGGTTTTATTTAACAAAAATAGGCAAATAATTTAGATTAAAAACAAATTAAAAAATTAGAGTTTGAATTAACAAAATAAAAAATTCAGAATTTATTTTAGGGTAAATTACACTTACACTACTGAGATTTGGGTTTAATACATATTACCTCCTAACGTTTGAGAAATTACACACTAATTTTTTGTCATTGTAATTATTTAGACAGAATGAAAATATTGAACTTATGCACTCTCTTTTTTCTTACTTTGTTTTACTTATTTTATTTTAACTTTTTTTTTGTTTTTTTTTTTTTTAAATTTAATTTCTTTTGTTTTTCTACTAGAAGTTGTTATCTTTTTTATAAATAGAAGTGTATAAAATGAGACTATTAATCATAGGAGTATGAATGTAATTTTCAAAACGTCAAAAGATATGATATACTTAGATCAAATCTCAAAAGATGTCAATATAATTTACTCTTTATTTTATTACAAGACTCAAATACTTTTTTTTTTTTTTTTAATAATTATCCCAATTTTTTTTAATTTTTTAATTTCTATATACATGTAATGATTAGGGGTACTCGCGGTTCTATTTTGGACGATTCAATTTGCGGTTTGGATCCGCACGTATATGTGCGATTTAAAAAAAATTGAACCCGCAACCGCCGACAATGCGGGTTGCGATTTGTACGGATAGGATTTACGTATGTGTGTACGGTTTGCGGATTGGACTTTTTTCTTTAAAAATTTATTTGAGCCTTTTTTTTTTTCTTCTTCTGTTTTGTAAATATTTATTTATGCCCTTTTTCTCCCATTTTTTAAAATGCTCAACATTAATAATCAATTAATTAAAACTTATAAAATTAAAAACACAACAAAATTAATTCTTAACACAAGCAAATCATTCAAAATTTTAAACTTTTAAATAAAATTATAAACTAACACAAGTACATTTTTTAAAATCCTAAACTAAATTATCAAAATTATTCACTGCCTAGCAATATAATTAAAGTAAAATTATTCAAAATCTTAAACTTACCTAAAACTAATTCTTCATTAACTTTTGGGGAATGATAGAGAGTACCAGAGTTGGAGCACTAATATCAACTTTAGTGATGTGACAATACATAAAAAAAAAATACAAAAAAAAAATGATTGGGAACTCTAATGAGAGTGGATCCTATTATGATGTGATGTTTTGGCCATGGTTTTGTTTATTTTTATTTATTTGATTCTTTACCACATCATTGGAACTCAATTAGAGTTTCAAAATTAGAGGGATGTATCATTACTCAATACAAAATCGCAAGCCAAAACATCATTTCATAAGGTGAGGCACACATCTAGAGCTCCTTTTAGATCTCCTCATTTAGAGATCTTAAATATTTTTATTAACTTTTACATTCATTCAAAATGTAATAATAAAATAATAAAAAATTATTATCAAATTTTATTCAATTCAAACCTATTAAATAAAATAAAAATATTTGTGCAAGTAGATTCTTGCAAATGTATGTGAAACCCATAATCCGCCCGTATCTTATAATAATGTTATATTTCAAACTATATTTACCCACATTATGTTTGTAAAATCTTCTATTTGTACGTGAATCGGCTCAAATTAGAGGCTTGTGCAGTTGGAATAACTCTATATCCATCGCTAATAATGATGCAAATTCTTATTATCATTTTATTTTTATATTAAAAAAAATAAAAAAATAAAAAAGGCCAGATTTAAAAGGCGGCTCTGCTCGGGGATACTACCAATCTTCTCTCTCTCTCTCTCTCTCTCTCCTTTCCTTGCTGTTTCCTCCTCCGTTCTCTCTCTCTCTCTCTCTCTCTCTCTCTGTATAAATCTTCCATTTTCGACTGTCCTACAACTTCTTATCGGCTTCAACCTCATTTCTGATACAGAGAGAGAGAGAGAGAGAGAGAGTAACCAGAATGGAGTTAGAGGTGATGATACCATCTCCAGCTGTGGATTTCAACTTCGACAGCTCATGCACTACTCCATACATAAGCGCTCCTTCAAGCCCTCAGCGGATCGGCAACTTCTTCTTCAGCGCCCCCACCAGCCCCACTCGCTCCTCTTCCTTCTTCCTCGACTTCAACTCTCTCTCCGCCGACTCCTCCTCCTCCGCCTCTCTTCCCTTGACTATCCCCTTCAATTGGGAACATAGTCCCGGAATTCCCAAATCAAAACTCCCAAACAACCAAGACACCGATTTCGAATTCGATTTCAGCGGACACTTACAGAGAACCTCCCTCTCCGCCGACGAGCTATTCGACGGCGGCAAGATCAAGCCTCTCAAGCCACCGCCTCGCTTGCAATTCACCGACCATGATTCTCCACGATCGCCGAGATCTCCCACCAAAATTTTCAAAGAAGCTCTGTCGCCGCGCCATAAGAAGAGAGATTTCGATCCTTTTGCGGCAGCGATGGAACAGACTCGAAGAGAGAGTAACGATAATCAACAACAACAACAGAAGAGAAATGAAGAAAAGCAAGAGCGAGGGAGAGAGAGGATGTTGAATTCATCGGCTTCGAAGAGTCGTAGACAGAAAGGGACTAGATCTCTATCTCCATTTAGGGTTTGCGACCTCTTCGAAAGCGAAAGCAATCAACGACAGCAACAACAACAACAACAACAGAATTCCATTTCTTCTTCTTCTTCAACATCCACTAAAACAAATCCAAATTCGAATTCGTTTTCGTTTTCGACTTCGGCTTGGAGAGGATACAAGAAGTGGAGACTGAAGGACTTTTTGCTGTTCCGAAGTGCTTCGGAAGGTCGAGCGTCGAGCAAGGATCCATTGAACAAGTACTCGTTGATCAACAAGAGTACTACTGAGGAAGTCAAGAACTCCAGCTTCCGGTCGACGGAGACCGGAAGCGGTTCCAGGAGGAGGGGGCCGGCGGTGTCGGCTCACGAGTTGCACTACACGGCGAACAGGGCCGTGGCGGAGGAGATGAGGAAGAAGACGATATTACCGTACAAGCATGGGCTGTTGGGTTGTTTGGGCTTCAATCCAACCGTTAATAGCATCTCCAAAGGGCTTGGTTCTCTGACACGTGGATGATCCAGATTTCTCTACCTGCATCTCTCTCTCTCTCTCTCTCTCTCTCTCTCTGTCTCTTGTTTTTGCGCTCAATCTCAAATGTATACAGAAATTGTCTATTTTTGTGTTTTTATTTATTTAAATTGTGTTATTGGTATTTATGTGCCCAAAATGGATTTAAACGAAAATAATAATGTACAGAAATATGTTGAACTGGCTTATTTAAGAAAACAAAATCGGAATATTCGATTGAAGAGCAATGCTATATACTACTAATTTGTTATCATTAATTTCACCACTATTGAGGTGGCAATTGAAAAAAAAAAAAAACAAGGCACAAAACACATGTGGCAGTGGGTGGGACTAACTGCCACATCATTAGAGCCACCACTAATTAGTGGTCTAAAACATTTTTGTTCGATTGAATGACATGGTAGGAGTAATTTTGAAATAATGTCAGTTTTATAAGTTTTTTGATTTAACATAATAAGTATTATTGTGTATAAATTGTCTATAAATTTTTTTTTGTGTTCGTTTAAATTCGTTCACTTAAAAACAAAATCTCCATTATCATGCTTGGAGAAATTATTGATGGCTTTTGAGACATGTCAAGTGTCATTCACCAATTATCTTTATTTTTATTTTTGTAAATAAAACTTCATTAAAACAGAAAATTAACAGTACAATAGTCTGGATAGTATCATCAAGTAGCAACTTGAGTCGGTTTGGGGAGTGGTTTGGTTTTTTGATTTTTTAATTTTTTTAGTTATTTTAGCCTGGGCTAAAAAGTTTAGGCCTAGTTTGACATAATATAAAAAAGTCAAAAAAGTACTATCTTATTTAAGTCACATCATCTTATTTTAATCACGTCATCTCTCTACCACATCACTTCAAATCCAACTCATATTTCATGTTTTTTCGTAAAAAGTCAAAAAGTACACTTATTTAGATCATCTCAAACAACCTCTTAGTTTGGGAAGAGCTTTTTGGCTTTTTTGACTTTTTTTTGTGAGAAAAAAGTGTAATGATTATGAATTAAATGTGATATTTTAATTTTTGTGACTAAAATAGTCTATTTTATCTTTTGTGACTAAAATATCCAAACAAAGCCTACTTTAACTCTTCCCAAACGGTGCCTTATACAAGGGAGAGCATATGAAATCCTTTTTCCCTCAAAATTTCCAGGTATGCAAGCGAGATCATAACTGGCAATGAGCTGATGATGCCTATGTTTGGGAAGTAGGTTTTGGGACCTTTTTTTGATTAAAATAGTCACAAAAAATAAAATAGGCTTTTTAACTTAATAAGATAAAATATTAAATCTAATCTATAATCATTAAATTTTTTTTCTCACAAAAAAAAGAATCAAAAAAGCCAAAAAAATCAAAAGTTCTTCCCAAACCAAGCTTTTTAGCCCCAGACTAAAATAGTCAAAAAAATCAAAAAGTTAAAAAATCAACTCACTTCCCAAATGAAGCCGATGTGTATTTGTGACACTCAATCAGGGGCGGAGTCACGTAAGGTCAAGGAGTCACTATCCCTTCTCAACTTTTAAAAATTATAATTATTCCTTTAATAAAAAAATATATTTTAATATAATCCTTTCAAATAATTTCTTAAAATTTTATATCACTATTTTCTTTACCAAAAAAAAAAAAAATATATGTTTAATTTATGAAAAAATTACTCATAAATCTTATTTGGAGAAAAATTATTCCATTTTAAAAGTTTTCTTTCAAATCAATTAGTACTTTTTTATTTTGGGTATGTTATATTTTCTTGATTTGGAGTTTTAAGAGTTTACTTGTTTGCCTTTGTAATTTTGTTTGCATTTTTTTTTCAAATGTTGAGTGTCTTTGGATAAGATAAGTTTTTATGTTTCTAATTTTTTTAGGAATTTAGTAGAGTGATTTATAGGTGAATGATGTTATCCCGTTTGTGGTGTTACTGCTATGGTGTTCATTCCTTTTGTGGTGTTTGTTCTTATTATAACATTGACATTAGTTAACTTCCAAATAACCCAAACCACTAACATTATTATATTCCCAATAATCATAACAATGTCAAAAAATAGGAGCCATTTCACACGTACAAAACACATGTTAATACAAACATTATAATGACAAAATGCGGCCAACAAAAACCATAACGTTACACAACACAATCATTGTTTGACAATATAAAGTTACACCAACTTGCCAAATGGCATCTACATATATAGAATCCCACAACAGAACAATATACCACCAAAACCTCAATGTACTTCAAACCCACATTACCATTCACATACAACAACAATACGATGCGAACCTATAACATTACCAAGCCAACATTACATATAAAAATAGACAACAATGTCGACAACATAATCGAAATAGTTATCAAAGAAGTAATATAACAACATCGAAACATATACCTGACACCATTGCCCACTAACAAAATCACACTGTGACAACTCAATGAGGAGTACACACGTCAGTTATGCGTTGGTAACGTCAACCTAACGACGAAATGATGTAGTTCTCAATCCTAATCGTTGAATTGACAGAATTAGAGATTTGTGTTTCTAGGATTTGGGGGAAACCAAACGTCAAAATTGACAACACAATGATAGGGTTTAGCGTTGCCAAAATCAAATAAACAACAAACAAAGCAATCTACATCCATTAACATCGGGGATCCACATTGTTTCCATCTTCGTCTTTTCCATTTTGATCGGGATGGAGGGAAAACAGAAAACTATAGTAAGCTTTTTGGGTACAAACGTAATTTCTACATTGTTGAATCCCTAATTTACTCATAACATTTGGGATAACACGCGCTAACACCATGTACAAAAACGTCATTACCACTCAAATGGGACTTATCAGTGCATAAAATAAAAGGTAGAACTAAATGGTTCAAAAGTTTCTGATTTGAGATTTATTGGTACATTACCCTTAATTTATCACTCTAAATATTTAATTATGCTAAAAAATATTCTTATAAATTTTATATTAGATAAATGTTATATGTCACCGATTTTTTGTTATATCACATCTTATATAAATATTTGAAATTGGTTCATTTGTTTACATCAATGTTTTGAAAATCGGACTGGTGAGCGAAACAGAAAAGTGACTGAGCGGATAGATCACTAGTTCAATCGTGGGTGAATCGGAATTGAACCGTGACGTCATAATTATATTATAAATATATTAAAATTTATATGTATAAAACATATAGATATTAAAATTACAAAAGTAATATATAATAAACAATTATTAAAAAAAATATTTCTTAAAATTTATTTTACGCTTTTATGCATTGATTTTTAGTATAAATAATTAAGATAACATTAAATATATAGTATATATATTTATTACATTGTTAATAATTGTGTTGACGGCTTAGTGATTAGAGTGCTTGTTTTTATACACTTGGTTCCATATTCAAACCCTCTCTACAAAATATTTTTGAAAAAATTTTCAATTTTTCAAATTCGGTTGGTTATGTCGACTCGCGACCGGTTTGCCGGTTATTCCGGTTGAATCGGCGATTCTTCCAATTTTCAAATTCTAAGCCGGTTTTGAGTATAATCCGAGTTTGAAGGGTCATTCAGACTGGAACTAGGTCTGATCACCGGTTCGACCGATCTGATCGACAAATCTGATCTGGGTTTTCAAACATTGATTACATAATTAATGACAACTAATAATATATTGTGTCATTTAATTCAGTGATTCAAAGTAGAGAAAAACACAAGTGATATATAACAGTCCATGTGTATTATTTATTCACCTCTCTCTCTTTTCTTTCTCTATCCCTCTCTATATTTCTTTTTGTGTGTGTATCCTTAATATAATTTTGCTCTTATATTTTCTGAAGGCATATGATTATTTTTAAACCATGATGATCATCATACAAAAAATCAAATTAATAATAATACAGATAATGATCAGTTAACTTGAACTTATATTTAAATATACATTTGCAATCGTACTAATTTTTAGTCTTATCATCAAATAAAAATTAAGTTAGATTGTGATTTTTGTTAAGATTGTAATTCAATGGTGTCCCTTTTAAATCAAAATCTTGGCTCCACCACTGCACCCAATATTATTTGTTTTATAAACAATGCATCTGTTTCTACTTCAAGATAAGATAGAGATAGATTGAGATCTAAGACAAGTTTTAGTCCATCTTTTAGTGCCCATAACTCTATTACCATACTAGATGCTCTACTAATGTTTTGACAAAATCCATCAATCCATCCACCACTGCTATATCTTATGAGATCTCCTACTGATGATCAGTTGCAGTTGTTTTTAGCCGCTCCGTCTGTGTTGAGTTTAAGGTTTCCTTGTGTTGGCGAAAACCAGCCAACGTAGATTTCTTTGGTCAGTCTAGGTTCCATGGTTAAGTTAGAAAAATGTTGTCACTTGATGGCCTTTGCTACAACCGAAGGTGGATTCAAAGAGGTTGACGAGTGTGGCTCGAAGTAAAAGAAATTGGAAAATGTTTGAGACTTCTAAAATATTTTCATAATTTGACTTACAATAATATAGTATGATAGGTGTTAATTTTTTTTATTTGTTACACGTTCAATGATTTAGAGTCTAACTCTCTTGTCATATAATTGTGGGTGGATTTATAAATCTAGAATTGTAACTATCTAACATTTGGTAAAGGAATTTATATTCCTCCAAATTTGACCAACAAGCGATGGGAAAGATAAATGCCTAAAGGGTTTGAGGAAATGTGGTCAATCACCAATTATCATCGCTTCCAATGTTACTCGGAAATTAATTTTGTTTTTTTTATAAACTCTTCTTAGTGGTTGATATAACATATAATGAAATTTTGATATTTATAAATAAAATTTACCACAATAATAAATAAATAAAATGCACATTTCCAATATTTTAGGGTTTTTTTAGATTGATAATATTTTAGGGTTTTTAACCAAGTGTACGAGCACGAAATAATCTTTTCGTATAATCCTGTTGATCAAGTTTGCACTCCTCCAAACGTCATCGCTTTACTCCCTGAAAACACAAACGTGAGTTAGCCGGCGAGTGTGCGCCGGATACCTCTCCGATGCCTAAGTCAGCAAAATAGGCAAATAGACAAAAGCTCTGTGTATTCGGGAATCAAAATTGTGTTACCTCTACATAGGTTATGTTGTGAGCTTTTATAGGTTCCGCATAACACAATCCTAGTAGGACTCTTATTCCTCCATGTAAAATCCTCATAGGAATCACACTCCTGAAAGATAATGCTTATCCTTCAACACCCCCCTCACTGCTTAAACCAAGTGAGATGGTTTTACCATGGTTGGATGACAGTACGACCGAGCTAACACTAGCCCTTTGTCATACTTAATCCAATGTCTTCACATGCAACTCATAGCTCGACTCTCCTTTCACTTGTACCTCGGTTATGTCTGTTGAGACTGAACTAACCATAGCAAGTTTGGATCGAGCTAACAAGAGCAAGGTGCTTCTAAAGAAAGCCCAAAACATCTCGGCTCCGAATGTTATGGCCGAGCTAATTATCACCGCTCTGACCGTGGTGCCCGTACCATATTTGGACCGAGCTAACTACAAGGTCCTCTTTACTCAGCCCTTTTTACCTCGGCCCATAGAGCGGCCCATTACCGCGCCTTATCCTAGCTTGGCCCTAATGCACTTAAAAACTCCCTCTCAATTGCCCTTTAATTTCATCTGCGTAGCATGATTGGGATTACTTGTTACCAGCCGAGCTAAAACTTTAGCCTTTTAACCGAGCTAAATTGCCACCGGGCTATCGATTTGCCCGGTCAAAAAACGTCTCTTCAGTCACACTGTGCTTCTGAATTGCTTGCTATTCCTATAAACACGTGGCAGGCCCCCATTGGTTAAGTACAACTATCGACGCCGACTTCGTATCTCGCAAATTTTGAACAGTCCCGCCTTTTTCACTCTCTTTACACAAAAACCATACGTTTTGAACCAACCATTTCTACTATTCATCATCTTCTCTCTCTACCTTCTGAGCCTTCATTTTTCCTCAACACTGCATCTGCAAAGCTCGTGTTTTCTGCTGATACTATTTCAATCTTCAGTCCCCTACCTTGAACTGGTATGTGGCTCAAGCCTTTTTCTTTTTCGTTCATTTCACATAATATTGTAATACATAGCATAGTATATATGTTTCTTAAAACACTTCGTAGTCTCCATGGGAAATGACCACTTTATTCCAAGAACCATGTAATAGATCCATTGGATTCATAACCAATCTGAGAAATAACGCTTTTGATCCAAAATAATATTTCAACCGAACTACGAACCTGTTTGTACTTAAGGTGTACACCTAGCCGAACTAGATTAAGTTTCAATAGGTCTAAGAACCTTCTGTTTCACTTAGTCGAGCTAGGACTGTATTAGGTGTGTGCACTACCGAACTAGAAAGCCTTAACCAATGACCGGGCTATCACTTGGGACCAAACTAGCTCTCTGACTTAGTCAAAACCGAACCAAGAATGCTGGGCTACGAACCTCTCGCTTCACTTGACTGAGCTGAAGTCCTTCGCTTCAACCGAGCTAAGAACGGACAGTATCCCACGTAGCCGAGCTAGGACTCCATTTATTTTGCCTTTGTTTCTTTTAGCACGGTCCAACGATTTGTGCTTAACACTTTTCCTTTTCACTTTGCAGACTGACTAGGTTGGCCAAGCACACATTTGCACGCTCAACCGAGATACTGAAGGTCATCTCAACACTGAGCTAAATTATACATAATTTAAGTCCACATGGGGAAGTATCGATTTTTAGTGAACTCTCCAGGGGCTATGGCCGAGTTCCGAAGGGACTACAACATCCCTGATGATGTTCATCTTAGTTTAGCCGAACTAGACACCACTCCCTAGGGAAAACCTGGCTTCGTTCCCTTCACCCTCATTTCTATTGTAAAAACCGGACTCCGGTTCCCTGTACAGCCTCTTCTTTGTGAATTTCTCAGACAAACAAGACTTTGCCCTACCCAACTTTCCACAAATTCGTACAGAATAATAAATGGCATCGCTGAGCTAAAGCGCCGGCTCGACCTCAACCTCGATTTAGACGAGCTATTTCACTAATACTCCCTCGGCCAGAATGAAGACGGCTGGGTATATTACTTAAGAATAAGACGCCGCCGAGAGAAAATAATTAAAAATACACCAGACAAAGATGTAAATGACGATGATTTTTTCTGGGTCACGGGCAACTTTGAGGACCAGGAGGCCCAGATCCCGGGCGACCGAATTAACTGGAATAAAGAAGTAGCCGGTATACATATCTCGGCTCACTTTGTGCATTCTTTACTCCGTTTATAAGTTTTGCACCGTGCTAACCGTTGCTTTTTTCTTTATGCAGATTTAAACCATCTAAAGTCGCAGTATAGTTACCCCAACCTAGACGCCCTTCGCACCGCGCTACGATACCGTGAATGAGGTTGGGCCCAGTTACTAAATTTCGAACCGACATACAGATACAGTAGCATGAGGAAGACCAGGGTGACAAATTTCCTCCTGGAACCCTCACCAGAACCAGATCCAACACTGCCTCAAATCAATTTGATCCCTCTAACAGCGGAACAAGAAATGGCCAAGAAGAGAGTAGTTAGGGCCCTCATCACCGAAACAAATCAAGTCAAGGTACCACAAGCCGGCTAAACACAAGAGGCCGTGGTAGCCCTTCCAACCGCCCAGCCTTCATCATCTCGGCCAAGCAAGCGTGCTCGGACTTCCACAACCGAGCTACACCTTGTTAACGAGGATGAAACCGTGCTTCCACAAATCACTTTGCCAAGCCCAGAGCCTGAGCGTTCTGACCGGGCTAGCTCCCTTGAGTAGGCCTCGAAATTATTATACAGGAACCGAACCATAAGAGACACAGATTCAGTGGTGGCAGACAAAGACCACACGCTCGCTTTCAACCTGGCGAAGAGCGTATGCTTGCCCCTTGACATGGAACACCATGACCATCTCACCGAGCTGAAAGCCATTCGCTCGGCCACCAAATCGATGGTGCTGATGAGTACTTTTTCCATTGTCTTCCAATTTTGGACATTTGTTTGCTCGGTTTTCACTCAAAATTGCTTACCGCCCTCTTGCAGGCCATGCAGAAAAACCATATTGCACATAAGCGTGTGCTGGAACTGCGCAAGACGACAAGGCTAGCCGTGGCTAGGGCCAATAGCAAGACGGCCGAGCTAAACGAAGCCAAGCAAAAAATGGCCAAGCTGCAATCAGAAGTCGCCCGACTCACCGGGCTAGTAAATTCGGCGGAGGCGGACAAACAAAAGGCCTTGACCGAGCTGAAGGACCGTTATCTGCGTGAGCTTGCTAAGGTCGAGAAGAAGAAGAACGCCGAGATAACCGAGCTTGAGAAGAAGATAGAGGACACAGAAGACCGCGGTTACAAGGAAGGCGAAGCTACATACATCTTGCAGTGTGAAGTTGCCAAAGACATTTTCTTCAAGTGTGGGTGGAAGACAGCCATCCTTAAGCTCGGTCAAGGGAAAGAAACCGAGGTATTCCAGAATCCCCTTACTCACTTCATCCTGTGCTATATGGCGGAGTATGCTAACGCCATTCAGCAAAAATTTCTGCAAGTTGAAGAAGAAGAAGAGTCCCTAGAACCCAACAATGCCCCGGTCGTCGCCAATCATCCCGTTGCTCAGTCGGCTTGGGTGGAGCCACCGGTGGAAGACTTGGTTGAAAATGTGACCGAGCTACTTGCTGAAACCGGGCTTCGAGTTGATCTGGATGCGGATCTTAACGACCTTTTTGCTTGATCCTCTATTTTCTTCTTTTTACTTTTGGAAAGAATGTGTAACCGGGCTAAAGTCGCACTTCTTGTAACTTTGTCTTGAATTTTGAATGAAATTTTCTTTTGTTTTCCTCAATTGTTTGTTCGGTTTACTCCATGCTTGCATTATATTTTAACTATGATTTGCGTGAAGTATAATATTTTCTAGCCGAGATACCTATCTCGGTCTTAACCTTGTAATCTGTTTGGTCACACCTGCCAACCTCTTCAGCCTAGATCCTTATCTCGGCTGAAGAGTATTTAAAGTTGGTTATTCTAGCCAACCACTCTTCAGCCTAGATCCTTATCTCGGCTGGAGAGTATTCAAAGTTGGTTATTCCAGCCAACCACTCTTTAGCCTAGATCCTTATCTCGACTGAAGAGTACTTAAAGTTGGTTATTCCAGCCAACTACTCTTCAGCCTAGATCCTTATCTCGGCTGAAGAGTACTTAAAGTTGGTTATTTCAGCCAATCACTCTTCAGCCTAGATCCTTATCTCGGTTGGAGAGTACTCAAAGTTAGTTATTCCAGCCAACCACTCTTCAGCCTAGATCCTAATCTTGGCTAAAGAGAGCTCAAAGTTGGTTATTTCAGCCAACCACTCTTCAGCCTAGATTCTAATCTTGGCGGAAGAGAGCTCAAAGTTGGTTATTCCTGCCAACCTAGAGCGAAGTGTTTGGTTATTCCTACCAAACTTCTTCAGCCTAGATCCTGATCTGGGCTGAAGAGGGCTCAATGTTGGTTATTCCTGCCAACCTAGAGCCAAGTGTTGGTTTTTCCAGCTAACCTCTTCAGCCTAGATCCTTATCTTAGCTGAAGAGAGATAAGTGTTGGTTTTTCCAGCCAACCTCTTCAGCCTAGATCCTGATCTTGGCCGAAGAGAGCTCAAAGTTGGTTATTCTTGCCAACCTAGAGCGGAGTGTTTGGTTATTCCTGCCAAACTTCTTTAGCCTATATCCTGATCTTGCCTGAAGAGAGCTCAAAGTTGGTTATTCCTGCCAACCTAGAGCCAAGTGTTGGTTATTCCTGCCAACACTGCTTTCATTGCCCCTAGCTCATTAAAACATCTTTTACAGAAGAAAAACAATTATGCTAAAAAGGAAACTACTTTCTTTATTGAAAAAAGAAAAATTACAAGTACTTTAAAGAAAAGCTAAAAATAAAATAGTTTGAGATTGACAGTGTTCTATGGCCTGGGAATGGCCTTGCTATCTCCATTTTCCAAGTGATATGCCCCTTTTCCTGCTAAGCCAACCACTTTGTATGGTCCTTCCCAATTAGACCCTAACTTGCCATCTCCGGGTACCAGAGTATTTCCCATTACTTTGCGCAGTACCCAATCTCCAATCTTGAATTGCCTCGGATGTACTGTCTTGTTATATTTTTTGGATAACTCTTGCTGATATGAAGCGATGTGGACCAATGCTCTTTCTCTTCTTTCTTCAGCTAGGTCAAGTTCCAAGGTTATGGCTTCTCCATTCAAGTCTAGGTCAAAATTTTCACTTCTAATTATGGAGAGGCCGACTTCCAGTGGGATTACTGCCTCCATGTCGTAGGCTAAGGAGAATGGCGTTTCTCCAGTTGATCGCCGAGGTGTGGTACGGTAAGCCCATAAAACATGGGGAAGCTCCTCAGCCCACTTGCCTTTTGCTTTCTCCAACCTTTTCTTCAACCCATCCAAGACGACTTTGTTTGATACTTCCGCCTAGCCATTTGCTTGGGGGTATGCCGGTGTAGAATTGTAGAATTCTATCTTGTACTCCTCACAAAAGCATCTAAAAATTTTGCTATCGAACTGAGTGCCGTTGTCGGATATTAGGGCCTTGGGTATGTCGAACTGAGTGATGATATTCTGCCAGATGAACTTCTTCACATCCTTCTCCTTTATTGATGCTAGTGCTTCTACCTCCACCCACTTTGTGAAGTAGTCTATTGCTGCAAGAAAGAACGTTCTGTTGTTGGGTGCCGTTGGAAGTGGTCCTACTATGTCCAAGCCCCACATTGTGAAGGGTCATAGGCTAGTTAACGGTAGAAGTTCTCTGGCTGGCTGATGTATTTGGTGTGCGAACTTCTGACATTTCTCGCACTTCTTGACATACTTTTCCGAATCTGCTTGCATGTAAGGCCACCAATATCCTTGTGAAATTGCTTTGTAGGCTAAAGATTTTCCTTCTTGGTGGCTTCCGCATACACCTTCGTGTATCTCGAACACGAATGCTTCGACCGTGCTGGGATGAACACATTTCAGGTAAGGTCCTGTGAAGGATTTTTTGTACAAGGCCTTTGACGGGAAGAGTCAAAATCGCTATGACTTTGCTCTTATTTTGTTGGCCTCTTTCTTCTCTTCAGGTAAGATGCTGTCTTTTAAGAACACTATAATGGGATCCATCCATGAAGGGCCTAGTTCGGCACAACATACCTCAGCTACTTCGGGTTCTTCAATGCTTGGTCTTGGTAGGAAGTCGATCAGTAATGGATGTGGATGGATGTATCTGCTATCGAAGCGAAGCCTGCTAGTTCGTCTGTTCTACTGTTTTCTTCTCGGCCGATCTGCTCTATCCGTACTATTTCAAATTTCATGATCTCCTTTCTGACTAGCTCTTGATACTTAGCCATCCTTTCGTCTTTCACCTTGTAGTCGCCTGAAATCTGGTTTACTACCAGCTGGGAGTCACTGTAAACCATTAGCTTGGTGGCCTGCATGAAAAGTGTTGATTTTAGGCCTGCTAAAAGTGCTTCATACTCTGCTTCATTGTTTGATGCTAGGAAGCCAAGGTTGACTGCTTGTTCCACTACTAAGCCATCTGGTGAGATGAGGACTATGCCAAGTCCTGCACTGTGCCTATTGGATGCTCCATCCACGAAGAGTTTCCACATCTCTCCAACAAATAGCTTCCAGCAAGCGGAGGGGTCGGATGATGTCTTGGGGTCGTGCGTGTTGCTTATGTTTTCTTCCAAGTCCCTGCCTGCTGTTAGGGTTTGCTCTTCACTGTCTGACTGCCCCAAGTTTTTACTTGCGGATGAATCCTTACTAGGAATGGCATGGTTTATTCCTTCCTTCTGATCCTCAAGCCTGTATGGTTTGCAATGTGGCGGGGTGTCCTGTATTAGGGGTTGCGCATTTCCTGCAGCACTTTCCGTCCCCATTTCGGTTATACCAGTTAAGTCAACTGGGCATATGTGATGACTTCCTGGTGTGAACTCTGCCACAAAGTCTGCCAAAGCTTGGGCTTTTATTGCGGTGTTGGGCTGAAACTTGATATCAAACTGTCCCAATTCCACCGCCCATTTCAAGATTCACCCAGAAAAGTTTGCCCTCTCAAATAAAGCTTTTAGGGGAAAAGCTGTTAGGACGATTATAGTGTGGGCGTGGAAGTAATGCGACAGCTTCCTTGAGGCCATCATCAAGGCTAAGGCCAGTTTTTCCGATGGTAAGTATCTGGTTTCTGCGCCCAGCAAGGTTTTGCTAACATAAAAGATGGGCAGGTGTTGGATTCCTTTCGCTCTGACCAACACTGCGCTGACTGCGTACTGTGAAACTGCTAGGTACAAAAAGAGCTCTTCTCCAGGTATTGGGGTTACTAGCAAGGGTGGAGAAGACATGTATTCTTTCAAGCTTTCTAGGGCGCGGTCGCATTCTTCATCCCACTCAAACTTGGCCTTTAATGCTTGGAAGAATGGTCGACATCTGTCTGACGACTGACTTATGAACTGATTGAGTGCGGCTGCTAGGCCAGTGAGATGCTGCACTTCTTTGACTGTGTTGGGCCTCTCAAGATCCTGGATTGCTTTGATCTAAGAGGGGTCTGCTTCTATACTTCGGTTGGTCACCAGGAAGCCTAGGAATTTGCCCGATCCTATGCCGAATGCACACTTGGATGCATTTAGGTATAACTTGTTTTTCTTCAAAATCTAGAACATCTCACCTAGGTCTCTGAGATGGTCCTTCTCATCCTTGCTTTTGACCACCATGTCATCTATGTAAGCCTCCATTGTTCTGCCTAACAATGGTTCAAACATCTTGGTGACCATCCGTTGGAATGTTGCCCCTATGTTTTTTAGGCCAAATGGTATGACCTTATAACAGTACAATCCTCTAGGCGTTGTAAAGGATGTAACCTCTTGATCTGGTTCATACATAGCGATCTGATGGTAACCCTTGTACGCATCAAGGAAGCTAAGTCGACTGTGTCCTGCCGTCAGGTCTACCAGTTGGTCTATCCGTGGTAGGGGAAAGCTGTCCTTTAGACATGCCTTGTTGACTGTTTTGTAGTCCACGCAGACACGCCATTTTTCATTCTTCTTTGGCACTACTACGGTATTGGAGATCCATCTGGGGTAGTACACTTCTCTGATAGCTCCTGCCACCAGCAAGTTTCCACTTCTTCCGCCACTATCTCGGCATAGTGGAGTGCTAATCTGCGAGTGTGCTGTATAACTAGTCGGGCAGTTGGGTGGACATTCAATTGGTGACAGATGAAGTTTGGGTCAATGCCAGGCATGTCATACGGTGTCCAGGCAAACACTTCGATGTTAGAGGTTAAGAATTCCATGACCTCTATTCTCTCAGTGTTGGACAAAGACGAGCCGAACAAAAAGAACTTTTCTGGATCTTTTTCATCTATTCTTACCTGTACCAAATCTTCCACTGCCTTTTGTTCAGCTGCCTTGCCAACATCCGCAAATAGTTCATTGCTCTCAGGCTCTTCCACCATCTGTACATACCCTTTTGCAGCGTGGTTGCCATTTACTGTGACGAAGCACTGTTTTGACATGATTTGGTCTCCAAAGACCTATTCAATTACTTCGGCTTCATTGGGGAACCGCAGTACTTGATGGTAGGTTGAGGTTACTGATCGCATGGCGTGCAACCATGTCCTCCCTAAGATTATGTTGTAGGTAGAAGGGACTTTCAATACCTAGAATTTCACCTGTTTTGTCATGGTTCCTGCTTTGACTGGGAGGATTATCTTGCCCACTGGCCACTCTGGCATTGAGTTGAATCCGATCAGGGGAGATGTTGCAGGTGCTAAGTCTTTATCCTCCAGTTTCAGTTGTTTGAAGATTTCGTAATACATTATCTCACACAAGCTTCCTTGGTCGATCAAAATCCGTTTGACGTCGAAATTCTTGACGCGTAGAGTGACGACCAGTGCATCATTGTGAGGGCAATATATCCTTGCTAAATCTTTGTCTGAAAAAGATATGACATTCGTGGCCTCTGTTCTCCCATTTTTTATGGCAGGTTGTGCACTTAATACCTCCCTTAAGTGCTCAGCCTTTTTGATCATTCCCCTGAGCTCACATACCTACTCAGGTTCGAATACTCCATGTATTACATTAATTATGCCTTGAGGTGGGGCGTCGACTGGTATTCCGTTTGGGTAGTTGTGGTTCTAGGGGGCTGGCTGTGTTCGTCCTTCTATGTACTGGTCCAGGTGCCCAGCTGCCACTAACTCCTCCAAATGCTGCCTCAACGGTGTGCAATTTTCAGTACGGTGCCCCTTTTCATCATGGAAGGTGCACTGGGACCTTTCGTCGTAGTTTTTTTGCGCTTCTCCCAACTTTGTTGGCCAGCGGACGAAAGGTTCATTACGTATCTCACTGAGAATTCGGTGGATTGGTTTTTTGAACACTGTGGTAATGGCAGTGCGAACTCTTAACTTCCTTTTGTTTGGGTCCTCTCTGTTGGCTCGCCTGCCACGCCCATTCCTGCTTAGTTGTTCTACCGTGTTGACTTTTGTTGAAGTCTTCTTATCTGGTGTTGCTGTTGTGCCAGATTTCGCTTTAACACAGGCGCTGTCTTCCTCCACGCGAATATGTTGGTGCACTCTCTCCATTAAGGCCTCCATCGTGAGGGATGGCGTCATTATAATTGAGTCCTTCAATTTATTACCGATTGGCAGGCCCCATTTGTATTGTGCTATGGCGAGGTTTGTAGGGCAATCCCCAATCTGGTTGAAGGTTTCCCAGTAGCGATTGTTGTAGGATCTCAACGTCTCCTTGTCGCCCATGTCAATGGAGAGTAGCTGGTCGATCTCCACTAGTGTCTTGGTGTTCCTTCTGAACCTAGTCACAAACGCCTCTGCCAATTGTGCCCAGGAGGCGATACTGCCTTCTGGTAGCCTTTCGAACTAGGTTAGACCTAGGTCGCCAAGGCTGGATGGGAACATGATACACATCAAGGCCTCATTCCGCCGGTATACTGCCATAACCTGGCGAAAGTAGCGAAAGTGCATGTAGGGGTCCGTCTTCCCCTCATAAGTGGTGAATTTGGGCTGGTGGAAGCTTAAAGGTAGTGGCACGTTCTCAATTGCTAGAACGAACGGCGAGCTCTGTAACCTTGCTAATGCTTTGTCTGTTGGTTCGTAAGCAAGGCGCGGCATTGGCATTCCTACCTCGACGCTTCCATGCGTCCGAGGGGCCAGCCGCTGAAAGGCTAAAACTCTGCGTAGGTCACGTGCCCTGGTATCCTTCTTCCATCGTGCCCTTTCTTCAAGCACAATTTGCAAGTTAGATGATCTAGGCAACTCCATATGCCGGGATGACGTCTGATGCGTGTGCGAGGGCCGATAGGTGCTTCCCTCCGTATATGACCTCTCAGTTCTCGTTCTCTCAGACCTGGAGTAACAAGTCCTGGAAGTCCTTGATTGAGTGTTGCCTGTTCTAAGGCTCCTACTTTTTGCTTGCGATGGTGTGGTACACCTATCACGATCCTCCGAGTAGTGAGGAGGCGTGTTGCATTTGCGTCCCTCTCCTGTCGCCACCCCTTTTCCTTTTATCTGGCGCTTCATTGACTCCATGTCTGCTGTCATCTTCCTTATTAACTCGTCATGTTCCTTCACACGATCCTTTAGAACTTGAGGGTCCATCCTCCGCCTCTGTCTTTCAAGACTTTGAGAGCGACGGGGGCTATTAGCCCGCCTCCCCTTTGCATGCCTCCGGGGGTCCTGTCGTTGGGGTTCTAAATCCGCCATGGGAGGGATAGAAGGCAAACTTTCGCGCCTCCCACCCCCCTCTAGGGTTTGTTCGTCGATAGCGGATTGCGGCAAATCTTCATCGTGCGCCATTGCTTCCAATTAGAAAGGAAAAACTTGATCAAGAGGTTTTGTTCTTTCTGGACTTCCCACAGACGGCGCCAATTGTACGAGCACGAAATAATCTTCTCGTATAATCCTGTTGATCAAGTTTGCACTCCTCCAAACGTCGTCGCTTTACTCCCTGAAAACACAAACGTGAGCTAGCCGGCGAGTGTGCGCCGGATACATCTCCGATGCCTAAGTCAGCAAAATAGACAAATAGACAAAAGCTCTGTGTATTCGGGAATCAAAATTGTATTACCTCTACATAGGTTATGTTGTAAGCTTTTATAGGTTCCGCATAGCACAATCTTAGTAGGACTCTTATTCCTCCATGTAGAATCCTCCTAGGAATCACACTCCTAAAAGATAATGCTTATCCTTCAACACCCCCTTCACTGTTTAAACCAAGTGAGATGGTTTTACCATGGTTGGATGATAGTACGACCGAGCTAACACTAGCCCTTTGTCATACTTAATCCAATGTCTTCACATGCAACTCATAGCTCGGCTCTCCTTTCAACCTCGGTTTCGTCTGTTGAGACCGAACTAACCATAGCAAGTTTGGACCGAGCTAACAAGAGCAAGGTCCTTCTAAAGAAAGCCTAAAACATCTTGGCTCCGAATGTTATGACTGAGCTAATTATCACCGCTCTGACCGTGGTGCCCGTACCATATTTGGACCGAGCTAACTATAAGGTCCTCTTTACTCAGCCCTTTTTACCTCGGCCTATAGAGCGGCCCATTACCACGCCTTGTCCTAGCTCGGCCCTAATGCACTTAAAAACTCCCTCTCACCAAGCAATTGTAATGTGTCATCTGCACCATATAAACACAACTGATGAATTACACCACATGACTGAATCACATTCTTTCAAAAACAGTTTTTTGAATTTTGAATTTATATATTTTTATTTTTAGTGAATTTTTTTAACATTTTGTTCATTTTTTCTTTTTTTAGATCCACCTAGTCTAAATACTCGAAGTATAAAATTTGCACAAAAATCTTTAAAAAAATTTATTGAATACAAAAAAATATGAAAATGTATTATTTTTTTTATAATTTTGTATTAAATAAAATTTTAAAAGATTTTTGCACAAATTTCATATTTTTTAAGTGTATTTAAATTAAGCAAATCTAAAAATTTAAAAACATAATAATGATTAAAATTTTAAAAATTAAAAATATACGAATTGAAAACTTAGAAATTTATTTTTAAAAATTGCAAATTAAACAGAGTAAAGTATTATTATTATTATTATTGGTCAAGAAGCTATAAAGATATTATTGATGACCATGAAAATTTCAAAAACTAGATACGTCACTATCCAAAGCAGCAGATAGCCATAGTGGAGGATAAAACTCCCGTGTAGCCCTAATTAGGGGTGGGCGTATGTTGGTTGGTACGTTCAGCCCACTTGATTTAATTTTAATTTTTTAGGACTTCAAAAGTTATTTTAGTTTATTGAGTCCGACTGGGCTAATATTTTCAGTTCGACATATTAATAGGTTGGGTTTAGAATTTATACTTTAATTCAATCTGGTTCACTATTAAATTATTTATTTATAATATATTAAAATATTTATTTTTTGTTGGGTTCTATTGAAACTCACATTTTTTATAATGTGTAATTGAATTTATTTAAAAAGTATTTTAATTTATACATAAAATCTTTTAATTTATAATAATGTCAATATATTTATTTAATAAATATAATCTGTGATTAAATTTAATTATGGAATGTTTTAATTTTTTTAACATATAACTTGATGAGTGAATCTGAGATTTATAATTATTTTTTGATCTGAATTTAGACAGAAATAAAGGCCCGATATTAAGACCAAATCGAACTTAAACATATATAAAATCTCGTAGGAGTATAATGTAACACCAACTCAAACAAGTCCTGGCCTGATTTGACACGATGTTGTCCACCCCTACCCATAGCGGAGGACAAAGTATTGTTCGATTGGGAGAATTGTATGACAATGTACCAAAATCACCAATAATTCTCAACAGTAGGCTATTCCAAGAGTGTCAGCCACATCATTCTATCTATGTGCCTTTTTCTTAATTTTTTTAAGGGTTCAATTTCTCACATCTTTACATTTCAATACTGAGAAAATTTGATATTGAGAAAAGTATTGTTCAATTGGGAGAATTGTATGACAATGTACCAAAATCAACCAATAATTCTCAACAGTTGGCTATTCCAAGAGTGTCAGCCACATCATTCTATCTATGTGCCTTTTTCTTAATTTTTTTAAGGGTTCAATTTCTCACATCTTTACATTTTAATATTGAGAAAATTTGATATTAAGAAAATTTGAGAGATTCATAATACTCATAATGAGTCTTATTTTAATAGTTTGAACTGTTTATTTTATAAAAAATTTAATATATATTATTCATGAAAAAATTATGTCAGTTTGATAATCATAACATTTTTTATTTTATTGAGTTTATCTCTAAAAAATGAATGGTTATTTTCAAAAACATATTTGTCATCTATTTTTTAAAGGCAAATGTGATAAAATAAAACTATTAAGATTATTGGATCGAACTAATTTTTTGCATGGATGATATATACATTGAAGACTTTACAAAATAAGTGGTTTGAATCATTGAAACGAGATTCATGATAGACCCTACGGCACTCTCAAATTCACTCATGTTGAATGTTGAGATGTGAACATGAGAAAGACCAAACCCTATTCATATTTCAATTTTTTTTTTTTTTTTTTTCGGTTTATGGAGTTATGCTATGAACTTTCATTTTCCTATTTATTTATTAACGTAGTATTTATCATATTATTGTGGTGAGTTCTATTTTAAGTACCAAAATTTCATTAAGATATGTGTATCAGTCAATAAGAAGAGTTTATAAAATTTAGGGACAATTAAAAAAAAAAAAAAAAAAAATCCAAAGGTTTGAGACTTGTAACAAAATAAACCTGGAGTTCTTAATTTTATCAATTAAAACTCCAATATTTTAATTTGCTTTCAATCTTAACCATTCACCTATTTATGTTAAGTAAAATTAATAAAAAATAATATTTTAATTATTAAACTCAATGTAAATATATATAAGGTGTCTAAAATATAATTTTTCATTGAGTTCAATGACCAAAATACCAATTATTTATTTATTTATTTTTGTTGATTTTACTTAATGAAAATAGACAAATGATTTAAATTGAAAATAAATAAAAAGTTTCGGATTTAAATTGATAATATTAAAAATTTAAGATTTAATTTGTTAAAAGGTTCAAACTCTAGATTTTTTTTTTTCTCCTAAAATTTATTTATGTATATATAACATTATCTAAAGTGGTTTGTAAGGGTGATAAATAAGCCAAACGGATCGAACAGTTAATTATTAAAGCTCTGTTTGAAAACTTTAATAAGTTTCAAAATTTGTTCAAACTTAATTTGTTAAATTTTTGAGTTGATTTCAAACAAGTTTTTGTCGAGCCAAGCTCGAGTAGTTTGGTATTTTTATATAGTTTTAGGCTTATCGAACCTAGCCGAATGAGCAATTCACAATTCAAATTTAGTTTGAAAGTTTTAATGAGTTCTAAAATGTGTTTAAATTTAACTTATTTACTTAACAATCTAAACTCAAACAAGCTTTTAACGACACGAATACAAGTCGAGAACTAAGAAGAAAGGATCATAAATTTAAAGCAACAAATAATGGGAGACAAGCATTTGGCAACTAGCTAAAACAGTTATATATAAAAATAAAAATAAAAGTCATTAAGCAGTTTGTTATGACCTAAAAAATTAAACCACAATTAAATCCAAAATTGTGGGAATGACTTCATAGATGAAATCCAAAATTAAACCACTCCATAAAATTAATTATGGTGTTAGGTTGTTGTCCATAAAGCCTAAAGAATTCAGAAATTCAAAATAAAATAAAATAAAATAAAGTTTAGTGGCCAATGCTGCGAATAAATTGATCATTCTTAGCTAAGTTCTACCTTTCAAACGGCTAAGTTGTTCTTTAGTGTATCAAATTCATCAGAATAATGCCGTGGAAATTCAAATGCTTTGTCATTTTCAACAATATCAAATATTTTAAATCCATCAACAATGGGTTGATCATCATCTTTAACCACGTTTGGTTTAAAAACATGTTTTTTGGCCAAATAACTTTTATCATTCATTGACAAATGGGATTATTTTTATATTTTAGCCATTAATGGTTTATGAAAATCCGCTATGTGAGTTTCATCATTTATTGGCCTAATAGGTTGTTCCATTTTAGTCATTAATTGCTTATGAAAATCCTTCAATTTCATCATCTTTTTTGCTTAATGGGCTGTTACATTTTAGATGGCTTGTAAAAATCCTTCATAAATATTCTTATTTCCATGGTTTGACTCTCTAAGAATGGGTTTTTCAACCATCTGAGTCTTATATGGAACATTATTTAACAATGCTTGGCTCAACAACATACTTTTTAGCCATGTTGTTTTCATAAGTTGGCTCTTTAAAAATGAGTTTTTTGACCCCCTGAGCCATTGTTGAAATCAACTCTTTTTTTTTGCCATTTTCAACAGTGAAAAAAATTCACCAATTCTGGCCATTAATGCCTCAGTTAAAGGCTTGGTACTGAGAGTTAACAACTCATCATTCCATTGGCAAATTTTCATATCAAGTTGATAAATTTCTCCACTTAAATGGTATATTTTTTCTTCCACCAAATAATATGGTAATGGATGAAAGTTTTGTTTGATCAAGAACATGTATTTCTTCTTGAACATCCAAATTTTATTGTTTAAACTAAAAGATTTCATCTAGGCTATTTGGAATAGACGAATCCAATTCATTTTTATTTTTTACACTTGATGTCTTGGCTTATTTTTCTTATGAAGGGAAAATATCATAAATGTGAGCATGTCAACAAGGATTAAAAAAATCCTTACAGATTAAAATTCAAGCCAATTATCAAGCAAATGTGTTGATGGTTCTTTTGCCTCAATGAAGAGGAATTCAAAATTGCCAAGTATAGATAAAAGAAAAATTAAAAGAATGAGGGGAGACGTAGAAAGATGATTGAATGAACAATTAGGGTGATTGAGTGAACAATCAAACTAATCATTAATTTACCTCTACTCTTATGCTTCAAAAAGGAAGTGTATAAAACAAAGCGTAAGAAATATAAATGATAAGAAAATTATAAATCAGTTATCTTTGATTTGAGTTTGATCATTATAATGTAGCCATGAAAGACTATTTAGAGGCAAAGACTTGTGGGAAAAAACTACCTAGTAACTTCTATCTCCTTAACTTTACACTCCATGATCTTCCACTTTATCTCTATGTCTCCATAACTTTTCTTTAACCTCCAATTCATACTACATGTTCTCCACTTTGGCCTTCATCATCTTTCCACATATGTTTAATACTTTAAAACTTCTCCAAACCTCCAAATGAGTAGGGAGAGTGCCATATGTCCTGTAATTATATAAATAATAACCAATAGTAAAAATTGTTTATTTGTGGTGCCAACAAATACATAAAAGGGATATCATGTGAGAAAGGCATATTATTAAGATTTCTTTTTATTTTTTATTTTTGTATTTTAATGTGCAATTATGAAATAATTACAATCAATCAATTTTCTTTTTACCAAATATCACTACTTTTGGTGAGAAATGAGATAAGGGTTCTCTTTCCCATCATTTCTTTCTATTTCTCACTTAATTTATAAACCAAACACTAGAAGAAAAAAAAATACTCTTTCTCTTCATTTTTATCACTTCTCATGGAATTGACTCATTCAACAATAAAAATAAATATTGTATTGAAAAATGATATATAAGCCTACTTAAAAATAAATTTTGTATTGAAAAATGATATATATGCCAACTTTGCTAGACCCAATGATGTGTAAAAAATATGACTAGCTAACAACTAGAAAAAGTATGAGACAGAAATGCCTTAGATATATTCTAATAGATTGTCACATCATTAATGTAACACCCCAAACCTTTTCGAAGGCATCACAATAACGGTGTAACCTAAACCTCGTTCTGGAATGATCAGAATCGGTTCGATAGTCAGTCTAGTCTTCAACTCCTGAAAGGATCTCTCACATGCCTCATTCCAAATGAACTTTACTCCCTTTCTAGTTAGCCTAGTCAACGGTGATGCTAGGGTAGAGAAATTTCTCACAAAACGCCTACAATAATAGGAAAGTCCCAAAAAGCGACAGATCTCGAAGACATTCTTAGGTCTCTCCCACTTTTGTATTGCCTCAATCTTAGAGGAATCTACAGTGACCCCATCTCCAGAAACCACGTGACCTAAAAACTTCACTTCTGAGAGTCAAAATTCACACTCTTCAAATTTAGCATATAAATGGTGTTTCCTAAGCAACTGTAGGACAATGTGGATGTGCTTCTCATACTCATTTTCAGAAGGTGGATAGATTAGAATGTTGTCCACAAAGACGACCATGAATTTGTCAAGATGTTCCCTGAAACTCAATTTATCAAGTTCATAAAAATGGCGAGAGCATTGGTCAGGACCAAATAGCTTAATAAGAAACTCATAATGGCCATATCGAGTACGAAAGGCCATTTTTTGGGATGTCTTCCTCCCTTACTCACAATTAGTGATAACCCAACCTTAAATCAATCTTCGAAAAACAACGAGAGTCTTTAAATTGGTCAAAAAGGTCATCTATTCTAGGCAATGAGTACTTGTTCTTAATCATGAGCCTATTTAACTTGCGGTAATCGATACACAATCTCAATGAACTATCCTTCTTCTTAGCAACGAGAGCCAGTGCTTCCCATGGTGAAGTGTTAGTTTGGATAAAACCCTTATCTAATAACTCTTGTAACTATTTTTTTCAAGACAAGAAATTCGGCAGGTGCAAATCTATATGGTGACATAGAGATGGTGTCATGCCCAGAACTAAGTCTATGGAAAAACTCAATCTCACGATGAGGCAGTAATTCAATAAGATCTTTCGGATACTCACAAATCACTCTTCGAAGTGTACTTTAAACCATACAATGGCAGTAAGGAAACTAAGCTTGCCTTGGCCACGCAGGTCATACAATGGCGGGTAAGGATATATCATGCCAATCTCCAAGAAAATAAAAGGATTACGCTTCTGGTGTATAAACGGTAACTCTCTTATGGTGACAATTTATGGTGGCATGATAGGAAGACAAATAATCCATGCCAAGAATAATGTCAAAGCCTGACATGTCTAGCACAATGAAATCAAACGAGAGTCAATATCCAACGACCTCAATCTCACAATCACCACATAGTTGGCTCAAAACAACTCTACTTCTAATCGGTGACTCAATCATAAGTGGAGATTCTAGTTAATCCACCTCTAACCCTAAAAACATATGCAAATGCAGATGATAGGAATGAATGAGATGCCTCAGTATCTATCAACACATTGGCCAAATTATTGAAGACAAGCTATGTACCTGTCACAACGGATGGTCCCGATGACTGTTCGGATGTAGTGACGGTGTACACTCGCCCTTATGGTCCTCTGCTTTCCCCTGTCATCCCTCAGAATATAGGCTTGTTACATAGACTGTGCGGAAGTGGTCCAAGTTAAATGGAGATTAAAAACATTGGCTATAAATACAAAAGAGTAGTGTTATTCAGAATCAAAAATCAGACTAACTACTTTTCAAACCTAATTGTAATACCCCAAAAAATTTCAAAACAGTAATAGATACCACAATTCTTGATTAATTTCACTAACTTTAAAAGATAAAATGTTTTCCATAGAATTCCTTTAGAACCAAAAGATAACTTTAATACAAAATGCCCTCTTTCTCATTGAACTATGGCTAAAAGATTACTACTTCAAGTTCAACTATAGATAAAGTAATGTCATCATAGTTCAAGAAGCTAGAGATTTTCAAACAAAATGCCGCAAGGATTTACAAACTTCAAGGCAAGAACCTTGGTACAACAAAAATTAGAGACTCGGCCCCAAATCACTTAAGCTCGGAGCTTCCACATAATTCGCATTCATGAGCTTTCGTGCTCCATTCACAAAATTCACATCTTGATCATTTGGGTGGAGCCACATCACCAAGTCTTGAAAAAAGTTAGATAAGGATAAGCTATAAGCCCAGTAGAGGTAAATTTAACAAAGTTTCTAATTGATTGAAATTCATATGATCATGCCATGAGAAAGATAATCACCTTTATTGTGTTTGAATGAAAAGGGGAAAAAACGCACCATTGTTCAAATTGAACATTTTCATTAACATGGGGGTGGTAAATACGCCATGAAATCCCTAGTAAGAGTGCCAATAATACGTATACATAGATTTATAATAGAAAATATCCCCACATTTTTCGGTTATTAATACAGTAGGGCAATGGGCACTGAGAATACAATCATTTTCTACTTTTACCGGCTATTAATATGCAAAAAAAACCAATGGACACCCAAAAAATATTTTCCCACATTCGTCCGAACAATAAGCTCAAGATAAGGCAATTGGGCACCTTGACTCCCGGCCTGGGTACCAATACCATAAACTAGACATTTCCAAAACCCGACTCAACTAGTTGGACTCATATGCTATTTACCCCTTTATTGTCATTTCCAAACTTCCACGAGATTATAAAAATCATGAAATAAAACGATAATGCACATGAATTCGAAATTTTCAAATTTATCAAAGTTCATTCTATTCATAAGTGAAATAGAACAACAATAAACAAAATGGATTTTAGTTTGAATTTCTTATTCTAACAAGCTTCAACATTTCTCCAATTCAATACATATTTCTAAAATAAACCAAAATTTCAAATCTCAACACATTTGTCAATCATTCACCAAATTGTAAGATTTAAGGACCAATTGAACAAAATATCATTCTTAGATCAAATTTAAAAACTAAAGTTTTGGAATGGGGCTTTTCCCTCTTTTTGCTTTAGGAGCCAATACTTAACATCAATCTCTCTTCTTACTAAGAATCAATCCTAGATCCCTTACAAAAAACGAAGCCCACGTGGAGACTATGATCTAACTGATTGGATTTCAATTTTGAAAAATCTAAAATCCCCGCGATATTGATTTGTGATTATGTATCAATTTTAACCAGTAAATAGCAATCCCAATCAAACAGTCAAAGACAAATTAATACAATGATTTTACGTGAAAAAATCACAATTTGAGCACCTCCAATTATGATTAAAAAAAAACCAAGGCAAAAGCCGTAAAACAATCCACAAAGAAGACACAAAGGAGTTACACAAGTATACTCTTAATTGCCTAACGAATCCACGTCACAATCGAACCGACCCCTATATGTCACTTCCAGCCCCGTCTTCACCTCAGAATTTTCTTGCCCAACGTTGAATCCACAATGATGAGCCACTCCGGAATCCACCAAAGCTTCAGGCCTAAATTCCATGGAATCCACCGAAGAACAACTCTCTCTTTTTTAAATAAAACAAAGTAAACAAACCCTTTGATATAATACACTCAATTTATGATTAAACTCTCACAAATATCAAAGAAAACAAGTAAAGAAGCTCCAGATGAAAAGCCTAATATCCAAGAAGAAGATCTAGAAACCATATACTAAAACCTGACTAAACCGCAGCTTTTATAGCAAACAGATCCGTGATCTCCGCTTGAGCGCAAGAATGGCTGCTTGAGCGGAGTGACTAAAATGCGTGTAACTAAACAGGGCCTACGCTCAAGCGTAGGAATGACCGCTCGAGCGGAAAAAAACAACTCCCAGTGCTTTTGTAGGCGTATGAAATTTCTGAACAGATTGCATCTCTGCTCGAGTGCAGGAATGGCCGACATAGTCAGTGAAGTGGCAAACATGATAGGATTAAAATCACAAACTCCCCTGCATAGACACAATTCGGGTTGGATTCGCATCTAAAAACTCATAGCTTCACTCAAATACATGATCGAATCAAATTACAACTGAAAGGAGTTTTATCAAACAGTGGTGCTACATACCACTAAAAAGGGATCACTAAGCCAGCTCTAATGAGCTGGCAGTGCTGAAAATTAAAAAAAAAAAAAAAAAAAAACAAAGAGTAAAACATCACATCAATTGGGGCTACAGTATTTTTAGAGCCATTAGAGCTCATTATTTTAGAGCTCTTAAACAATTTTCTTTATCAAATGGGACTGCCAAGAACAAAAACCTAACAATCTCCCCCTTTGGCAATGCCGTGACAAAACACACCTAACAAATAAAATCCTAATCATTCTCAAAGTAGGGTTACTTTTAACTTAGTATCTCTTTGATTTAAGATGAATATGTGGGGTTTTCTTAGCTATAGTGTTGCATGAGGTGACTTTGTACCTAAAGTGAGTTTAAATGCTTAAAAAAAAAAGGGTTTTATCTAAATTTTTGAAAAGTTATAAGTCTTTCCTTGTTGATTATAGATATTGATGTTGAGTATTGGTTCCTAAAACAAAAAGAGCAAAAAGTCCCAAATCTTTCCAAAATCCTAGTTTTTAAATTTTATCTAAGAATTATGGTTTGTTCAATTGGTCCTTAAATCTTACAATTTGGTGAATGATTGATACAAATGTGTTGAGATATGGAATTTTGGTTTATTTCAAAAATATGTGTTGAATTAGAGAAATGTTGAAGCTTGTTGGAATGAGAAATTCAAACTAAAATCCCTTTTGTTTGCTGTTGTTCTATTTCACTTATGAATTGAATGAACTTTAATAAATTTGGTAATTTCAAATTCATGCATCATGTGCATTATCGTTTTATTTCATGATTTTTATAATCTCATGGAAGTTTGGAAATGATAATAAGGGGGTAAATAGCGTATGAGTCCAGCTAGTCAAGTCGGGTTTTGGAAACATTTGGTTTATGGTATTGATACCCACGCAGGAAGTCTAGGTGCCTAATTGCCTTGTCTTGAGCTTATTGCATGACAAATGTGGGAAATATTTTTGGATGTTCACTGGTTCTCTCGTATTAATAGCCGATAAAAGTAGAAAAATGATTGTATTTTGAGTGCCCATCGCCCTATCGTATCAATAATCGGCAAATGTGAGGATATTTTCTAATATAAATCTATGTATACGTTTTATTGGGACTCCTACTAGGGATTTTATGGCGTATTTACCACCTCTATGTTAATGAAATGTTTAATTTGAACAACGGTGCATTTATTCCCTTTTCTTCAAACACAATAAAGGTGATTGCCTTGTCATGGCATGATCATATGAATTTCAATCAATTAGATACTTTGTTAAATGTATCTCTTTACTGGACATATAACTTATCCCTATCTAACATTTTTAGGACTTGGTGATGTGTCTCCAACCCAATGATCAAGATGTGGATTTTGTGAATGGAGCACGAAAACTCATGAATGCGAATTATGTGGAAGCTTCGAGCTTAAGTGATTTGGGGCCGAGTGTCCAATTTTTATTGTACCAAGGCCCTTGCCTTGAATTTTGTAAGCCCTTAGAGCATTTTGTTTGAAAATCACTAGCTTCTTGAACTATGATGGCATTACTTTATAGTTGACCTTGAAATAGTAATCTTTTAACTATAGTTCAATGAGAAAGAAGGCATTTTGTATTAAAGTTATCTTTTGGTTCTAAAAGAATTCTAAGGAAAACATTTTATCTTTTAAAGTTTGTGAAATTAATCAAGAATTGGTATCTATTACTATGTTGAGTTTTTCGGGGTGTTACAATTAGATTTGAAAAGTAGTTGGTCCAATTTTTAATTTTGAATAACACTACGCTTTTGTATTTATAGCCAATGTTTTTAATCTCCATTTAATCTTGGGTTGATTATTTCTTCCTTTGTTTTGGTGTTTCGTACATAAATCATATTCCACAACATGCATGGTGTATACAAAGGGGAAGATTATCATTTCATGGGGCTTTGTATTCATTAGGCAATAGTGTTTCTTGTAAGGAAAAGGAGGAGCCAAGCCACCACCAAAGCTTGCATGGAAAAAAAACTTTATTCTCAAAAGCCATGTTATATCTATTATTGAGGAGACCCACTTGAAATCCGTGTAATTTCAGTTTCTTTTTCTTTTTTTTTTTATTTTTTAAAATTTCTTTGTTTTCCTTTTCTTCCATGTCATTTTTCTTTGAAGCTTGTTCGGGCTCATGAAGGAAAAGAAAAAAGAAAGCAATATGTAATGATTTTCATAAGAAAGCTTGTCTCGTTTATATATGATGATGTGGTGATGATTATGATGAATTGTTGTTTGGTAATGGCTTTTTGGTTAAGAATGTACAAAAGACGAGTTAAATAAGTCAATAAGAAAAAAAATGTTATATCTAAATTATAATTATTTTATTTTTTCTTCCACAAAATTTTAAAAAAATCAAACCAAACGTTTAGCCCTAAATTAAAATAGTCAAAAAAAAAAAAAAATTAAAAAATCAACTAAAAAGGTCAATTGCCAAATAGCAACATAGTCTCCTGATATTATGGTGGTGCTTGACAAGTTGGGCTTGGAGGATTTTTTTGGCTAAAAATCATAAAAAGATAAAATAGGTTAAAATAATCAATAAAATAAAATATTACATTAAACTCATAATTATTTCACTTTTTCTCTTAAAAAAATCACATTTAACTACAAAAAATCCAACAATCTTCTCAAACATAAAAATTTTAGCTTACTAAAATAGTTAACTTCCCAAATGAGGCCTATATATGATGGTGGTGGTAATTATTATATAGGGAATGCCATCCTATCATAAATCGATGTAATTTTATCACAAAATTTTGTAAATGCGTAACCTCACAATAAATTAGCATAACAAAATATTCAAAATTTTATGGTTAATGTTATAAAAGTTTGACTTGATTATAACATTTTTTGTTATGTCAATTTGTGACAAAACTATATAATTTATTTTGAGATTATGCATTTTATGATTGATATTATGAAATTTTATAACAAAATTACGTCAATTTATGATAAAATGCATATGTATGCAACCATAAAGGTGCACACCATGTAGTTTTCCTATGTAATATAATTTTGTATGATCCAAAGCCAAATTGCATTGTTGTTGACGATAATATTGGTATAGTTTTCATTATTTTTATTTTACTTAGAAATACAAGAACATCATATATGTGTTTCATGCTCTTCTATTTTACAGGAAACTATTTCTCTACAAGAGAGTACAATAAATGATATGGGCAATATGGTACAGAGAAAATCTAAAACATGTAAAACTTATATAAATATAAATATCATTATTATGAAAAATAATTTACAAACAAAATTTTCTTGTAAAAAATTCAACCAAAATGATGAGATGAACAAATGAGCAATTAGTTTTGCATTTCCATTTTTGTTGGTATTGCTAGGGATGTTTTGACAATTGATTTTAAGATTTTTTTTAATATATGTTTTCCTCCTTTTTTTAAATTTTTTTCAAGAATTTTTACATAACAATATTTTTATGAGATTTTAGTCTAAATGCCCATGTGAAAGGTAAATAAAAAATTGATTGTTTATAAATATTGCCAAAAAATGAACCAAAAAAAAAAAAAAAACAATGAAATTTAGCTTATATTGGTCAAATTGATCAGTGTTAAAACAATGAAATTGAGCTTATAGTGGTTGTTTGAAGATTGATTTTCTTTTTTGAATGAAATTGAACTTCACAATAATGTGGTCAGATCTGATGTGTGGCTTGTTGTTGGGAAGCACTTGGTCCAAAGTAAAAAGTTTGTAAAAAGTGAAAGAAAAGAAGTCAAAGTAATTATGAGAAAATAGGAAAACCAAGGACAAGTGGAGAAAAAAGAACACCACTTGTCTCATTTTTTATTTATTTATTTATTTTTTTTTTTTGAAAATGATGTGCGATGAGAATTTGGCATTTGGCATTTGACATTTTTTATAATTATTTTTTAAAATTATGTCAAAATTTTTATTTTTTAAGTCCATCTTATATGTACGAATTTAAAAAGTAAAAAAAAAAAAATCACTAAAGATAATAATAAAAAAAAAACATATATTTTTTTAAATTTTTACCCATTTTTTAAAAATATTTAGAAAAAAAATATTTTTCTAATCTGTCTGGTTGTATAAAACCCAAAAATGCAAAGTTTTTTTTTTAAAAAAAAAAATTTACTAAATGCGATAAAACATAAATAAATAAAAAAGCGATTACATGATAGCCTCTTGTATAGGATTCCAAACCTATGCACCCCTGAACTGCAAGCTTTGGTAAAATTTTTATTTATTTAACAAAGGTAATTGCATTTTCATTCAACATTAAATATGTTAAATTTCCAATAATGGATTTAGCTGTCCCTATAAATTATTTTCTTTCACTTCAGTAGCACTCAAAAAAAAAAAAAAAAAAAAAAATAGAAATCATTGTTGATTGAAGGTTTTCAACCAATAATAATAATAAAAGTATTAGAAAAAAAAAAAGACTAAAGTAGAATATTAATAAAATTAAAGTGGTAAAATTTCTGCTGAGAGTGCAAAAGGTTAATGGAAGCTATTATTTGCACATTAATCTACCAAATAATACACCCATCCAAAGTTAAGTTTTTTAATTACAATTTGGGTAAATTAGAAAGGGAAAAAAAAAAAAAAAAAAGACTAAGGATTACCCCTTTGTAACAAAATAAATTTTAAATTTTATCAATTTAAACTCTAATTTTTTAATTTATTTTCAATCTAAACTATCCGACTATATTTGTTTAGAAACTTATGCAAAAAATATATGTTAGTCATTAAACTCAATATAGGTATATACAAAATGTCTAAAATAATAACTAAAATATTTTTTTTTCTTTAATTTTACTTGAGGAAAATATGTAGATAGTTTAGATTGAAAACAAATAAAAAACATTATGATTTAAATTGATAAAATTAAAATTTTGAAATTTATTTTGTTACAAATATCAAACTTTGAGTTTTTTTTTTTTTTCCTTACAATTTTACTAGAGTGCAATTACTATCTACTACTATTTTAAAAAACTGAAAATGCTAGATTGTTTTCTACTTTTTATCATTCCTATAATACCCTCCATTTATAACCACAATCTGCAACCACGTTGCCCTAGAAAACTGCAATAGTTGCTATCGGCAAAAGGCACCATTGATATGAAGTTGCTTGGCTCTGCTTCGCCAATTTAAAAGCAACAAACTCAGCACCAAAAGTCATAACAAATACAAAAGGTTGCTTGGCTTTGTTTTTCCAATTAAAAAACAAGAAACTCAACACCAATGAACAAAAAACACTTGATTGCAGTAGCCCAAAACAGAACAAAAACAACTGGTTTTAAAATAAAAAAAAAAATTGATAAAAACAATACATTTCGTTCTGAAATAAAAAGAAAAAAAAAAAAAACCCAGTGGTTAGTCATTGAAAAATGATCCACTTTGTTCTGAAATTCAAAAAAGGCTGGCGTGCTCGATTTACTATTGATAGACACTACAATGAAATACTTTAAAGAAAAAATTAGAAGGAAAAGAAATTACAAACAAAAGACAAAAAGAGTGCTTTTTCTTTTTTATTGACAATACTTTTTGCAGGTACGTCCTTTTTTTCCCTTAATATATATATATATATATACTAGCGATTGCCACACGCGATGCGTTTGTAATTTAAATAAATAAAAATAAAATAAAATATTTATTATGTATTGAATGTTACTAGTCAAGTGATAAGAGCCTTATTCATTTGACATAAATCTAAGGTTCAAGTCCCCTCCTCTCATCTATCTAATATTTTTTTTTATTTTAAGTTAAAAAATAGACACGTGACAGCATAAAAAACAAAGGTTTCAAGACATGTCACATATTTTGTCCATGTTCGGTTTATTCTTTTCAGATTGATAAATCATGATTTGTCACGTATTGGTTGAATTATAAGTTACAAACAAAGCCATTGTGTTCCTGTAGATGAGTTCCTAACAGGCATTTGTATGTATTCTACTTGCCCATGAGTTCCTAAATATGTTGCCAGCTCATTAGAGCTGCTTTAGAGCAGCTCTAATTAGGGCTCTGTAGCAAAACTGATATACAAAACTCCATGGCCTTATATACAAAACTTTAGTACTTCTTTGGTTGCACCTTGTAAATCAATTTCTGAGTTGGTTCTCTAATCAAAGTTAAAATACATCAAAATTATAAATCAATTTATGAGTTGGTTCTCAGTTAAAATAAAATAATGCTTTTCGATAGTGTCGTAGTCAAAATTTCAGGTTGGGGGGATAATATTGTGTTGAAGGCGCAATGCAACTAATTTTGATTTTTAATTAGTGATAAAAACAAATATGTTTATATATCTAGAGTTATGATCGAGTTAGTCAACTTTTTTTTTCCATTGTTTTGTTGATTTTCTGTTGTTTATTTATTATTAATTCGGTTTTCTATTTTACTTTTGTGAATGTGATGACTATTATGATTTAAAAGGCGGTTGCATGCCGCTATTAAAAATGAGAATGAAAAAATTACACAATACACACAAAAAAGAGAAATAAAGAGTAGAAGAGAGAAAAGAGAGAAAAACACTATAGAATTTGTAAGAAAAATATTTTAGCAAAATTAAACATTTAGAGTGACAAATTGCAAGGATTTGTATTTGTTAATTAATGATGAAAATCAATACAACATTAGCTAATACAAAAAATGGGAGAAAAATCACAAATAAATATATAAATAATACAACCAAACAAATAGATTGAGATATTTGAACATATAACTTCATAGTGAAATGCAAAAAAATTTACCAACGGACTAGCCCTTTTGATTTTGCAAGGTTTTTTTTAATAAAAAGGATGAGATACAAAGATTTAAGAGGTAAAATTTTCAAATAAAAGTAAAAATATAATTTCATAAAATTGAGGAGGGAGCACGTCACCCCCCGATCTCCACTTGCCTCCTCGTTGTTGTTTGCTCCACTACGACCCCATCCAAGGATAGTGTTTCCATTGTATTATGTTTAATTTTATACTGTAATCCAAATATGATTACAAACTTCTCAATCTCCTTCTTTTACAATAAATAAATAAATAAAATTCTATTTGAAAAGAAAAAACAAAAACTCCATGTTAAATGATTTTTCATTACAAAATATAACTGGCTTTCATTCGAAAACAACAAATCCACATATAAATCTAACAATAAACCTTTACATTGTTGGTTTGCCACAAAAATGGTTGATGTCAATCAACAGGGAGAAATAGATCAATCACTACAAATGATATCAAATTGCTCTCTATATAATTTGAATTCAAAATTTCACATTACAAAATGTACTATACAATCACTAGACCAAATATGTAATTAATGCAACTTCTCATTCAAAATCATTGCTACACTAGATGAAATAACACAGACGTTGTACGTGCACAACCACTAATTAACGATAAAACTATAAAAAAAAATAAAAAGTTGTTTGTGCAATCATCTCCCCACAACCCACATTTCCCATTTTCCTAGCAACCCCTAACTTGTCCTCGCCCTACCAGTTTCTACCACATCTTAACCCCTCCTTCCCACCGTCACCTCCTTCACCACCCCTCTCAACATCGATGACCCCAGTATTGTTGGGCTAGTTACTGTTTGTTACAATAAATCCCTATTGTTTAGGAATATGCTATGTTGACTTGGTATTTAGTTTGTTACCAAGTATTTAGGGTGGTTATAAAACGTGTGCTGTTTTTCTGCTTTTTGGTTACTCTTTGTAAAGCTATTATATATAGCTATCTGCTTCATTCTATGGAATAAGGTTGAACTCTCTCAAATACTTGTTTTGTTTAAGCTCTTGTTTCTAAAATTGGTATCAGAGCTTCCTTCCAAGGAGCCTGATTTTTGAGATCTAGAGAAGCAGCAGTCTTCTAGGCGTAAATATGACGTCAGAAAATACCTTTGTGCAGCCAGCCATTCCTAAGTTTGACGGGCACTATGATCATTGGTCTATGCTCATGGAAAATTTCTTACAATCAAAGGAATATTGGGGTCTGGTGGAGAATGGGATTCCTTCAACAGCAGAAGAAGAAGATCTCACAGAAGGGCAGAAGAAAGTTATTGAAGATCAAAAGTTGAAGGACTTGAAAGCCAAGAACTATTTGTTCCAAGCAATCGATCGGTCAATCCTGGAGACAATTCTGAACAAGGATACAGCAAAGAATATTTGGGACTCGTTGAAACAGAAGTATCAAGGCACAACACGAGTCAAGCGAGCACAGTTACAAGCTCTCCGAAAAGAGTTTGAGGTTCTTCACATGAAGGCAGGAGAATCTGCGAATGAGTATTTTTCCAAGACTCTCACCATAGCCAACAAAATGAGAATAAATGGTAAAAAGATGGCAGATGTGTTGGTTATTGAAAAGATTTTGAGGTCAATGACCTCTAAATTTGATTATGTTGTTTGCTCCATTGAGGAGTCAAATGATCTAGACTCTATGACCATTGATGAGGTGCAGAGCAGTTTACTTGTGCATGAACAACGTATGAATGACCATGTCATAGAAGAGCAGGCCTTGAAGGTTACGCATGATGAGAATTCTGGAGGAAGAGGTCGTGGACGTGGCAATTTCAGAGGTAGAGGTCGCGAGAGAGGCAGGGCCTTTGACAAGTCCACCGTGGAATGTTATTATTGTCATAAACTAGGGCATTTTCAATATGAATGCCCAAGTAAAGAAAAAGTAGCAAATTTTGCTAAAGATGATGAAGAGGTATTGCTGATGGCCTATGTGGACGATGAGAAAAAGAACAAGAAAGATTTGTGGTATCTTGACTCGGGTTGCAGTAATCATATGTGCGGGAAGAAGGATTGTTTCTCGGATTTGGATGTAAGATTTAGAGAATCAGTCAAGCTTGGAAATAATTCAAGCATGGCAGTGTATGGAAAAGGAAATATATGGCTGCGAGTGAATGGGATTGTTCAAATCATTACTGGAGTGTTTTATGTACTAGAGCTGAAGAATAACTTGCTGAGCATCGGACAATTTCAGCAGAAGGGACTTACTATTGTATTTCAACATGGGAAGTGCAAAATCTTTCATCTTGAAAGAGGTTTGATTGTGGAGTCTGGAATGTCCTCCAACAGGATGTTTGTTTTACTTGCTGTTTCTCAACCAGGACAACCTGCGTGCTTCAATACGGTCACCGAGGATCAAACGCATCTTTGGCATTGTAGGTATGGCCATTTGAATTTTCAAGGTTTAAGAACTCTCCAACATAAGCAAATGGTGAACGACTTGCCTCAACTCAAGACTCCTTCCAAAGTATGTAAAGATTGTTTGGTGGGCAAGCAACACAGGAATTCATTTCCAAAAGTGAGCACATGGAGGGCCTCTCAGATACTCCAACTTATTCATGCTGACATTTGTGGGCCAATCACTCCAATATCCAATAGCAAGAAAAGGTACCTGGTTAGTTTTATTGATGATTACAGTCGTAAGACATGGATTTATTTTCTAATAGAAAAATCAAATGCTTTTGTTGCCTTCAAAAGCTATAAAAACCGTGTAGAAAAAGAAACAGGTTCAAGTATCAGAGGTCTCCAAACAGATCGAGGTGGTGAGTTTACATCATAAGAGTTTAACAACTTTTGTAATGAAAACAGAATACGTAGACAATTAACGGCACCATATACTTTGCAACAGAATGGAGTCGCAGAGAGGAGGAATAGAACCATCATGAACATGGTTCGAAGCATGCTCTCGGAGAAGAAAATTCCCAAAACATTATGGCCGGAAGCAGTTAACTGGACTGTGCATGTGTTGAACAGAAGCCCAACTTTTGCTGTCAAGAATCAAACTCCAGAAGAAGCCTGGAGTGGAGTTAAACTGTCAGTGGAGTATTTCAAGGTTTTTGGGTGCGTCTCTCATGTGCATGTACCTGATAGCAAAAGAAAAAAGTTAGATGATAAAAGTTTGAGTTGCGTCCTGCTTGGAGTCAGTGAGGAGTCAAAAGCGTACAAATTGTACGAACCAGTCTCTCAAAAAATATTGGTCAGCCGAGATGTGGTATTCGAAAAGGATAAAAGTTGGGATTGGGACAAGAAACATAAGGAGGCAATCATTGCTGATTTGGAATGGGAAGACAATGAAAAAGGAGCAATCATAGTTGCTGAAAATGAAGAAGAAAATGCCCCTGAAAATGAAGAAGGTGTTGCTGAAAATGAAGAGGAAGATGTTACTGAAAATGAAGAAGTTTTTGCTGAGTTGAACAATGCCACAGGAGGGGAACTAAATGGAGGAAGAAACAGAAGACCACCAATTTGGATGGAAGATTATGAAACAGGGGAAGGTTTCTCTACAGAGGATGGTGGCGTGGCTCATTTTGTTATGTTTGCAGCGGCTGATCCAGTCAAATTTGAAGAAGCAGTGAAAAATGAGAAATGGAGAAAAGCTATGGATTCAGAAATCAAGGCAATAGAAAAGAATGATACATGGGAATTGGAGGAGCTGCCTACAGGAGGTAAGAAAATTGGAGTGAAGTGGGTTTATAAAACAAAACTTAATGAAAATGGAGAAGTAAACAAGTACAAGGCAAGGCTCGTAGCAAAAGGCTATTCTCAGCAACATGGGATAGATTTTACAGAGGTGTTTGCACCTGTGGCACAGTTGGATATGATTCGTCTAGTAATAGCACTTGCAGCTCAAAAACAATGGACAATTTACCAACTGGACGTGAAATCAGCGTTTTTACACGGGGAGTTAAATGAGGAAGTGTTTGTTGAGCAGCCTCTAGGTTATGTGCACAAGGGTCAGGAACAGCAGGTTTATAGGCTCAAAAAGGCTTTATACGGACTTAAGCAAGCTCCACGAGCTTGGTATAGTCGTATAGAGTCTTACTTCATGAAGGAAGGTTTTGAAAGATGTCATTATGAACACACCTTGTTCACAAAGACATCAAAGGAAGGTAAAATTCTAATTGTGAGCCTATATATTGATGATCTCATTTTACTGGAAATGATGAATATATGTTTGCTGAATTTAAGAATTCAATGATGCTTGAGTTTGACATGACTGATCTTGGGAAGATGAGATACTTTCTTGGTATAGAAATTATGCAAAGGTCTGATAGGATATTTATTAGCCAAAGGAAATATGCTTTGGAAGTTCTGGAGAGATTTGGAATGAATAAAAGCAATCCGGTTCTTAATCCTATTGTTCCAGGTTGCAAACTGATAAGAGATGAAGATGGAGTAAAAGTGGACAACACTTTGTACAAATAGGTTGTAGGAAGCCTCATGTACTTGACTGCTACTCGACCGGACTTGATGTTTGTGGTAAGTCTTATTAGCAGGTATATGAGTAGTCCTACTGAGCTTCATATGCAGGCAGCAAGAGAGCCCTGAGGTATCTAAAAGGAACAGTCAATTTTGGGGTGTTCTACAAAAAGGGAGGAAATGGAGAATTACTGGTATACACGGACAATGATTATGTAGGAGATCAAGATGACAGGAAAAGTACTTCAAGCTATGTTTTCTTGTTCAGTTCAGGGGCAATATCGTGGTCATCAAAGAAGCAGTCGATTGTAACTCTATCTACCACAGAGGCAGAATTTGTTGCTGCTTCTTCTTGTGCATGTCAGGTAGTATGGTTGCGAAGAATTATGGAGGTGCTTGGTAAAAAGCAAAATATGCCTACAATTGTTCACTGTGATAGTAGCTCGGCCATTAAACTTGCGAAGAATCCAGTAATGCATGGACATAGCAAGCATATAGACGTCCGGTTTCATTTTCTTCGTGAACTTACAAAGGCAGGAACTATGGAGATGGTTCATTGCAACAGTCAAGATCAAGCTGCAAATGTGATGACAAAACCTCTCAAGTTGGATGCATTCTTGAAGCTGCGAAGTATGTTGGATGTTTGTCCAGAACCATGTATAAACTGACTGCAAGCTGCATTTAGTTTAAGGAGGAATTGTTGGGCTAGTTACTGTTTATTTCAATAAATCCCTATTGTTTAGGGATATGCTATGTTGACTTGGTATTTAGTTTGTTACCAAGTATTTAGGGTGGTTATAAAACGTGTGCTGTTTTTCTGCTTTTTGGTTACTCTTTGTAAAGTTATTATATATAACTATTTGCTTCATTCTATGGAATAAGGTTGAACTCTCTCAAATACTTGTTTGTTTAAGCTTTTGTTTCTAATAAGTATCCCATTCCATTGTCATTCACCACTCTTCTTCTACTTTTCCTATTGTCTTCCAACCTTTCCAAAACCCTAATTACAAAACCACACACACACACACACACACACATATATATATAGATGAGCTGGTAGTGGTGTACTAATAAAAATTTTATACATTAAGGTTAAACGCACCTCTAGTCCTCGAAGCATGTACTATATATCATTTTGGTTTTCAATTATGTCAATTTGGTAATGTTTGCTAAAATTCGAACAGGTCAATTTTTCTTGGTAATTGGTCAATCAAACCAACAATTGTCTTATCAAAGTAAATAGATAGATCAAATGTCTGCCAAATTCTATTTGGTCTGTATAACTGCATTGAGTTGACTCTAAGAACACCTCTAACATGAGAGGTATCTAGAGTATTTTAGGCATTGGTTAATGCCTCAGACCCCCATTGGGGGTGACCTCCAGGGCCCCCAGTGGGGTGTGATTGGTCTGTTTTTTTTTTTTTTTTTTTTGATCCAATGACCAACCCCCACGTGTGTGTGGGGGTGGTTGGAGACTGGGGTTCTCAAGCACAGCTCTTTAGGCATTGTGCCTTATCTCATCACAAAATAAAATTCCAATAGGATAGATAAGACGTTGGGTTAATTTGCCTCATCCTTTCTTAAGAGCATCTCAATCAAATTAGTTATTTTTATTTTTTTTAGTTAAAATAGTTAAGTAAATCATCAAATTTCAACTCCATCAAGCTAGTTATCAAGATAGCTATTTTAGTTTGGGTGGTTTAGCTCAACAAATGTAGCACGTAGGTTTGATTAGTCAAGTATTTAAATATATATATATATATATATTACTTTTGATATTTTGAAGTTAGCTGTGTTGAGTTTATAAAAAATAACTTTAGACTAAAATGAAGAAAAATAATATTTAAATAGTATACAAAAAGAATGGAGAAATGTATTAAAAAAGTGTATAGCCAAAATTTAACTAGTTGGATCACTATAACAATTTACATTTCTGGCGATTAAATTTGGCGACTAAAAGGAATTTAGTCGCCAAAAGTTAACCTTTTGACTACTAAAAATTGCATTAGTCGGTGTTTGTTTAGGCTATAGTGTCACGACCCAAACCCACCCCTATGGATTTAGAATCGCAATCGGCCAATAATCCGTGATTACCGAAGGCCTGCTTAACAGTAATGACAGTAATACAGAGTAAGGGGCTGGCGGAAGCCAAACAGTAATAAAAAGATGTCCAATGAGCTGTGAAAATCTGAATGCAAAAAGACTTTTTTGAACAAGTCACATTCATAACCAAAACATATATACACAAACATCCAGGTTAAGAACCAAATCCCTTCACCATAACTGTACAGTCAAGTCTTATTCAGTCAATACAAAACAGAGACAAAAGGGTGAATCTGGAACACCCCAAAATAGCCTTAGCTTAAACGAACTCGGAACCTCGAAGTGAGGCACAATGGTTGGCTTGACAAAACGATAGCTTAACTTGACGCTCCTAACTTCGGTCCGGTGCCTGGACACCTACATATAAATATAAACAGTGAGCTAAAGCCCAGTGAATAACAAATGCATAAAGGGGTTAAGAATGAATGTCCTTTCATTAATTAAAACAGTCGTTTGCATCAGTAAATCAGTTATTCAATTGGTGGCTCATATTACATGCCACATCAGTCATTTAAAAACCATAATAGTCATACGTGGTACGTCCAATAGCAAAAGAGTACAGTAGGTCTTAATGGACCGAACAGTCAGTTAATGGCCATCAAAACAGTAAACAGTAGTAGTTCCAAACATTGAAACTGACAGAGATCTCTGTAACAGTAACAGTAAGTTTCTATGGATGCCACGAGTACAGTTTACAAATAGGACAAACATTCATTCAGTAAACAGTGTTATTTCAGAAAGCAGTACAATCAATCGTTCAGAATAATTATAATTGAATGTATCTTTACAACATTGTTACTCACAGAGTACTGGGCTAAAGACAGGCTAGTCAGCGTCCTCAGGTGCCAACCCTACACAGTTGCAGAACGAACACACACACACACTAAGTTACACACTTGGGATTAATAACTTAGCCCCTTAACTTGACTTGGTGTGGTTCTATAACATTATCCTCATTAAGATGCCTTAAACTTGGCCTAGGAATGCCTACGATGGAATGAGGATGCAAAAATGCACTTTAAAACACTTTTTCAAAATTTGCTGAAAACAGGGGTTTCGCTCGAGCATGGCTTTCTATGCTCGAGCGGACATGCAGACAAAGAGGCTCCGCTCGATTGTGACTTCCATCGCTCGAGCGGACTGCAAACTCATGAAAAAGTACTGGTTACACGTTTTTCACGCTCGATGGACGCTCGACCCACGATCGAGCGTGAGACTCAGACCCTTGCTCGAGCTCAGATTACCTCGCTCGAGCGGACTGCAAAACACATGAACTTCTAGGCATATGCATTTCAAGCTCGAGTGTGACCCTCGACGCTCGCGCGGAAGTGCATGTACTCAGAGTGTACGCTCGAGCGTGAAGTCCTCCGCTCGAGCGTGGATCAAAAATCTGGAATTTCCAGATTGATCCTCAAGCACAAAACTCAACCTCTAAAGCTTCAAATTCAATTTTTCTGGGCTAATTTTCTGGCAAACATTTAGAAACCCATAATACAACATGTTTCAAAGATTATTTTGTAAAATCAAGCCCAAAGGTAAGCCAATTGAACACAATTTCAATGAAATTTTCATGAACAATGTAAGAACATAACATGCAAGAGTTCTTATGAATTCCAATGCTCCAAAACATGATCAAATGCAAGATTGAGCTCAAAATCATGGTGAATTCATGGACCACAACTAAAATATGAACATGCATGTGGAAATTCTCATGTAAATGAACTCAAAACTTAATGATATGGACATGCATGCACACATTGCTTCTCAATTCAACTCTTTAGGCTATAACTTGACTCTAATCTCCAATATTTCCATGAACCATGCAAGTAACAACTTAAATTCATAATTAAAAGGATGAATTTCCTACCTTAGGTCTTGAATTCCAAGTATGTTGGCTCAATTTTGCAAATCTCCTTCAATTCCTCTTATTTCCAAGCCAATTCTTGTTGAATCAATTCTTTTCTCCTACTCTCCCTCTCTCACTCGGTTTTGGTCTAGAAGATGGATGAGATGGTAGTGCCAACATATATGAATCAAGATTAAATAAATGGCCTAGCATTAATCCACTCAATGGCAATGATGTAATTAGCCTAGGTTCAATTAATTTAGCATTGTTTAATCTAATTTAATCATTCCAAATTGGATTTTAATTAAACCTACCATAAAATCACATAAATCCTAATTAGCATATAACACTAATCAATTTCTGATTCGGTCGCCGATAAGGCCTTCAATTTGCAATTCGAAATTAAAACATGAACAGGTCATTCTACAACAGACAGATATAAATGCAATTAAAGCAACACACTCATACAAACAGATTAGGATTTCATCCTAATCAATTACTTATCATGCTCAATCACAGTTTAACGCTAATCAGATGTGAGGGTTGTCACATATAGCTACTAAATTTTTTTAGTCAACATATATTACTTATTGGCGACTAAAAAATTAATAGTCAGCATAAGTCTAGATTTTATGCTACTGAATGGGGTTTTGGTAGTTATATACTAATTATTGCCCCAAAAAAAGGTTTAGTCGCCAAATAATAGCCATATTTTTCATTTTACTCTTTGGCTACCAACAAATTAGTCGGCAAATATTAACTTTTGGTGATGAAAACAAATTTAGTCATGGTTTACTCAATTTTTTTCCGACAAAAAAAAAAAAAGAAAAAAAAGTAGGCCAATTACAAGTTTTGGCGAGTAATATTTTAGTAGCTAAAAATTAAGAGTTGGCTACAAAAATATTTAGTCAATATATATTACTATTTGCTGACAAATAACGGGTTTATTCGCTAAAGGTATAATTCATTTTAAAGGGAAATGAATTAATATTGGCACCCTATTCTATGGAATTTGATATCCGATTCTTCTCTCTTTTCACACACAGATTCTCTGTGACCACCAAACTTCAGCCCACCTCACCTTAGCTCACCTCAGTGTAGACCACCGTTGCTCACCATCGCCACATCCTTACATGTTCTCTCTATCTCTGGCTCTTGATCTGTCTATCTGTCTCTCTCTCTTTCTTTGTCCCTTTCTCTCTATTTCCCCCTTTCTAAATCTTGCTCTAGGGTTTTTATGATTTCTTCAGTTTAATTTCACGTTGATTTCAAAAAAATGGGTTTGGTTGAAGTGGTTTGATATCTAAAATCTTATAGGTTTGATGTCCTAAATGGGTTTGATTTTAGTGATTTGATAGATTTTCCTCCCTTTTTCCTTTCTTTCTTATTAGTTTGAAAGCCCTAATCCATTGTAGGGATTTTAGATTTTATTTGTTTTTTAGATGCTCATGGTTCCATGGTTCAACATTTCCTCCACTAAAACCTTTGAAGCTAGTTTGATTATCAGGAAAAAGAATATTTTATTTATACACTAGGGGGTTGAATCGAATTTCTTCGCAAAACCACTAACTGGAAATCTGTTTACATGTATATAGAATGATTTCAACTTAGGGATTTTTGAGTCTCCGCAATTTGTATTATTTTTTATCACTTGATCGGTTTCTTCTTTGTTTTTGCTATGCCTTTTTTTTGTTCAATTTTGATTTTTTGTTTGTTTGTTTGTTTGTTTGTTTTGGCTGTTTTGTTAGATAATGTGAAAAGTCTAGTATTTCTGCTTGTTTGCTCATTGGATTAGTGGAGGACATTTTCTTAGACTTTTGAGGCCTAAATAGTGTTCTACCTCAAAAAGTTTTGGGCCTGAATGAAATTCTCAGAAGTTTAGGGGGGCAAGGATAATAGTTTGTATGAAAATATCTGAAAAACTGTAGACCTAAGTGGAATTCTTAGAAGCTTGGGGAGCCCTTGCAAATTCTTTATAAAAACTATAGGGTTTAAAATGAATTTTCAGAATTGGTGTGTGTATTTTTAATGTTTGCTTCAAGGGAAATCTAATTTTTAATCAACTAAGGCCTTTTAGAGAAGGAATTGACTGAGGCCGAAAAGACAAATAGAAATCAAATTTATTTTATAATCTAATCCTAATTTTGTTATAATCCCTTGTTAAAAAAATGAACAGTGTATTTTTATAATCATACTTGTCCCATCACTAGTGACATAGTTACTAGAAAATATCACAAACTTGACGACCAAGCAATTAATAAAGGAAAGTACATCATTTTGGGTGTTTGTCCATGTTAGTGAATATTATATACTAGTCCACAATCAAAAAGTATATGATAAAAAAGAGGCATATATAAAAGGGCAAAAACGAAAGATGCCAGTTAGTTATCCATAGTAAAGTTCTTAAGTTGTTTTCATAGTGGAAGCTAATCCCTTGTTCAAACTTTTGTCTAAGAATTTACTTTTTTTTTGGTTGTTAAGGATATGATTTCTTGCACTTCTTTTCCTATATCATGTGGTTATGGTATACGAAAGCAATGCTCAGTAAGTCTGAGAACTCAGAATTTGGATCCAAATTTGTACTCAAAATTTGGGTGTGTGGTGGAGATTGATAGAGTATATTGTCATATCTATGTGTAGAATGAATCAACTACGTTTAAAGTGTTTTTCGTGTTTGGTAATGAGGTCCAATACTAGCCTCTCCATGTCTGTTGTGACCTTACTAAGACTGAGGCCTCATTTTTTAATACCAGCCTCTCCTTGGTTCTGTTTTTGGTTACTACATTTATTCTTAGACATTGTAAGGAAAGTATGTTCAAGTTTAGTTAGTGTTCATATATTCATTTTATTATGTTGTTGATTCTATGTTCACTACTAGGTTGAGTTTTGAGTTCAGAAGAAGCTTATAAAATAGAGAATAGGACAAATAAGAACTTCTACTATCGAGATATCTTGCATATTATGGACTTTCCATTATTGAGTATTTTTCTATGTTGTCCATTTTCATGTTCATCTTTGCTTGATTTGTAGGGTTCGAAAGATGGACAAGAGTTGGATGATGATAAAAGATAGGTTGAAAAGTAAAGAGTATCAATAAGGTATTTAGTCATTTATTGACTTTGCTACGAAGAATTTAGGTCCATAGGATGACATTTGTTGTCCGTGTGTTGATTACTTGAATGGCACAAAATTTAGTCGACCAGTTGTATAGTTGCACTTGATTCGAAGAGGAATTGTGTGTTTTTATAAAGCTTGGTTGCACCACAGGGAACATGTTCCCATGTGTCATGATCAATTTAGTGTGTCAAGCAATAATGGTCAAAGAGATGGAGCTGTAAATTTTGACGATCACGATAATTTGGGTGAATTGCATATTGTGTTGGAAGAGATTTATATGAGTGGTGTCATGGATAATCATATCGATGAAGAACCTAATAGCTTGGAGGGAGAAAATTTATTGAAGTTCATTAAGTTGTTCAATGATGCTCAACGCAAAGTATACCTGGAGTGTGAAAAGTTCTCCGATGTTATCCTTCGTTATTAAGATGCTTCACGTTAAGGTGTACAATAAATGGAGCAACAAATCTTTCGATATTGGTATGCAAGTTTTCAAAGACATCCTACCAAAGTGTGATGAAACTATTCCATGGACCCTTTATAAAGCTATAGCTTGCTTTTCGTGCTCCTTAGAGGGGTTTAGTCTCCTTGATATGATAGCCCTATAGTTCGGACTCCCATGGTTCTGAATCTGGCTTCACAAATGCAATGTGAAACGGATAAACACAAAAGAGTCCAAATGCGGCAAACCTTTTTAGAAAATTGATTTTGAATCAAAGATGCCAAAAATAGACTACATTGCCAGATTTCAGAGTCGCCACCTAAATATTTTTGAGAAATTTAGGAAACCAGTGACTCGTGCCGAAAGGCCATTAGTCCATCATCATCAAAGTGTCTCAGCTCAGGAACTTAAGTATGAGAGGGGAAAGTCATGGATTGAGTATCCCACTCACCCAATCAAAGATCGACCTCTACTAATTATGATGGGATTCTTATTTACATTATATGCTATTGCTCCGATTATTAGGTTATCTTTACTATGTGTTATCAAACAAATATAGACTAGTTCACAAAAGTTGGAACGCTCCGACTTCATGTTTGTTTTGAAAAGTGTTTTGAATATGTACCACTCTTAAAAAAAGTGATCTCATATGTAAAGTTAATCAAATTATCCCAACTTAGGCGAAAAGCCTCCATCCACAAGCATTCAAGAGATATATCAGTTATGTACTTAGCCTCATGGTAGTAAACACAATTGACATGGAAACATTCACACACATGCAATATGCTAAAGCACAAAAATGCTCACCTAGTACTCCGAGGCAAGCCAAATGAAACAAAAATAAGTAGAAAAATGCATGATCATAAGCAATGCAACATGACTAATGCAACACATTCAACATGTAATTAATCGGCCCGGCTACTAGTATGGCATGTGAAGTAATTTGATAACATGCAGTTTAAGCACGTACTCAAGCAAGGAATTCTGAATTTTGACATTGATGAGTATGATGAGCTGAACCCTTCATGAGTGCAAAACGAATAGGTGCAAGTCATGGAAAATGCTAAAGAAAACATAATGCTATATGCAATCCATCATAAGCGGGTAAATAAAAGGGTTAAAGAAATGGGGGTTGGAAGATATACACACATTATTACATATTTTGCCTTCATGCAAGAAGGCCCAAAGTAACAACGTATTACAAATCCAAATGAATGAATAAGCTAAACTTACTAATTATTACAAGTTCGAATGAATCGAAGTAATTAACTACAACATTCTACTATTAAAGCACTGATTCACGGGCCGCAGGAAACGAGGAATTGCATATGCGTGAATATGAATTTTTACCCAAAAAACCACTCTGTTTTGTTGCTAGAGCTGTTCTGTATTGCACCTAGAAAAAAAAAATTGAACTATTTTCTCCTCAGCCTCTGCTCTGTTTTGCTATAAAAATGGCACTGCTTGGTCAACAAAAAGTGACCGGCCGGCTAGATAAAGTGGTCAGCCGAATGGCCAGGTGGCCGGCCGGCCACTATTTTGGGGGTCTGCCTTGCTACAATAGAAAAGAAACAGAGCATAAACAGAGTGTTTGCAGGGGCAGTTTGTTCTTTCTGCCTCTCCTTGTCATGAAACAGATCAAGGGAGGGGTAGATTCGGTTCGCAAACCATCAATTGACGCAAACTCATTGTGTGATAATCTATGAATCGTTAGGACAAAGACTTAATAAATGTAAAGTAAGACCAACAAAACCTCCTCTCCATCATGGAATTACCTCAAAGGAGATGGTAGACATTGATTCTTGAGCCATTATCATCACTAGGAAGTATGAAATGACTTAAAACTCAATGGGGTTCAATTGACGTCCGATTGAACCCGACTTGATTTTATTACTCTTGTTACCATTTTAGTCCAATTTTTTAGCCTCTTTTAATTGCCTTTCCATTCTTTCATCAATTAGTCCAAAAATAAGAATTAAGTCCACTAAAAGGAGGGAAGTGTCAAACAAGAAGTTGGTTTTGACATGAGAGAGATATAATGCCCTGGTAATGAACCTCCGAAGAGATTAAACCATTAAGCATGGAAGGTCTCTTTCTCATGCTTAAACAACACTCGTTTGAAACGACTCTCAAACAAAGAAAACCATGAAAGGAGGGAGAGTGCAGAGATGATTGTTACAAGTGTGGACACATGTATGAAAAGCATTAAATAAAAGCTATCAACTCAAATAGGTTAATGTCTAAGGCCTAAACCACAAAACCTATGAGGAGTACAACACTACAAGCATACTATACAAAGCATGACTGAAGTAAACATGCTAAAACAGTCCTAAAACTCACAAAAACCGTGCTGGAATTAACATGGAAAGCTAAAAAAAAGTGAACTAAAATATGAGAGAATTAAAGCTAGTAAGCAAGCATAAGGAGGGGTGGCTAACCCTTTCATTTTTGGGACTTCAAAAACCACATTTTTAGCCTCTAAAATACTCTGAAAAACAGTAGGAAAAAAGTTTTAAAAAAGGTGGGAAACACAAGGGCAAAAGCTTGGAAAAATAAGGTTCAAAGTAGGGTGGTTTACCCCTCTACCTTTAATAGCTTTAAGCCACAAGTTTTAGCTCATAAAAACAGTGCAAAAATAGTATGAAATTAGCAATAAAAGAGTAGGAAGAAATAGTGTAAGGATTGCACAAGTTATATCTCTTGAAGAGGAGTAACTATTTGATTCACAAACCCACAAGTAATCACCCTTAAGAGCTGAAATTTTAGCTCAAGAATCTCAGCAAGGAGCCTCAAATATTTGGTGTAGGAATTGTTTAGGTAGGGTGTGTGTGTTACAAGACAGAGAGTGAGAGTGCTTTTCAAGAATTTGAGCTTTTGGAATTTTTCTAACCTAAAATCATGAGGGATGGTCCTCTATATATAGAAAAACTAGTGTCTCTATCGAGTACAGCTGGTGTAGTGCATGCACATGGAGGGATAGTTGGCAGCAAAATATCTACCAGCCAAGAAACCTAGCCAGTTGGCTGATAGCCGGCCACCTAGGGGTCGACTGAACACTAAATTCTTGCCAGCCAGCCACCTGTTGGCCTGCTAGCCTCTAGGTGGTCAAGCTTGGAAAAATCAGGTTTTGGGAACAAAAAAACAGGTTTTGGTCCAAAGGTGGTATAAGATTCTAGGCTCTGGAGTTGGAAAATCGAAGCTCTTTTACTGAGGAACTTGCACAATTTGTATAGCGTAGTATTTCATCATCGAGTGATCAACCTGAGGCACCCAAGTCTTAAGGACGGTCAAAAATGAGATGTCTATAGTTGCCCCTCTTTGACAGAGCTCGAAGTTATGAAATGACGTGAATGAATGTCAAAGCCCGAAGACGACCCATTTTGACGAGGCCATAAGACTTGGGCAAACAAAAAAAATGTAGATGAAGTTGGTTGAACTCGAAAGTTGCCTACGTATCATTTTCCAAGGAATCAAACCAGCATAGTTCAGGGACATCATGCAACTGATACACAATGTAACGAAATAATCAAACCAGAAGCAGTGCAAAACACACAAATACCATAAAGGAATGGAAATGCAAATCAAACTACATTTAACACAGAAAAGGTGCCGAAACCCTCAGACCATAATTCTTGTGGAATAGATGCGTACACATACAGAACTATGCCCTTCGCAGAAATAGTACAAGTAATTGGGTGGTATGATATAAATGAGGAATGATCTGTTGGGGAAAGATGTACTGGGAAATAACAATGTAATGGGATGATAATGATCCTAAACACATTTACACGAAAAGGATGGATGTAACAAGACAAAGTACGATGCAATGGATAAAGTGAATAAAGGGCGCAGGACAAACTATGTCTTACCTAGAAAAGGCATGGACACAACCAAACCACGTCTAACACAAAAAAGATGCTGGAACCTTCATACCACAATTCTTGCAGAATAGGCGCGTATACATACAGAGCTATGCTTTAACAAGTGGAAGGTATGAGCACATGCCAAACTAAGCTTAACATGGAAATGATGCAGGCAATAAAATGGTATGATGTCATGGATGTAATGGATAGTGTAGTAGATGCATGCAATAGATGCTATATGCAATGCGATAAAAGTAATAGATGTGATGTGGCAACTAGGAAGAGGTAATTGGCGATGACACACCTCATGCTGTTAGGGATCTTTCTCTTCTTCTTTCTTCATCTTACGCTTCCAAACCACGAGAACTACTTTTCTCCCTAGCCATGTTTGCAACTTTCCCTATTCTCTAATAGGGTGACAGACTAGGTTGATTTAGTATCCAGAATTGAGACGCATACAAGCTACCTCAACCTATGGGGCTGCCATATAGATTTCAAGTCGAGGATACACTCCTGGGTATTTAAACTAGACTGTAGTCTCAGAAATTCTGAACCTTTGTGTTCTAGGCCTCGGCCATTCGAACTTTAGCTTCCACCGTTTCAGTTGATCTCCTAAGAACTCACTACAAACACAATCAGGTGGCTATACCAGATCGCCTGAAGCAATTCGGGCAAGAAAAACACCAAAGGAATTGCACCTTTAGAGGATTTAAGGTGCGGTGCACAAAACAGTGCAATACAAGTGCACAAAACAATGCGATACAAGGGAAATGCACAAACAGTGCGATGTAAGGTGCACAAAAATAGTGCGATACAAGGCGAATGCATAAAACAGTGCGATGCAAGGTATACAAAACAGTGCGATACAACGTAAATGCACAAAACAGAGTGATGCAAGGTGCATAAAATAGTGTGATACAAGATGAATGCACAAAACAGTGCGATGTAAGGTGCACAAAATAGTGTGATACAAAGTGAATATGCAAAACAGTGCGATGCAAGGTGCACAAAACAATACAATACAAGATGAATGCACAAAACAGTATGATGCAAGGTACACAAAACAGTGCAATACAAGTAAAATGCGCAAAATAGTGCGATACAAGGTGAATGCACCAAACAGTGCGATATAAGGTAGAACGCACAAAATAGTGCAATGCAAAGTGCACAAAACAATGCGATACAAGGTAAATGCACAAAACAGTGCAATGCAAGGTGTACAAAATAGTGCGATACAAGGTAAATGCACAAAACAGTGCAATGCAAGGGGCACAAAACAGTGCGATACAAGGTGAATACACAAAACAGTGCGATACAAGGTGCACAAAACAGTGCGATGCAAGGTGAATGCATAAAACAGTGCGATACAAGTAGAATGCACGAAACAATGTGATGCAAGATGCAAAAAACAGTGTGATACAAGGTAAAATGCACAAAACAGTGCGATGCAAGGTGAATGCACAAAACAGTGCGATACAAGGTGAATGCACAAAACAGTGCGATGCAAGGTGAATGCACAAAACAGTGCGATACAAGGTGAATGCACAAAACAGTGCGATGCAAGGTAAATGCACAAAACAGTGCGATGCAAGGTGAATGCACAAAACAGTGTGATGCAAGGTGCACAAAATAGTGTGATACAAGGTGAATGCACAAAACAATGCGATGCAAGGTGCACAAAATAGTGCAATACAAAGTGAATGCACAAAACAGTGCGATGCAAGGTGAATACACAAAACAGTGCGATACAAGGTGAATAGACAAAATAGTATGATACATGGTGCACAAAACAGTGCGATACAATGTATGTATAAGGAAATGAGCAGTACATAGAGTAGTGCATCATTTACCTTATGAAATGAGGGTAGGGCATCTTGCCATAATTTATTGGAATGTAACACAAAGGGAAGCAACTCAATGAAACTCTGTTAAGTACAGAACAAAGTCAAGAGCAAGAGTAACCAAAACACATGTATTAACCAGAGTGTATGAGCATGCATGCTTAATCCCAAAACACATGTATTAATCAGAGGGAAGATGGCAATCTAGAAAGAGTTTTGAAATGGCCGGAGACAACTTTCGGAAGTTGGATCATAGCAGAATCATCATGAGGGTGAGCTACCCTAATCTAGGGAAAAGTGCCCAACAAATGGCTTTGAGCGGATTGACAAAAAGGTTGGGTTCATGCCCCTTGTTCAATTGATGGTCCTATCAGATGTACTGAAAATTGCCCCTAGTGTCTAGTCATCGACAATCGGTTGGGTTCATGCCCCTTGTTCAATGGATGGCCCGATCAGATATACTGAAAATTGCCCCTAGTGTCCAGTCACTAGCCACTTTTTTTAACATTACGTAGGCACGTGTGATTGGGATCTTCAGATCCTGGTACAATTGCCAACCAATTAGACTCATGTTTCTCTTCTGTTCTAGCATGTTGAGAACTTACTCCAATCCCCTCCAAAGCAGTGACGAATTCCTCATATACACTTTGCAATAATCATGAATGCAATGCCCCTTGTATGGGCACTCTCAGTTTGTTTATGAATTCCACACATGGACTTGTTTTTGAGTTCGGAGCAAACATTCATGTATGGAATTTTGGCGATGCCACTCTATTGAACTTGAGTAACAGACTTGCTAAGGTGACTTGATGAAGAGCGCTTTTGAGTGACAGACACACTATGGTGATTTGATTAATAGCGCAGACTAAGACAAACACCAGGCACGACACAATAGAACTCACAACTGACCCAAAAGCAGAAAAAGACTCAAGGTAACTGATCATTCATAGTACCCCTAGTATTACTTATTTTCCCCTTAGAAATCAATTTCGTAAAACCTGAGTTTCGATTCCTTTTTGTTGCTCAAGTTAGAGATTTTACTGATAAGTTCAAGTATTGAAAATTTCTTCACTTGTTGATTCAAGCTAGTTCTTTTTTACCCAACGCAAGCATGATATGCGCAGCAGTCGGCGTAGCTCATGGATTGATGCAAAGCTGACGACATGAATTGGGCAAGGTGATTGGGTTGAGACGGATGAAATAGATATAGTTGAGACCGAACTTCATGATGAAATTGCCTACGTATCCCAAGAATGGGAATCCTGTCAACATAGTTCACAACTGAGGTTCACTCAGGTGTTGACACTCTCCTTTTGCGCTCTAACTTTTGTCAAAGTCGCCCCTTTGGATTTTCAACCTTGTGAGCTTTATTTTTTTGATTTCTTATTTTTTATACTCTAACTTTTGCCTAGGGCGCCCTTTCGGGTTTTCGACCTAGCAAGCCTCTCAAGGATAGCGTTACAACATTGGTGAATTTGATCAACAATCATCCTTGCCCCAACATTGGAGCTGGCTTCACCTTGAGCTTGGTTCTCTCTTCTCTTATGCATGTCTTCTTCTTTCCTTTTGCTCCATTTTCAAAGTTGATTCTTCTCGCAATGTGGTACTTCTTCGCATTGGCTTCCCCGAATTCAGAAAAAAAATTCTTTTCTTCATAGTTGATTAGATTTCATTCCAATGGATACACCTGGCTTGATAGTTGACTTCTTTTCCTTTTTTCTCTTTTCTTTTCTTTTTTCTTCTTTCTTTTGGGGTTTTTTTTTTTTCTTTTCCTTTTTCTTTCATTTTCTTCTTTTTGGTTTCTTTCATCCATTTCTTTTTTTGAAGTAATAAAAACATCAGGGGGAGAAATTCTATGATTATAAGGTCTAAAAGATGCCTTGTACTTGCAGGTCTAAAAGCCGCCTTGTTCTTGCCAAAATGATAGCCTAACGGCGAAGAAAATCCCCAAGACAATGTAGAATACCATGCACAATTTTGAACCAATCTTTGCAAGTTGCAAAAGAGACAACTTTAAACTTTTTGAAATAATGAAGGACTTCGCACCTATAAGTCCGAATTCACTCAAATCATTTGGGGGATCCTTCTCAACACTCGTGCTTATTAACAGAATCTCATTCAAAAAAAAAAATAAAAATTGAAGCTTTTCTATTTTCAAAAAGGTCACACATGAAGTACTATAGACACAATTAAATTATCAGAAACTTGACTCCCACTTTCTTATAATTAAAACAACAAAACGAAAACCTGAGGGTACACGAGAGCGACTCAAAGAAAAAGGCTCAACTGACGCAACGACGCAAGAAAAGACAAGTAGAATAAAACTCTACACTCAACTATTTACTGGACATGACTCAAAACGAAATCAATATCTGTGAAACAAAAGGGGTTTTCACTTTCCAAGTCCATCAGCCAAATTCACGAAAAAAAACTTCAAGTAGACCATAGGAGGGTCCAGACTTACTTTCAATTCAACAATATTAACATCCACACCCAGTAGGATTGATTTCAGACTTTCAAATCAGGTCTCATGGATTGAGCCTCACAATTACTCCGGTTGTCCCCACACATCTTTTTGACCATGCTGGCTAAGGTCAAGGTTGGTTATTGAAAAGCCTTGGATGGGATTTATGCTATGGAGTGGAAATCTATTACGGTTAGGGAGAGGTTTATTGACAGCTTTGGGATTTTCAGGTGGGGTGATGATCTTTTTGTCAATTAGGTCTTGAATTTCATGGTGAAGGCGAAAGCAACAGTCAGTATGATGACCGTACTGTTGATGGAATGTGCAATATTGGGTAGGGTCATGTCTAGGTGGGAGAGGATTAGGGAGAGGTCGAGGATTGAGCTGTTTGAGATACCATTTCTCCATCAATACCTTCAATGCACAGGTTGGGCTCATATAGAGATGGGCAAAGGCTTATTTTTTAGATGAGGAAGAATCAGGTTTAGAAATGTTCACAAATGGATTGGCGAGTGTTGGCTGGGTATTCATGGGCTTGGAACTGGAATCAAGATGGGTGTTTCTGGTAAAGCATCCATTTTCATTGTTTGCCCCTAATTCAAAATGCTCTCAACCTGAGTAATAAAAGTGTCATCCACAGTCTTTGCAACAACTTCAAGCACTTGCTGCTTATTCAACCTTTTGACCTTCAAAGTCTCAATAGCCCACTGAAGATGTGCATGGAGATCAATACTTGTCTCGGCCTGTTCTTGCCACTTGCTTCAGCTTGGCCAAGGGATTGGGTGACTATATCGAAGCGAAGCCTAGTTGTTGTTAATATGTCATTACCCAGACTTAAGATAGCTTCGGGTTGGCCCTTTCCAACTATAGCTTGCCCCAAGATTGAGGAACTTTTGGAAGTCAACTTTTTGGCATATGATGTGGTCGATGATGGAGCCAAGACCCCAAAGGCTAAATCTGCCATAGTTCTCTGAAGATCTTTAATCATGCTCAACAACTCAAGAGTGGCAGGTTTAGCCATTGGTGCCCGTAGTGTATTTGAACCAACTTGGTCTTGATGAATAGGTTGGGTTAGACTCTTTGGAGTAGGTTGGACTGGAATTGGGCTATTGTGGAGTTTGAGTTCAAGTTTTGGGTGCACAAGTCCATGCTTTCTGGAATGAACACCACAGGCTTGGGTAAATGGGCTAGGGTGATACATATACTGGGGTCAAAGGAATGAGTAATATATAGATGAGGCTAAGGTGAGGATGAGGAGATACTTGGTCATGGATGGGAAGTGGGTTGGTGGCAATATGAGGTGGAGCTATCGTCTAGTTGTCAATGAGATTTTGAACTTCATAACGAAGCTAGTAGCAACGATCGGTGCTATGACCGCGCTGCTGATGGTACGCACAATATTTGGTGGGGTTATGTCTAGTAGGGAGTGGGTCAAGAAGAGGTTGGGGATAAAAAGGTTTGAGATACCCTCTTTCCACCAGAACTTTTAGTGCACTGGTTAGGTTCATATGGAGAGAGGTGAAAGTTCTGCATTGAGCTCAAGTTGGGCTGGCTGTTAGTGGGTTGGTACTAGCAATGACGTTGGCTGTTTTAGAATCGATAGCAACGGTATTGATTTTAGTGGGTTTGGGAATAGTGCTACTACTGGAAAACACCCTCCTTGTTGGTTCGTTTGTTCTAGGAATAATCCCTTTGTTAAATGCGCTCTCAATTTGAATCCCTATTTCATGAAAAATTTTGAAAGTGAACAATGGAATGACTATTAACTTTTACAACATATCAGGCTCAAGGTTCTGCACCACTATCCGCACTTGGTCCCTCTCAGAAGGTCGATCTATCATTTGTGCTGCCTTTGCTCTCCACCTTGTAACAAATTCCATAAAAGGTTCTTTAGGATTCTGGTGGGTTGCTTCAAGCTCTTAGATGGTCATTTCAATTTGGGTATTGTAAGAATACTGATTGACAAATGCCTCAGCCTATTCTTTCCAGTTCTGCTTCACTTTATCCTCTAACTTGGCGTACCAAGTGGCTGCCATACTCGATAGGGTTCTTCCATACAGAGAGAGTTTCTGAGGCTTAGTTAGACCTATCGATTTCAGGACGTCCGAGAAAAGTCAGATATGTACCATAGGATCTCCAGACCCATCAAAACGATCAATGGGTGGCATTTTGAATTTATTTGGAAGCCTTACGACAACCTCGGTGTACCTATCCTCAATGTCGGGAATGGAGTTAATTCCTTGTGCCTTTTTGAATTGCTTCTCAAGGTTAGCAATTTTTAACAAGGCCGGGTTGAGATCATTAATATCAAGGGGAAAAAGGCCCTCATTAGGCTACATTAGGGGTCTAAAAACTCAAGCTTGAGCCAACCTTTCTCGATGATATGGACCTTGCAAATCTTCAGCTGGCAGAGGTGGGTCAAAGTTCAGTTGGGGGCTGGCACTGGATGTGTGGTAAATGTCCTAGATAGGCGTTACATTTCAGCAATGATCTTATCCTGCGTGGCAATTCCCTAGTTTAGGGCCGTTATCATGGCCACAACTTCTTCTGAACTTTGTGTCATCACGGGTCTGCTGAGTTGGATAGGTGTAACCTAAGAGCTGACTAACAAGGATTTTGACCCGGTTTATACTTAATATATCTGAATTGGATTAGTCTAGACAGATTTGACTAGATTTAGCTTTTTAGGATTGGTCTCTTGGCATTGGATAGATATTTTCTGAGTTAGCCTTTGGGGATCAAATGGACTAGATCTTTGCTGAATGAGTTTTTTCTGGGATTGGATGGACTGTGATAGGTTATAGTTTTCCGGGTTTGGATTGGGTTAGGCCTTTACTGAGTTGGGTATTGCTCCTTCTTTGGCTCAGACAAACCTAGCATTAAAAACAAATGGCCCATCAGGTCGGGATACTAGGTATGCTGGCTAAAACAAAACAAGATATAATTTTTGGCCTTGGTTCTGGTCTTACTGAAAATTTAACCATATCAAACACAAACTCCTGGATTTTGACCCAAATTCTAATTCTGATATGACCCTCAAGTTTGAAAGGAATCACCTCAAGATTAAGACTTCCCTAGGATTGCATCACACATTGCTAATGATTTCACATTTTGCACAAAAACATTCAAAACACCCCTATGAGAGGTTAGGGTTTCCCTGTCCTAGCTTTGGAATGATCTACAGAGTCACTATTTCAAGCAAGTAGTTTCACAAAATCCTACATAAGGGTGAGCATCATGTCCTATGTTGGAACAGTCACTATGGCTTTACTATATGCAGCTAAGTTGATTGGTCAAAAGGGTTACCTCAGCAAGATTACCTGATATACCTCTCACACCTAACACCGAGAAGTGAAAGGAGGATCAAACGGTATAGTAGTAACCCAGATCCAAGGCTTGTGTTTCCAACATGGCAGAGCCCACGACCGGCCAGCCTTTTGGCAAGCTTTTTAGGCAAGCCGTCTAGGAATAACAGATGAAAAGCACAGTAGCTTAAGAGCACCAATGCAAATGCAAAGAACATATAAGTATAGATAAAACTTCACATCATGAAGTTCAAGTCAAGTTCTCTAAATCTCCAGCAGAGTCGTCAGAAACTGTAGCTTGCTTTTCGTCCTACTCGGAGGGGTTTAGTCTCATTGGATACGATAGCCCTACAGTTCAGACTCCTGTGGTTCTGAATCTGGTTTCACAAGTGCAATGTGAAACGGATAAACAAAAAAGAGTCCAAATGCGGCAAACCTTTTTAGAAAATCAATTTTGAATCAAAAATGCCAAAAATAGACTGCATTGCCAGATTTTAAAGTCGCCACCTAAACATTTTTGGAAAATTTAGGAAACCCGTAACTCGTGCCAAAAGGCCATTAGTCCGTCATCATTAAGGTGTCTCGGCTTGGGAACTTAGGTATGAGAGGGAAAGGTTATGGATTGAGCACCCCACTCACTCGATCAAAGATCGGCCTCTACTAATCATAATGGGATTCTTATTTACATTATATACTCTTGTTTCGATTATTATGCTATATTTACGATGTCTTGTCAAACAAATATAGACTAGTTCACAAAAGTTGGAATGCTCCGACTTCATGTTTGTTTTGAAAAGTGTTTTGAATATGTACCACTCTTAAAAAAAGTGATCTCATATGTACAGCTAATCAAATTATCCCAACTTAAGCGAAAAGCCTCCATCCACAAGCATTCAAGAGATATATCAGTTAAGCACTTAGCCTCATGGTAAACATGATTGACATGGCAACATTCACACATATGCAATATACTAAAGCACAAAAATGCTCACCTAGTACTCGGAGGCAAGCCACATGAAACAAAAATAAGTAGAAAAATGCATGATCATAAGTAATGCAACATGACTAACGCAACACATTCAACATGCAATTAATCGGCCCGGCTACTAGTATGGCATGTGAAATAATTTGATAGCATGCAGTTTAAGCACGTACTCAAGTAAGGAATTCTGAATTTTGACATTGATGAGTATGATGAGCTGAACCTTGCATGATTGCAAAACGAATGGGTGCAAGTCATGGAAAATGCTAAAGAAAACATGATGCTATATACAATCCATCATAAGCGGGTAAATAAAAGGGTTAAAGAAATGGGGGTTGGAAGACATACATACATTGTTACATATTTTGCCCTCATGCCAGAGTGTCCGAAGTAAGGATGTATTGCAAATCCAAATGAATGAATAAGCTAAATTAACTAATTATTACAAGTTCAAATCAATCTAAGTAATTAACTACAACATTCTACTATTAAAACACTAATTCACGAGCTGTGGGAAACGAGGAATTGTATATGCATGAACATGAATTTTCACCCGAAAAAACCCCTCTGTTTTACTACCAGAACTGTTTTATATTGCAGTCAGAAAAAAAAAAAAAAATTGAATTGTTTTCTCCTCAGCCTCTGCTATGTTCTGCCATAAAAATGGCACTGCTTGGTCAACAAAAGGTGGCCGGCCAGCCAGATAAAGTGGTCAGCCAGATGATCAAGTGGCCGGCCGGCCACTATTTTGGAGGTCTGCCCTACTGTAACAGAAAAGAAACAGAGCACAAACAGAGTTTTTCCAGAGGCTGTTTGTCCTTTCTACCTCTCCCTGTCATGAAACAGATCAAGGGAGGGGTAGAGTCAGTTCGCAAACCATCAATTGACGCAAACTCGTTGTGTAATGATCTATGAATCATTGGGACAAAGACGTAATAAATGTAAAGTAAAACCAACAAAACCTTATCTCTATCATGGAATTACCTCAAGGGAGATGGTAGACATTGATTCTTGAGCCATTATCATCACTAGGAAGTATGAAATGACTCAAGACTCAATGGGGTTCAATTAACGTCTGATTGAACCCGACTTGATTTTATTACTCTTGTTACCATTTTAGTCCAATTTTATTAGCCTCTTTTAATTGCCTTTCCATTCTTTAATCAATTAGTCCAAAAATGAGAATTAAGTCCGCTAAAAGGAGGGAAGTGTCAAACAAGAAGTTTTTGACATAAGAGAGAGATGTAATGCCATGGTAATGAACCTCTATAGAGATTAAACTATTAAGCATGGAAGGTCTCTTTCCCATGCTTAAACGACACTCGTTTGAAACGACTCCCAAACAAAGAAAACCAAGAAAGGAAGAAGAGTGTAGAGATGATTGTTACAAGTGTGGACACATGTATGAAAAGCATAAAATAAAAACTATCAACTCAAATAGGCTGGTGTCTAAGGCCTAAACCACCAAACCTATGAGGACTATAACACTACAAGCATACTATACAAAGCATGAATGAAGCAAACATGCTAAAACAGTCCTAAAACTCACAAAAACAGCGCTGGAATTAACAAGGAAAAGCTAAAAAAAAAGTGAATTAAAATATGAGAGAATTGAAGCTAGTAAGCAAGCATAAGGAGGGGTGGCTAACCCCTCTATTTTTGGGACTTCAAAACCACATTTTTAGCCTCTGAAATACTCTAAAAAACAGTAGGGAAAAAGTTTTTTTTAAAAAAGGAGAAACACAAGGGCAAAAGCTTGGAAAAATAAGGTTCAAAGAAGGGTGGTAAACCTCTTTACTTTTTGATAACTTTAAGCCACAAGTTTCAGCCTATAAAAATAGTGTAAAAATAGTATGAAATTAGCAATAAAAGAGTAGGAAGAAATAGTGTAAGGATTGCACAAGTTATACCTCTTGAAGAGGAGTAACTCTTTGATTCACAAACCCACAAGTAATCACCCTCAAGAGCTGAAATTTTAGCTCAAGAATCTCACCAAGGAGCCTCAAATATTTGGTGTAAGAAGTGTTTGGGTAGGACATGTGTGTTGCAAGATAGAGAGGAAAAGAGCTTTTCAAGAATTTGAGCGTTTGTAATTTTTTATAACCTAAAATCATGAGGGATGGTCCTTTGTATATAGAAAAACCAGTGTCTCTGTCGAGCACAGCTGTATAGAGATAGCTAGTGTAGTACATGCACATGGGGGGACAGCTGGCAGCAAAATATCTGCCAGCCGAGAAACCTGGCTAGTCGGCCTCCTAAGGGTCGGCCGACCACTAAATTCTGGCCAGCCAGCCATCTATTGGCCTGCTAGCCTCTGGGTGATCAGGCTTAGAAAAATCAGGTTTTGGGAACAAAAAAATAGGTTTTGGTCCAAATGTGGTACAAGATTCTAGGCTCTAGAGTTAGAAAACCAAAGCACTTTTGCTGAGGAACTTGCACAATTTGTACAACGTAGTATTTTATCATCAAGTGATCAACCTGAGGCACCCAAGTCTTAAGGGCAGTCAAAAATGAGGTGTCTACAGATGCGAAAAAGTTCTTACTTGAATTGGGTTCGGGATACAAGACCATTCATGCATGCAAGAATGATTATATTTTATTTTGGAAGGACAACGCAAAACTGGAGAATTGCTCTACATGGAAGGAGTCTAGATATAAGTTGAACGATGAGAGTGGTAAAAAGATTCCTCACAAAATATTGAGGTACTTTCCTTTGACACCGAGGTTGAAGAGATTGTACACGTTGAAAAAAACAGTCATAGATATGAGATGGCATAAAGAGAAGCGTATGGATGATGGAATATTAAGGCATCCAACTAATGATGAGGCATGGAAGGACTTTAATAGGTAGCATTCTATTTTTTGTGGATCCTTGGAATGTAAGGCTAGGGCTTCAGAAATATGAGCATATCGTACAGTATGTGGCCCATAATCTTAATGCCTGACAATATTCTCCCATGGAAGTGTATGAAAGTGCCATTTATCATGATGTCATTGCTTATTCCCAGACCATCAGCACCTGGAAAAGACATCGATGTTTACTTGCAACCATTACTAGAGGAGTTAAAAAATTTGTAGGAGTATGGTGTGCAAACATATGATGCCTCAAACGGTCAAATATTTAGAATGCATGCAGTAGTCATGTGGACCATCAATGACTTCCTTGTATATGGTAACATGTCTGGTTGGAGTATAAAAGGTTACTTGGCTTGCCCTAATTTTAACATGGATGTATCATCCCAGAGTCTGTGAAGTAAGATAGCATATATAGGTGCCCACTACTACTTACCTGGGAACCATAATTGGCGAAGATGTAAGCTCGTCAACAATCAAATTGAGAATTGGGCCAAACCTGTGGAGTTATTAGAAGAACAAATACTAGAGCAAATTGATTCTAGGATGTACAGGCCATATGGAAAGCATCCAGACAACCAAGAAAGATAAAGGAATGAAAATCCAACTCCCAATTAGACAAAAAAAAGCATTATGTTCGACCTACCCTATTGGAAAACACTGAAACTTCGACACAACCTTGATGTCATACACATAAAGAAGAATATATGCGACAATCTAGTTGAGACACTATTGAGCATAGATGGCAAGAACAAGGACACGAAAAAAAGCATGCTTGGATCTGAAGGACATGTGAATACGAAATGAGTTACACTTGAAAAGGCGTTACAATGGCTCATTCGAGAAGCCTTCAGCATCATACACATTGTCCTCAGCAGAGAGAGAAGGTTTTTGTAAGTTCTTGAAATTGATTTAGTATCCTAATGGCTATGCAGCAAATATATCCAATTGTGTCACCGCTCATAGTGGTAAATTAGCTGGCCTCAAAAGTCATGACCATCATGTCCTTTTACAACTACTTCCAATTGGGATGCGTAGATACCTTTCCAAGGAGATTGGGACCACACTTTTTGAGTTGGAAACTTTTTTCAAATAATTGTGCTCAAAGACAATGAGGGTAATTGATTTGGAGAAACTAGAGGAACAAATCATACTTATACTTTGTAAGTTTGAGAAGATTTTTCCTCATGCTTGTTTTGATGTCCTGGTCTACTTGGCAATTCATTTGCCTCAGGGCCTGTACATTATCGATGGATGTATCTCATTAAGAGGTACAACTACGCGTCCAAATCATATTCATTTAAATATAGTACAAAATGTAAATATTGATATTGAAATCATATTGCCATGTAGGATGCTCGAACTTTTAAAAGGATTTGTTGGCAATAAAGCTCGGCCAAAAGGTTCCATTGCGAAGTCTTACATTTCCAAAGAGTCTACGATATTTTGTTCAATGTATTTTGGCGGAGTTGAAACGGTGCTTAACTGAGAAGAAATGACTATAACAGGGGTGACAATGGCCCGAGGTTGGCAGCTTTCACTCAAAATGTTCGTCCGCTTTTGGTCTACTTTGGTCTCAACCCAAACCCGCTCATATAGGTTTAGCATTATAACCGACCAGTAATCCTAAGATTACCAAAGGCCTTTGAGACAGATTAGCAAAATAAGGGGGCTAGCGGAAACAAATATCAAATATACAATGTCCACAGAGCTATGTAAACTTATATGGGACAAAAATTTTAAACTTTACATACATATATTAACACATCATTCTTACGTCATCCAAATACATATGAAACAAAAGGGACTTAGCCCTATTACAGATAAACAAAAACTTGTCCAAAAGATGTAAGAAAATAAAAACTTAAGACTTGTTCGTAGCTTGGTCACAAACATTGCCATAGAAACTTGACCACAAAAGACTGTCGGGAACCTCCACGTAAGGCACAGTGGTTGGCTTGACAGAAACAAATCTAGACCGGAAGTCTCAAGCCTGGTGACGTGTCTGGTCACCAATATACATAATATAAATAATGAGCTCGTGCCCAGTGAATAACATCAGAGTAAAGGTTTTGATGAATAATATTCATAACAGATTCAGAAATCATAATTCATATCAGAAATAGAGTCTTTTACATATTTAGATTTGAAAACAGTTATACATGGTACATCTATTCACTAACAGATCAGATTGGTCATAAAGACCCACGTACAAAGCAACAGATCAGATTGGTCATAAAGACCCATGTGTAGATCAGATAGTTGATTATGCATAATCAATTCCGTAAATGGAACCCACATGAAACTCTGGTACTAGGTAACAGATTTCAGGTACAGATGCTAAGGGTGCCATGAATACATTTCAAAAAATGGACAATTATTCATTCATTCAGAAAATATCATTTTAGAAACAAAGTATAACTTATAATTCAGAAAATACTTATAAGCAAACATATCTTTACAGACTTGTTACTCACAGATAGCTCTAGAGATAGTACAGACAAATTAGACAGACGGTTACACGTGACCTACATAGACACATAATAGATACACATTGAAACACACGTTCTCTAGATACTTAAGTTATTCCACTTCTTTCCTTAGTGTGTTTCTATTTCATATCCTCATTATTATAGCTTAATAATGACTTAAGAATGCCTAGGATGCAATGAGGATGCAATTATACACTTTGAAGCACTTGCCAAAATTTCAGAAAATTGGGCAGTTCGCTTGAGCGAAGCTTCGGTCGCTGGAGTGGACCCCTTAGTTTGCAAAACTATTGAGAGTTCTCATTTCACGCTCGAGCCAACTTCTTGGTCACTCGAGCCAAGACCAAAAATAAAGTGTGGTTGCTTGAGCAGTCTTTTGGTCGCTCTAGCGAACCACCATTCTTTGCAAAATTTTTGAGAGCTCGAAATGTGTGCTCGAGCGATGTGACCAAATTCTGGAATTTTCAAAATTTGACTTCAACTCCAAAACTCAAATTCAAAGCATCAAAACTCATCTATTTGGGCCAAAACTTGAGAAACTCATATAACATCATGAATTGAAGATCATTTCACAAAATCAAGGCTCAAAGCTTGTCAATTTTTCAAAACCAAGTTGAATCTTCATGTATAGTGTACATGCATGCAATGATGTGGCTTCTTTCTTCGAAAACATGAATTGATGGAGTGAAAAGTGTAAAAAGATGTTGAATTCTTAAACTTGAGCATAAAGAACACCATGCATGTGTGAATTCTTGGAAAATCAACCTCATAATGCCATGAAATATACATGCAACGATGTATTGAGCTTTCATTCTTCAATCTTAGCTTAATTCTTGTATTTAACCTCCTAACTCTCTTGAATTCGTGTTCTTGGTGACTCATACACTTAGTTCATGGGTTGAATTCTTATCTCTACTTCTCAATTGGGTTCTAGGTTGTTTATTCTTTGAGCTTCCAAGCAAATTTCTTCAATTTCTTCCCAATTCCCTACAATTCTTCTTTTCTTCTTAGCTTGAACTTAATGTTTTTTTTTCTCATCTCCCTCCCTCTACGTTTTCTTGCTCAAGAAATAAGGATGGAGTGTATATGAGAAGGTTTTTGATCAAGATTGGTCTTATATAAGCCTACTTATCTTAAACTAATTAATTTTGATGAGTTCTAATTAATTTATGCTAATTATTTGATTCCGAATCAAATTCTAATTAAACCGATCATAAAATTCTAAAAATCTCAAATAAACGTATACCTAGGCAATTTTGTATTCGGATGCTGATAAGGCCTTCAAATCTCTTATCGAAACAGAATTTGAGACAGATATGCCTACCATAGACAGATATAAAAACAAATAACACATAAAATGCACATTTAATATGAATTCCACTTTAAACACATGATTACCAGTCTTAATTAGAGATTATTAGCTAATTATAGATCGTGGTTGTCACAACTCCCATGGGGAACTGATGTGTCTATAGCCGACCACAAAATGACGGATTGGTTTGTCCTTCACAATAACTCGGAAGTGGAAGAATATCTAGAGTATGACTTGAACAAAATATATACTATATGTCAACTATATATATATATATATATTTTTTTTTTTTTTTTTTAGTATTCATTCTTGGTATAACCTATGAATTACATTGTATTAACTAGGGAACGCAAGATCTTGTTGCTACAACAACATGGAAGTGCATGCGACGTTGCAAAGAGAGAATGCAAAGAATTTCCTAAATGGTTCAAAGATCGCATAAGCTAAATTCCTTATAGTGTAATTGCAGTTAAATTATGTCGAAAGTAACAAGTATTCAAATTTTTTTATGTAAATGAACCAATTGCGGAACCAAAAGTCACCTGAAGCAACCGATGAGATGTGGTCATTAGCCAATAGTCCAAATGGCTTAGTGACCACATATTCGGAATGCGTTTGTAATGGCATCCGATTCCATACTATCAACTGTGACAATCGTCGTAAAACTCAAAATAGTGGATTGGTAGTGGAAGGAAACCATGAAGGCCAATTAATAAAGTTCTATGGCTACATTTGCAAAGTTTGGAAAATTATTGATGTGACATTTATTATATTATTGAAAATAATTTATTTTCAAATCTTCATTATTATAAAATACAACAAATAGGAAAAATTATTTTTAAAAAATCCTAAGGTTTGACTCACTAACAAATCCTAATTTTTTTAATTGTTTTAATTTAAACCATGATCTTTTAAAATGGTATCAATTCTAATTATCTCTTTGTATTCGTTAGTCCCTTTCCAAACGAATTCATTCTATTGAAGTGTAATGTAAAAAGCTCCTTCTCATAACACAGAAAGGACAATTTAGACTATTTAATCACTTTTTTTTGAGTAATTCTATTTTCACATACCAATTACCCTTAATTCACGCACTTAATGAAAAATTTTCTTAATACGATTTTGTCATAAAATAAAAATTGTATAATATCTTTATTTTCTTCTACCGAAACCCTAATTCTAAAGCACCACAACTATACTCTATCTCCTATGCTACCTCTTTTCTCCATTATCCTCTCCTCTCACCTATCTTCACTTTTGTCTGCAACCACCTTCCGCTATGAACCATAAACATTTCTACAAGTCCACTGTTGCAAATAGAGGTGTAAAAATGGTCTGGCCAAGCCCACCCAGGCCCAGGCTTGGGCCAGCCTAGCGGGTTCCCCAAAAAAATAGGCTAAGTTGGGCCACTCGCGCAAAATCGCAGCCCAGGTGTAAGCCTATGCCCAAGGGTACTCGGGCCTTGGGTTGGTCCAGTGGGCCGGGCCTCAAGCCGAGCCACTAAACTTGGGCTTGGGCTCGAGCTTGGGTTGGGCCTAACTAATTTTTTTTTTTAAACCAAAATTTAATTTTTTTTTCCCACCAAAATAGCTTGGAAATGAGAGTGAGCCTTGGTCGGGTCGGGTCGGGTCGGGTGGGCTCAGCCTCAAGTCGAGCTCACAGGCTGAGTCACGTCAAGCCTCAAAATAGCCCGCCCAGGCTCAGGCCTAAGGTTTCGGGCTTGGCTCGAGCTCAGGCCGAGCCACATTGAGTCGTAGGCGGGCTTCAAGTGGGCCATGGACCAGTGGGCCGATTTTACACCCTTAGTTGTAAATCACCCATTTTCAAGGTTGACTGTGGAGGTCTGAGCTAGGAGTGGTGATATTGGTGGCAATAGAGGGCTGAAAGTAGTAGCAATGGTGGCAAATGAGGAGTGGATGGATGAGAAAAAAAATTAGGGTTTTGAAATTGAAGATGAAGATATTATTAGAATAAAAAGATATGTACGGAGATTTTATATTTTTTTATGTGTATTGAGAGAGTGTTTATTAAGTGTATGCAATAAGGAAAATTGGTGTATGAAAATAGAATTACCCCATTTTTCCCCTTGATTGTTGACACCTTTTATTTAGACAATTTAACCATTTAATTTTTCCTTTATTACTTGGCAACCACCTCTCATTTAGACAATTTAACCAGTTCTTTCTTTCTTAATTATTGTTGATCGCTCCATCCATTTTTCTAATCCACCGCTACTGTTCTCCTTCCCTAACTAACTGTCACCTATCACTTTCCATACACAATCCACAGCCATTGCAGTTGTCCAACACCATCAACAAAAGATGATTAAATTGCCTTTGTTCTATTAGTTATAGCTAAACGGATGGTTAGAATTAATAAAAGTTTAAAAGTTCAAGGTTTAAATTGAAATAATTAAAAATTAAAATTTAATTTGTTGTTAGGATTAAATTTTTTTTTTTAAAAATGGTAATGTTTCCTAATAAATTTGTATATGTATATTGTTAACTATATAACATTTTTTCTTTAAAAAAAGGTTTTTTTTGTGGGGGTCAATAAAGTAATTATTTTAATTAAATTTTTAATTTTTTACCAAAAAACATATAAAAATAAAAAGGAAAATGATTTTCCCCCTGAATTTTGTCCCCCCCGAATCCCTCGACTGTCCAAAACGACGTCGTTTTGGACAGTTTTTTTTCTTTTTTCTTTTTTTTCTCCTCATGCAGTCTAAAAGTCTGAAACAGAGAGAGAGAAAGAGAAAGAGGGAGAGAAGAGAGAAGAGAGAAGAAGAGAGGAGAAGAGAAAGAGGAGGGGAAGAGGAAATGGAGGGGAAGAGGGAATGGAGAGAGAGAGAGGGCCCCTCCGCTTCCGCTGATCGATCGCAGCCTCCGCCGATCGATCGCAGATCGCCCGACCGATCGTCGCAGCTCGTCGGCCGATCGTCGCAACCCTACCTCCGCCTCTGCCTCCGCCCGCCGTCGCCTCCGCCTCTGCCTCTTTCTTCTTCTTCTCTTCTTCTTTCTTCTTCTCTTCTTCTTTCTTTCTTTCTTCTTCTTCTTCTTTTTTGATTGAAAAAAAAAAAAAAAAAAATCAAAACGACGAAACGACGTCGTTTTGAGTTCGGGGGATTTGGGAGAAGAAAGAATTCGACTTAGGTAGCATAATTGAAATAAAAAAATATAATATAATTAGGATTTTAGTTTTTAAACTTTAGACTGGTGAAAATCATACCGGTCTAAAATTATATACCATTAAAAATCATACCGACAATGGCACCGACTAACCTGAAACGTGCACACAGCAAGCAGATCAGTGTGGCAGAATGCAATGGTAACCCTACTTTATTCCGCATCTATTTTAATTATTTAAATGGTTTGTAGTTGGTAGTTTTATTAAGTAAATAATTTATCAAAAAATTTAAATTAATTAAATATTTATAATTATATAATAAAATTATATTTACATAAAAATTTTAATAATAAATATTATTTTAATAATAGACTATTCATTTTATAAAAATGAATTAAAATTTAATCATGTGGATAAAAGTATTTAATTAATTTAAACTTTTTATAATTAATATGTTTAAAAAAATGTTACGACATGAATAGTTAATATATATATAATTTTTTATAGAGACAAATACCAACAACCACAGATCCGTCCCAGCATATGTCGCCGCGGATATATCTGACTTTTTCGAGTCAAAGATTTAAGGGACACACAAGTCATCAATGCCATGAATATTCAACCAAAAAAAAAAAAAAAAACAAATTAATTACAGACGCATCATGCACGTGTTTTTAGATTTTCTGCCCACTCAATTTCTTTATTAATTAGCCGTTAAAAATATATAGAAAATAAAATTGAAAAATAAAAATATGATAACACTTATTTAATTATTGCCTTTCATAAATATGCAGCATTCATGTTTTATATGTTCCCTTCATCTCAAAATATTAATTTCTTATTCTATTTTTTATTATCTTAAAGTATTAGTTTTTTTTCAAAAATCAAGAATTAAAATAATACAAATTTTTTATTTTGTTCTTCTTTTAAATTCATTAACAACACAACAAGTACAATTATGACAATCGATATTCTCCAAAAAATAGACTATCAAAGAGTAATTTTGGAAAATTAAATTTGTTAAAGTGCAATAATTATACTATCAAAAAAAATTAGATTCCCCATAAGAGACTATTATTTTGAGATGAAAGAAGTATTAACAATACTGCTTCATTTTATACAATCGTGCTACATAGCTCGAAAAACCAGGGCTCGAATGGCCCAATTTTTTTTTTCTTTTTTCTTTCCCTTCGTTGCCTTCTACACAGTTTCCTCTCTCTCTCTCTCTCTCTCTCTCTCTCTCACAAACATGACCGAGTCACAGAATGACGTTCTAACCTTTCTCCAACAACAATAACAACAAAAGCAAAATCTTTTTTTTTTGTGCTTCGAGAAAGTAGATGGAAATGGAGGGAACAAAATGGGTTTGAGTTCTAAACAAAATCACTCTTTTTTTCTTTTTCTTTTTCTTTTTTCCTTTTCTTCTTCCCCCCCCCCCTCTCTTCTTCCTTCTCTCTTCTCCCTCTGCTCTGCTCTTCGAAAAAATCAAAACCAAACAAACGACCAAATCCAAAAACAAATCAAAACCAAATCAAAATAAAAAACAAACCCACAGCAACTGATCTGTGTATACAAATCAAAACCAAATCAAAACCAAAAACAAACCCACAAATCAAAACCAAATCAGAGACATAAATCTGTGTGTATACACACATAGATCTATTGAGAGAAGATGGAGGAAGAGACCCACCGTCATGCCATCACCGTCGCGCTATCACCTCCGTCGTGCCGCCATCGCCTCTTCTCTCTTTTTTCTCTCTTCCTCTCCCTTCTTCTCTCTTCTCTCTTCTCTCTTCCATTTTCTCCCTGTTTTAGAGAAAAGAGATGGGGGAAAAAAATCAAAACAACGTCGTTTTGAAATTTAGGCCAGTCGAGCCTCACAAATTTCGAGCTACCAAGCTTTATTCCATTTTATATCCTACTAGTGATGATTTTCATCTTGATGAATTTTGTAATTTCATATTAATTTTTGTTAGAAGAGTTTTTATAGAGTAGATTTTTTGTTTGGACATCAGATAAAGAAAATCAAAATAATACAATATTGGTGTACAAAAAATCAAAACAAAAGAGATAGAGTATGAAGATAGCATGTGAAATTTGGAGAGATATCACAAAGGATTTGGGGTCACTAATGTACATGATGCATAACGGTGACTATTGTGTGGTCCATGTAACTCGTTTCGGGTCTTATTTTGATGATTCAAACCATTCAAATTAAAGAAAATATCAAGAAGAATACACCTGCAAACAATTAAATTGATCGGATATCGATAACCCTTTCATCAAATCACATTTGTATTCAATTTGATATATACATATTCATTTTATATATATATATATACATGTGCTTTGATGAAGAGATTATCGATATACAATCAACGCGATTTGTTATAGATATATTCTTCTCAATATTTTTTAAAATTTAAATGGTCTAGATCATCAAAATAAGACTCGAAACAAGTCTCACGGACTGCAAAACAGTCACCGATGTACATCAACACAACAATGGCACCATGTCCCAACAGAAATCACTATCCCAAAACCGCATGTGCCTCCTTTCAAACAAGTTCGAATGAATACATACAACTCCAAGATTCAACTCAGAATATTTTTAACAATCTAATTCACAATGAATAATTGTAGCAGACGGAGTGTCAAGTTTGTATTAGATGCCCAAAATTTAAAGAAAATAGTAATATAATATGTATACGACACTATGGAGTGAGAGAAAATTGAGAAGAAAAATAACCAATCATTTTTGTATCTTCAAATAATAGAGATAGTTTGTTTTTATAGATTTTTTGTAACTGATGCCTTGGTTCTGTTTAAATCTCAAACTTTTTAGATTTAAATTTAAATAGACACCTATTCAATTTAAAGTAGCGTCTATTAATCACACAACGTTTGACTTGGAACTCCAACACAAATTTAATTTTGTTTTAAATTTTTTAAATGATTATATGTAATTTATATTTATTTATAGAGAAAATCAGTGATAAATCCAATTTGACAATTTCTTGAGGCGTTAGGTCCATGGATTTTTTTGATTTTTTTTTTTAGTGAGAAGTATACTCTTTGTGAAATATTGTGGTGAAAAGGACATTTTGTCTTTTTAGACATTTTTTTTCCAATTTTGCCCTTTAACCTATCTGTTCAAATCCTTTTGATCTATTCAATTTTTTTAAACCTATATGTTCAAACCTGTATCTATATATCAAATTGTTTTCTATTTGTTCAAATTTGTATCTATTTGTCAAAATTATTTTAATAGTTTTTAATCTATCTATTGAAATTCACTAATTCTATTTTTTCTATCTATTGAAATTCAACAAGCTTGTTTTTTCTATTTGTTTAATTTTTTATTCTATCTATTCAAATTCTCTTTCACTCTTTACAAACCCACTATCTATTCAAATCTCTCTCTCCCACTCTATCTCAAATATTTTTACAGACCCACTATCTATTCAAATCTATCTATCTCTTTATCTCTTCACAAACACACCTAATTTTTTCTTACATGTCCAAATGAAGAACATGCCTAATTTTTTTTCTTATCTATGAAAATGAAGAACACAAACAATGCCAAAAATCAAATTTATCCGTCGTAAACATTAAATACGCAAATTAATTAAACGCACATTTTCAAACATTTTATCTATGTTAATGAAAAATAGTTTTCTATTAGTTTTGTGTGTTTGGATTCTGAGAAAGAAGACCTATGACAAGGTCCCAAAATTAAACATCTCACATGTATCTTAGGTCTTCTTTTTGTGGACTCTCTAGCACGAACAACACCACTCAACCCTCACTGGAAACCTTGGACTCCAACTTGAGTCTGGTGAGCACCAAATATAATGCGATTATATGTGTGATTATGTGCTTGATGTGAAATTCCATGTTTTAATGTGTGAACTACATATTTATAAATTTGTATATGTCGGTTATGAGAAAACTTGTTGAACTTGTGACCTTTGGATTGAAAATTGAAAGCCTTAGAGGTACGATAAACCGAAATTGACTTTACAGTTATGATTAGCATGATTTGTAGAACATAATATGAAGTTTTGTAAAAATTTAATTCGTAATGAATTAATTAGCTTTATTTGGCTACAACTCCTAGAGTTAACACTTTGAAATTGAAATTAACAACTTTAATGAGTTCAGAAACTGAAATTGAGTACATGAATATGTTAATGGGAATTTTTAGAGCCATTTGGGAAGTTTAATTAAAAATTGATTCAGTTTGATTCGTTAAGGCTTGTTTGGCAAACATTTTAGCTATATACATATATATATGTGATATAAACCCCTTTTGAGCTCATCTTCTCTCATTTGGTGAGTGGAAAAATCTGGAGAGTCACCCAAGAGAGAGAAAGAAAATAAGAGAATTCAATTGAAGCTTGGAGATTGAAAGAGTAACTTAAAGATTGGATCAAGATAAGTGTTAAGTAACCTAAATACTTGCAATATTTCTTCACTTGCTTGGAATCAAGTCTTAAAATGAAGTTTCTTACATGTATAGAAGCTAGGGTGTTGGGTTATGATCTTAACTTAACCAATTTCATGAAATTGAAGATGTATTCTTTGGATTTGGCTAAGTAAAGGATTGATTCTTGCATTTTGAGTTGCCTTGAGTTAGATTGTGAGCCATTGCCTTTTTATCTTTAGTTTTTGGCATGTTTTGAACTCATGCATATATGTATGTATATGTTTGTATACATATCATGATGAAGGAAATATGGAAATTAAAATAAGTTATGATCCATTTGAGTTTAGGTTTCATGTTTATTATGCTCATATGTTATGTTTTGAAATGAATTTGCTTGATTTGGGCCATATGAATGTCTTCTGGAAGCTTGAAATTATTGGAGTTTCGGACTGCTCAAACAGAGCCCAGGACTGCACGTGCGGGGCTAATGGTCGCACGTGCGTGATGCATAGCCGCATGTGCGGGGCTCATAGTCGCACGTGCGGAAAACATGAGAGGTTGATTGAGCATTCTGAAATAAAAGCACGTGCGACACACCTCTCTGCACATGCGGTAGGGGACTTCCGCACGTGCGGCCAGTAGGGAACAATTCTGTCATTTTCTCTTGTCCTTTTTGACCCTCTAAATTTGTTAAATGTGTATTTAGTCTTTCCGAAATGCTTAAAAAGGGAATGGAAAGTGAACGAATCGGAAGAAAAATGAAACTTAGAAAAGAATGTTTTGCTTGTCAAGTTACGTGTGTGATGTGTAGGTCACTCGCTGAATGAAGCTCCTACACGACCAAAGCACTATGAGTAATAGTAGTGTAACGATATGTCTTCTTTACGTATTATGAATATGCATTATATATTTTTTATTCGTGAGTGACATACGTTATATAAATTGTATTGTGATTGGAATAATTGAAATGATTGATCAATGGTATATGAAATGGAGTGGAGGTCATTTTGCTTCTACCCTATAAGAATATGGATTATTTATGACTCCTGGCTTTAAGGCCGAGGGAGACGGAGACATGCTGATGTTCCATCTACCCTATAAGAATATGGATTATTTATGATACATGGCTTAAAGCCGAGGGAGATGGAGACATGCCGATGTTCCGTCTACCCTATAATGTTTTAAAATAGTTGTTCATATATGGGCCTGAGGTCGTTGTGTATTACGCTGGGCCCAAGGCTGTTGGGTATTACGTTGGGCCTGAGGCCGTTCCATCTTATGTAGGCCTAAGGCCGTTCTGGAATATGATTATGGAAACATGTATATGTTAGATAAATATTCTCCAAGACATATGCTCATTCACATGAACCTCCTTACATTATTATTATTCACTGAGCCTTGCTCACTCCATTTATATATATGTTTATGTAGGTGATCAGCTGAGAGGGCAGCCCTAGGTCAGCTTCAGGAAACTTTTGGTGGACCCATTTTGTTAAGCCTCTACAGTGGAGTCTTTTGCCCTTTTGAGGAGTTCCTCTGTGGCCACATTCTTGTTATGTCCTTGGTAGCTTTTAATGTACACGGGGTCATATGTAAATTTTTGAGGTAATAACTCTTTGTGTATATATACTTGACTTGGACTTGTATATGAATAGCTGTATATGTAAATCTTGGATATACGTCTTGATGTTGCAATATTTACTGATCCTGGCATATAAGTACTGCTCAATGGACGTTCTGTTATTTATTTTGCTTTCGCTTTAGGCCCCATTATGGATTAGCATTTATTTTGAAAATTTTTACTATTAGAACCTCAGTACAGGTCAGTCATGGCCAAACTTTTAGAGGCAGGTTTGGATCGTGACAAAATCTGACACCGATAAATGACTGGGGAGCACCAAATCCAATAGCTACTACAGCAGCACTGGCGGTGCTAGAACCCAGGCCGCTGCCCAAAGGCAAGCTTTTTTTGGAAAGAGAGAGAGAGAGAGAGACCGACCGATTGAACGATGACGATCTCACCGCTGGAAACAGTAACCATGACACTACGCATCATATCCTTGAACTCAAAGAAATCAACATGGCCATCGTTGTTACGATCGACAAACAAGATCATCCGCTCGACTCGATCTATGGTTCTATACTGGCAACACTCGTTTTTGAGCTATTCTTGAGCGTGTTCGATGAGGTTGTAGAGATCGCTCACTCTAGTTATTAGTTCTCAAAATCAAGGAGAGATAGAGGGGTTTCAAGGTTTCTTGATTCAGTCTCTACATGGAGAGAGAGAGAGAGAGAGAGAGTTAGGGTTTTGAAGATGACAAAGGTGATCGACAGCGATATTGCACGACCACGGTGAAGGTGTTGACAACGAGGCTGCTAAGCCCATCGAAAATTGTGACCAAGCACCACTGCGGCGAGATCATCGCTGGTCTAGTGATGAAGAAAGAGAAGAAAAGATGAAAAGAGAGAAGATGAAGAGAGACGGAGAGAGGAGGAGAATGAAAAGGAAAAAGAGTGGGTTTTGGGGAAATAGATTTGAATAGATAGTGATTTTGTATGTTGTATACGTAGAGAGAATTGAACATAGACGGGAGAATAAGTAGTTTGGTTATTTTGCAAATCATGTCCTTATGGACATAGTAATTTAGCTTATGGACTTTTAGACCGAAGAAATTCAAAATTGGACTTATTGACCTAGTGCCCTTATTTATATTTATGTATAGAAATTTTAGAAAATTAGGTTTAAGTGAACATAAATAAAAGTTTAATATCACATTACATTGTATGTTATATTTATAATTTTTAGGAAAGAATAATTATTGGTGTTATTTGGCAATGGTGAAATGGGGTGGTAGACCATGGTGGTGATAATAAAATAATGACAATATCTTTTGGTGACACTGGCATTGGTAGTGGAGGTGGGGATGGGGGTGGTTATGTCATAATGGTACTATTTGATACTTATGCACAAATAATTATAAATTCAGTCATAATGGTATGATTTGATACTTATGCATAAACAATTATAAATTCAGTGAACATTAAATAAGAATGTTGTTAGTTTATATTTTTTTTAACCTATATTTTATGAGTCAATTAAATTTTTAAGTGATAAGAGTTGTAATTATTAAATAGACTTAATTGATTTTCATGGGATACATTTAATTTTAAACTTTTATTTATATGTTATTACAATGATGCCTAATTAATTATAATTACAATTATAATATCATAGACCTAAATTATTTTGATACGTACTCACCTGTGACTAAGATAACATCCATTCGCATGGTGATTATGATAGCAGCTTTGCGTAATTTGGAAATACATCAAATTGATGTAAAAACAACTTTTTTAAATGGAGATTTGAAATGAAGAAATCTACATGGAGCAACTTGAAAGATTTTCAGCTCCAGGACAAGGAAAGAAAGTCTGTAAGCTTGTCAAATCCTTATACAATTTAAAGCAAGTTCCTAAACAACTGCATGAGAAGTTTGATATCGCAATATTGTCAAGTGGGTTTATGTCAAAGAAACTGACAAAAGTTATGTCATTTTGTGTCTATATGTTGATGGCATGCTCATTGTTGGTAGTAATGATGAAATGATAAGGACTACCAAGAAATTGTTAAACTCTAAGGTTGACATGAAGGATATAGGCGTTGTAGATGTTACTCTAGTATTAAGAATACTAGACTATATGGTGGTAATGTGCTTTCTTAGTCTAATTATGTAGATAAGTACTGGAGAAGTTTAATGGATCAAATACGAGTGTGTCAACAACACCTGTAGAAGTGAATCTACATTTCACCAAGAATAATAGTAAGGATGTCTCTCAACTAGAATATTCTTGAGTCATTGGGAGTTTAATGTATCTGATGAGTTATACGAAGCCGGATATAGCCTACGCGGTTAGCAGGCTTAGTACATACACGAGTAATCTTGATGTTACTCATTGGAAGGGCATTGTGCGGGTGTTGAGGTATTTACACTACACCCGGGATTATAGGCTGCATTACACCATATATCCAGCAGTACTAGAAGGTTATAGTGATGCGAATTGGAAATCTGATATAAAGGACTCGAAATCCACTAGTGGATATGTGTTCATCGTTGGAAAGGCATCCCTGTCATGGAAATCTTCCAAGAAGACGTGTATGTAATGCCCCAAATTTCTAACCCAAATGATAATACAACAATTATGGCTCTTTCAAGAAAAACCGAATATAAATCTCCAAACTTACATTACATGATACAATAGTTCTTCATGCAACGATACATTAATCCACAACAAGTAAATAAACAAATAAATACCCCCAAGGGTTTACAAGTTTCTAAGGCTTGAGCCTGGTTACACAAAACGGTTATTCAAACCCACACACATACAGCCCTTGGCTTACACACAGAGTCACAGCAAAATGAGAGTCTCGTACTCTTAACATACATTTCCTCGCCTTTAGTTAGGCGGCATCACCACATATTTTCCTGCACAAAAATCCCGTAGGGTGAGCATAAAGCCCAGTAGGAAATCCTTAACAAAGTATATACATTTTATACAAGTCTCAAGAGATGAAATACACATGCCATGCTATGCTCTTTTGAAAGAAAATCACATCTTCATCATTGAAAACCCTCATGCTCAATGATGTCATGCAATTTCAATTCTTCAAAACTTAACAATTCATTTCAAGAGCTATAAATACGACTCTGGTAATCCTTAAGTCGGTGTCTGCAAGTAGACTATACAAGTACTATCAATTTATCATTTTTACCGGTATTAACAGGAAGGCAAAACAGCTATCCGCGCGGGTTTTTGGTCTTTCACCCCGAACTTTCAGGCCAACTTATTCAATATCATCTACACCACCTATCAAGACTTACCAACGTATTTACCCCAAAACCATTCCATGAAAACTTGTTTCTCAACATCCTTTTCTCAATGCAAGTTTTCAAATCAACTTTCAAAGTTTAATGTAATCAAATGAATTAATATGCCAATAACACAAGATGAATATAAATACTTTTATTCCAATTCATCATCCAAGGAATAACACAATTCCCTCTTCTCAAGTATCCTCAACAATTAGTCATTTCAAGACTATTTCAACGTTTTAAACAATAATTTTCAAAATGAACAATAATTTTCATATTCCCTGAAATTCATCATTTATATAAATATAAATAAGAAAATTTTCAAACATCCATTTATTTTGACACACAAAATAAATATAACAATATCATTCATGGATTTTCAGTCTTTAAAAAAGAATTTCCAAATTCTAGGTTTTCTCATCAAAACTATACAACTCAAATCTTTTGAAAGAAAACTTCCCAAAATCATCTTTTTCTTCAATCAACGAAGATCAAAGCCCATAAGATCATTTTAAAAGAACAAGAGACAAACCCACTTTCAAAATCGCTCAACTTTTTAAATCAACAATCAATTTTCAAAGCTATCGAATGATGATTTCGAAAATTATATAGATCTTGCAAAAACATATATAAAACTCTAAGAAAATCCCTACCTCAAGTTTTAAAGAAGAAATGAGATGAAACCCCCAAAATCAACGGTGTCAAAACTCGATCTTCACCGCACACAACGAAACCCTCGAGAAGTTAACCAACTTTGATGAAGAAACTATGGCAGAACTCTAATGGATCTTGAGAAATCAAAGTTTTGATCCAATTTAGCATAGGGAAATGTAGAGAGAAGGGAGAGGAAAGGGTTTTTAGAGAGAGAGAGACCTAACAATAGTGAGATACACTCAGCCTAAAGAGAAGGAAAGACTAAAATTTCGGACTCACCTACCACCGCACGTGCGGCGCTTCTCCCGCACTTGCACTCTGGCACCTGCATTTATTGCAGTAGCCAAACAAGCCCTCCCATGTTTTCCGCATGTGTGGCTTAAGCAACTTTGAATGCATTTTGTTTTTTTGCTTCGGGGGTGTTGCCCCTCGACCCCGCCAGGGCGCTGCCCTCAGACCCGCCAAGGAGCGCTGCCCCCTGGACCCCCGCGAGCTGATCAGGCAGCTCGATCCCCGACTTTTCCAGTCGAAGTGGCAAAACATGAAAGAAGGATCGAAACCGAGATCGCTACAACCTTCTCCCCTTAAAGAATTTCATCCCCGAAATTTCAAATCAAACTACCCAAACAAAGGGGTTTCTAGTAATCAAAGCCATGCTATTTCATTTTCAAATCACAATACTAACTCTTAACCAAATTCCACCATTTCCACCATGGTTATCTCATTAGCAACAACCTCCCAAATATGCATAAACATGAAATTTCCTAAAAAGTAATGGCAACTCTCAACAACCTTATGCTTAAAACAACAACGCACATATCAACATATGGTTAACAACTTTAAATATGTTTCCCTCAACACTAGGGAATATTACAAAGAAAAGCAACTTAAGCATTTTCAAACAAATCCGGATATTTTGAGTGGACTTTCGCCTCCCGTTCCTACGTCGCTTCTTCAACCCCATGGTGTCTCTACAATACCTTTACCAACGGTATAGTTTTGCCCCGTAGCACTTGCTCCCAGGTATCTAATATTTGAACCGGTCGTTCTTCGTAAGAGACATTCTCATCTACCTCCAAGTCAACCCAATCAAGAACATGAGAAGGGTCGGGTTCATACTTCCTAAGCATAGATACATGAAATACGTTGTGAACTCCCAAAAGTTGTTGCGGTAAAGCTAACCGGTATGCCACTTTCCCAATTCACTCTAAGATCTCAAAAGGCCCAATGAACCGTGGAGATAATTTACCACTCTTACCAAATCTCATCAAACCCCGCCTTGGTGAGATTTTTAGAAACACATGGTCGCCAACTTCAAAAGATAATGGTCGTCTTCTCTTATCGGCATAACTCTTTTGTCAGCTTTGGGTCGTAGCTAACCTCTTCCGAATAAGAACAACTTTCTCGGTTGTCTCTCTAACAATTTCCGGACCCAGTAACGGTGCATCACCCACTTCGGCCCAACAAACTGGTGATCTACAAGGTCGGCCATACAACACCTCAAATGGTGCCATGCCAATACTAGCTTGGTAACTATTGTTGTAAGCAAACTCAATCAATGGTAAGTGCCTTTCCCAAGGTCCCTTAAAATCAAGACACAAGCTCTAAGCATGTTCTCCAAAATCTGAATAGTACGTTCCAACTGTCCATCGGTTTGAGCATGGTAAGCGTTGCTAGGAGTCAACTTAGTTCCCAACGCCTCTTGAAGGCTTTACCATAACCGGGCAATAAACGAGGATCCCTATCCGACACAATAGTCACAAAGACTTCATGAAGTCGAACTATCTCTCTAATGTACAACTCTGCCAAGCATTCAACTGAGTCATTGGTGCACATCGAAATGAAATGTGTAGACTTAGTCAACCTATCAACAATCACCTAAACAGCATCATTGCCTCATTGTGTTCTAGGAAGCCCAACTACAAAATCCTTGGTAACACGCTCCCATTTCCACTGGACTATCGGTAAGGGTAGTAACAAACCCACTGGTCTTTGGTATTCAGCCTTCACTTGTTGACAAGTAAGGCACTTCGATACAAATAAAGCGACATCCCGTTCCATACCTGTAACGACCCTCGTTACCGATTACCGAATTATATACTGATTATTGCTAAATTGAATTGATAACGATTGATCATTGAGTTAATTGAAGTATTGAATAGACCGATTGAAATCGAAATTGAAATTGAATAAGTTTGCCTATTGAATTGCATATTATATTGTTTGATTGACTGATTAACTGTTTGCATTTTACATGTTTAAATTGCTAATTGAAGGCCTTATCGGCGGCCGATTTAGAAACCGTTTGATGTTTTAGAATCAGTAGAATATTTGTGTTTTAGTGATATATTTATCTGAAAATTGATTAGGAAGGATTAAATTGGATTAAAATGAGTTAATTGCAAACTTAGGCTTATTTACGGAAGTGCCACCCATAGTGGGCCACTTAGAATTTTTATATTGGAGCTCATTACATGTTGAACAAAGCTTTCCTCAGCCATGTTTCCTTCCTCCTTGACCGGCCAAACCTAGAGAGATAGAGGGAGAGTGAGAGAATTAAGCTTCTTTGTTGGTATTGTTCAAGAACTTGAAGATTGGTAGTATAATTGCTAATTTGAGCTTGCTAGGCTTGAAATCAACACTCTAGGTAAGGAGATCATCATCATCAACATAATCTTCTTGTCATTTCTAAGTTCCATCTTGCATGCATCATGATTATAGAGATGTAAGTCATGATTTTGCTCATAAATGGTGTAATGGAGCTCAAATGTTGCATGCATGCTTGAAATGATGCATTTTGAAGTTGAATCCATGATTGATTGTACATGCATGCTCATGTTTGTATTATAATCCATGTTTTCAGTTTGTTTTCAAAGTATTGAGCTCTTTGGAACAAGATTTAATGATTGATTTTGATTTAAAACTCATGCATTGCATGTTTTGGAATTATTCTTGAAAATGGTTTGAAAATGGTTTTGATTGACCAACCATTGGCCCTTGCATGTGCAAATTAGCTTTTGAAACTTGTAATACATTGAGTTTAGAAGTGTTTTCCAGAATTTGGGGCCAAGAGGTTGAGTTTTGGATGATTGGATGCTTGGTTCGAACTTGGGAGACAAATCTGGAAATTCCAGATTTGGCTTCCTCGCTCGAGCGAAGGATTCCTCGCTCGAGCGAGCCCTGTGATTTTGTAAGCTCGCTCGAGCGAGCATCGAGCGTGGTATCGCGCGTAAAAATGGAGCATCCAGTACTTTTTCTGAGCACAGATCGCTCGAGCGAAGGGAGGCTCGCTCAAGCGAAGCCTTTGATTTTTGAAGCTCGCTCGAGCGAAGGAAGGCTCGCTCGAGCGAGGGGCCTATTTCCAGCAAGTTTTGAAAAATGCCTTCCAAGTGTAATTTTGCATCCTCATCTCATCCTAGGCATTCTTAGGCCTAGTTTAAGACATCTTAATGAGGATTTAGACATAGAACACACCGAGGCATATTAGGAAGTTAATTATTGTACTTCCCCAACTGTTAAACTTAGTGTGTGTTCAATTGTTTAATTGTTTAGGGTTGGCTCTCGGGGACACGCTCTAGCTGCTATTAGCCCAATCTCTGTGAGTAACAGATTGTGTAAAGATATGTTCAAAATGATTATCTTTTGAATACTGAACTGAAATGTTTATTGAACTGATATTGTTTATTGAATGAATGTATGTCCTGTATTTCGAATTGTATTGTGGCATCCTTAGCACCCATTGTTATTGACTGATACAGAGCTCTGTCGGTTTCCTCGTGGAACCATATTGTTATTGATTGATGGCCATCACTATTGTTGGGTCTGTCAAGGCCCGGTCCTTTTGGACCTATTGTTTATAGGCTAATGGATGTACCACATATGACTGATTGATTGAAAGACTGATTGATTGAACTATTGATTGACTGAAATACTGAAAGATCGAAATACTGTTAAATGAATTGATTTCATTATTGTAAGGACATTCATTCATAACCCCTTTACACATTATGTTATTCATTGGGCTTTAGCTCACTGTTTATATATATATGTAGGTTCTCAGCAGCCCGACCGGAGCTAGGAGCGTGGGATTGGTCCCCAGTTTTGTCAAGCCAGCCTATGTGCCTCATTGCGAGGTTCCGTGTTGCCATGCTATGGCTTTGGGGTCTTTTGTATTTCCCCTGACTGTCTCACTGTTTTGTACTGTTGTGGGACTATTGTATAGACTGTTACTGTATACTGTACTGTCCTAGGGGTTAAGTCCCTGTTTTCACCGACTGTTATGGATATGTATATAAATGTATGCCGTATTGTACTGTACTGTTTTATGTGCATGTGAATGAAAAACTTTTTGGCATACAGATTGTCACAGCTCATTGGACACTATTCATTTATTGTTTTGGCTTCCGCCAGGCCCTGAACTCTGTTATATTGTATGATTGTTAAGCAGGCCTTTGGTAATCACGGATTACTGGCCAGTTACGGTGCTAAACCCATAGGGCCGGGTTTGGGTCGTGACAGAGTGGTATCAGAGCGATACTTAACCACGAGTTATACCGCACACACGTGTTCAAATGAGCTATAGAGTGTCCTAGAAAAGTGATTAGGACATTGCATTAACATGAAAAATGTGTGCTTATGATTGATTGATTACATGCTAAAAAGGTTAAACTGATTAAGTGTATAAACGCTTAGGTTATAATTGCTATAACTGTCATAACTGTTTATAGTGAAATGGATAACACAACTGCAAATGAACCTGGGTCTTCATCAACTGAGGCCAGAATGGCCAGACTTGAACTAATGATGGGACTGATAATTGAAAGGCTAGATCAACAACAACAGCATCCACAGCCCCCACCTCCTCCTCCCCCGGTGCAACCGGAACAGAATGTACAGAATGTGAATGCTAATGAGGAGGATATTATTGCATTGACTCATAAGTTCAGCAAACTGAAACCGTCGTCCTTTCAGGGAGGCTTAGAACCGCTACAGGCTGAAGCGTGGGTTCTTGAAACAGAAAAGTTGTTTGAAGTATTTCCGTGTTCCGAAGCCAACAAGGTATTGTTAGCAACCTTCACCTTACAGGAAGAAGCAAGAAGGTGGTGGATGTTGACTCGGGATGCAAATGCTATCATGACTTGGGCTCAGTTCAAAGAGTCCTTCTTTGAAAAGTACTTTCCCCAGTGCATCAGAGACAGAAAGGTGACTGAGTTTGAGCAATTGAAACAGGGCAAAATGTCTGTTGCCGAATATGAAAAGAAATTCACTGAACTTGCCAGGTATGCACCACACATGGTAGATACCGACTATAAGAAGGCCAGGAGGTTTGAAGGTGGCCTTAATGTTGCTATACTGGACCGAATCAATGTTTTGAAAATGCCGACTTTTGTGGGTGTTCTTGATCGGGCGTTAATGGCCGAATCGAATATTGCAGCTGTGAAACAGTCTGAAACACCAACAACGGAGTGGCAAGGCAAAAGGCAAGGGTTCAAGTTTAAGAAAGGCAAGCATAGCTCATCGAATAAGAAACAGAATACGGGGTCAATGTCTAGCCCCAGCCAAGGGAGTGGGTTCACTCCACCTTGCTCTGTGTGTGGCAACAAACATAAAGGGGTTTGCTATCAGCTTTCTGGAGCTTGTTTCAAGTGTGGCAAGGTGGGCCACAGGATTAAAGACTGCCCCTCTAACCCGCAACCAAGTAACAAAGCTGCACCAAGCGCAGCAGCATCAACTGCAACACCAAAACCGAACTCCAAAGCTACCGGGAAAGAGCCTATGAGACAGGGCCGAGTGTTCGCCCTAGTACCGGGAGACGTGCAAAACACTGAGACTGTTGTGTCAGGTATCCTCTCTATTTGTACTCAGAATGCATATGTATTGATTGATTCGGGGTCTACACATTCTTATGTGTCGTATGCTTTTTCGAGAAAATTGAATAGACCCTTAGAACCCATGAATTATCTGCTAGCTGTATCATCACCTGTTGGGGGATCCATGACATGTGCATATATGTATCCTGCTTGTGAAATCATTGTTGGGGATGCACATTTGTTTATTGATTTACTGCCACTGAATATTGATCATTTTGATGTGATATTGGGGATGGATTGGTTACAAAAATATCATGCTAGTATTGACTGTGTGACTAAGCAAGTTGTTTTCCGGCCACCTGGTTTGCCTGAATTTGTATTTAGTGGAGCTGGAGTAGTACCTCCCCCGTACTTGATTTCATCTGTGAAAGCCATGAAACTGATTAGAAAGGGGTGTAAAGGGTATTTCTGTTCTATATTGACTGTGTCTACTGACAGTGTTAACACTGATGTGAATTGCATTCCTATAGTCAGAGAATTCCCAGATGTGTTTCCAGATGATCTGCCAGGGGATTTGATTGACAGGGAGATTGAATTTACAGTTGATGTGATTCCGGGAACACAGCCAGTGTCCAAAGCTCCCTATAGAACGGCTCCAACTGAACTGAAGGAATTGAAAGTACAATTGCAGGAACTGCTAGACAAGAAGTTTATCAGGCCCAGTACTTCACCGTGGGGTGCACCTGTTTTGTTTGTGAAGAAGAAAGATGGCTCACTGAGACTGTGCATTGATTACCGTGAATTGAACAAGGTAACTGTAAAGAATAAGTATCCCTTACCGCGTATTGATGACTTATTTGATCAGTTACAGGGTGCACAAGTGTTTTCCAAAATTGATCTCAGATCGGGGTATCATCAACTGAAGGTAAAACCGGAAGATATTGCTAAAACTGCTTTTAGAACGAGGTATGGACATTATGAATTTTTAGTTATGCCATTTGGAGTCACGAATGCCCTAGCTGCATTTATGGACCTTATGAACAGAATTTTCAAACCATACCTTGATGATTTTATTGTGGTGTTCATTGATGACATATTGATATATTCTAGAACTGTAGAAGAACATGAACAGCATTTGAGACTTGCCTTACAGACTTTAAGAGAACAGAAACTGTATGCTAAATTGTCTAAATGTGAATTTTGGCTTGATCATGTGATGTTTTTGGGACATGTTGTTAGCAAAGACGGGATTTCTGTTGATCCGCAGAAAATTAAAGCTGTAGTGAACTGGCCTAGACCAACAAACGTGACTGAAGTCCGAAGCTTTTTGGGATTGGCTGGATATTACAGAAGATTTGTTAAAGACTTCTCCAAAATTGCCTTACCATTGACTCAATTGACTCAGAAGGGGACATCATTTGACTGGACTGACCAAAGAGAATCGGCATTTCAAGAATTGAAAACCCGACTTGTGACTGCACCGATTCTGACCTTACCTTCAGGTACGGATGGGTATACTGTATTTAGTGATGCTTCTCATAAAGGTTTGGGGTGTGTTTTAATGCAGAATGGGAGAGTTATTGCTTATGCTTCCCGACAGTTGAGACCGCACGAAAAGAACTACCCAACACATGATTTGGAGCTTGCTGCAGTGGTATTTGCCTTAAAAATTTGGCGTCACTATTTGTATGGGGCAACATGTGAAGTGTATACCGACCACAAGAGTTTGAAATATTTCTTCACTCAGAAAGAACTGAATATGAGACAGCGGAGATGGCTGGAATTGATTAAAGATTATGATTTACAGATTTTGTATCATCCGGGAAAAGCCAACACTGTTGCCGATGCATTGAGCCGAAAGTCAATTGCCAACTTAGCTTGTTTGCTCACCGGGCAGAAAGAATTGCTGTATGATCTTGAAAAATCTGAAATTGAAGTTGTTCTGAGAGAACAAAGTGGAACAATAGCTGCCATTACTGCTCAACCAGCCTTGATTGAGGAAGTTAAAGAGAAACAGCAACTGGATGACTTTTTGAAAAAGATCATCGAAGAAAGAGAGTCTAAGCCGAGACCGGGGTTCAAATTTGAGAACAATGTATTGAAATTTCAAGATAGACTGTGTGTACCGAATGACAGTGAATTGAAAAGAAGAATTCTGCAAGAAGGCCACAATTCGAAATTGTCTATTCACCCGGGGAATACGAAAATGTATCAGGATTTGAAACAAAATTTCTGGTGGCCGGGAATGAAGAAAGAAATTGCCGATTTTGTATCCAAATGTCTTCATTGCCAACAAGTTAAAGCGGAACATCAGCGACCCGCGGGCTTACTGCAACCTTTATCCATACCAGAGTGGAAATGGGAGCATATCACGATGGATTTCATTGTTGGATTACCTCGCTCCAAGAAAGGTATGGACTCTATTTGGGTTATTGTTGATAGATTGACTAAATCTGCACATTTCCTACCTGTCAAGACGACTTATAATGCAGACAAATTAGCTGTTATTTATATTGATGAAATTGTGAGATTGCATGGAGTGCCTGTGTCTATTGTTTCTGACAGGGATTCGAAATTTACATCGAGGTTTTGGCAAAGCCTACAGACTGCATTGGGTACTGAATTGAGGCTGAGTAGTGCCTATCATCCTCAGACGGATGGACAGTCAGAAAGGACCATTCAGACTTTGGAGGATCTATTGAGAATGTGTGTCCTTGATTTTCAGGGAAACTGGGAAAGTCATTTGCCATTAGCTGAATTCGCCTACAACAACAGCTACCATTCGAGTATTGGTATGGCGCCTTTCGAGGCATTGTATGGCAGAAAGTGTAGATCTCCAATCTGCTGGGCAGAAGTTGGAGATGGGCCTTTGGTTGGGCCCGAAATTGTTTATGAAACGACTGAAAAGGTAAAACTGATACAGCAAAGATTGAAAACTGCACAGAGTAGACAGAAGAGTTATGCAGATGTCAGAAGACGGGATAGAGAATATGCAGTGGGTGATCACGTTTTTGTGAAAGTGACACCAATGAAAGGCCAGACTCGTTTTGGAGTCAAAGGCAAGTTAGCGCCGAGATATGTCGGACCGTATGAGATTATTGAGAAAATCAATCCGGTGGCGTATCAAGTTGCACTTCCTCCTGAAATGGAGCATATGCACAATGTCTTCCACATTTCGATGTTGAGAGACTATCTTCGAGATCCGTTTCATGTGATTGAGCCTACTCACGTAGTGTTGAGTGATGACTACACTTATGAGGAACGGCCTATACAGATTGTAAACAGACGGATCAAGAAACTGAGGAACAAAGAGATTCCGTTAGTGAAAGTTGATTGGCAGAATCATGGTGGTGTGTATGCCACTTGGGAAAGGGAAGATGATATGTTAAGAAGATATCCTGATTTGTTCCCATTGGATCCTGCTTTCTTTCAGAATGAAGGTAACTCGAGTTTAGAGGACTAAACTCCTTATAAGGAGGGGAGACTGTAACGACCCTCGTTACCGATTACCGAATTATATACTGATTATTGCTAAATTGAATTGATAACGATTGATCATTGAGTTAATTGAAGTATTGAATAGACCGATTGAAATCGAAATTGAAATTGAATAAGTTTGCCTATTGAATTGCATATTATATTGTTTGATTGACTGATTAACTGTTTGCATTTTACATGTTTAAATTGCTAATTGAAGGCCTTATCGGCGGCCGATTTAGAAACCGTTTGATGTTTTAGAATCAGTAGAATATTTGTGTTTTAGTGATATATTTATCTGAAAATTGATTAGGAAGGATTAAATTGGATTAAAATGAGTTAATTGCAAACTTAGGCTTATTTACGGAAGTGCCACCCATAGTGGGCCACTTAGAATTTTTATATTGGAGCTCATTACATGTTGAACAAAGCTTTCCTCAGCCATGTTTCCTTCCTCCTTGACCGGCCAAACCTAGAGAGATAGAGGGAGAGTGAGAGAATTAAGCTTCTTTGTTGGTATTGTTCAAGAACTTGAAGATTGGTAGTATAATTGCTAATTTGAGCTTGCTAGGCTTGAAATCAACACTCTAGGTAAGGAGATCATCATCATCAACATAATCTTCTTGTCATTTCTAAGTTCCATCTTGCATGCATCATGATTATAGAGATGTAAGTCATGATTTTGCTCATAAATGGTGTAATGGAGCTCAAATGTTGCATGCATGCTTGAAATGATGCATTTTGAAGTTGAATCCATGATTGATTGTACATGCATGCTCATGTTTGTATTATAATCCATGTTTTCAGTTTGTTTTCAAAGTATTGAGCTCTTTGGAGCAAGATTTAATGATTGATTTTGATTTAAAACTCATGCATTGCATGTTTTGGAATTATTCTTGAAAATGGTTTGAAAATGGCTTTGATTGACCAACCATTGGCCCTTGCATGTGCAAATTAGCTTTTGAAACTTGTAATACATTGAGTTTAGAAGTGTTTTCCAGAATTTGGGGCCAAGAGGTTGAGTTTTGGATGATTGGATGCTTGGTTCGAACTTGGGAGACAAATCTGGAAATTCCAGATTTGGCTTCCTCGCTCGAGGGAAGGATTCCTCGCTCGAGCGAGCCCTGTGATTTTGTAAGCTCGCTCGAGCGAGCATCGAGCGTGGTATCGCGCGTAAAAATGGAGCATCCAGTACTTTTTCTGAGCACAGATCGCTCGAGCGAAGGGAGGCTCGCTCGAGCGAAGCCTTTGATTTTTGAAGCTCGCTCGAGCGAAGGAAGGCTCGCTCGAGCGAGGGGGCCTATTTCCAGCAAGTTTTGAAAAATGCCTTCCAAGTGTAATTTTGCATCCTCATCTCATCCTAGGCATTCTTAGGCCTAGTTTAAGACATCTTAATGAGGATTTAGACATAGAACACACCGAGGCATATTAGGAAGTTAATTATTGTACTTCCCCAACTGTTAAACTTAGTGTGTGTTCAATTGTTTAATTGTTTAGGGTTGGCTCTCGGGGACACGCTCTAGCTGCTATTAGCCCAATCTCTGTGAGTAACAGATTGTGTAAAGATATGTTCAAAATGATTATCTTTTGAATACTGAACTGAAATGTTTATTGAACTGATATTGTTTATTGAATGAATGTATGTCCTGTATTTCGAATTGTATTGTGGCATCCTTAGCACCCATTGTTATTGACTGATACAGAGCTCTGTCGGTTTCCTCGTGGAACCATATTGTTATTGATTGATGGCCATCACTATTGTTGGGTCTGTCAAGGCCCGGTCCTTTTGGACCTATTGTTTATAGGCTAATGGATGTACCACATATGACTGATTGATTGAAAGACTGATTGATTGAACTATTGATTGACTGAAATACTGAAAGATCGAAATACTGTTAAATGAATTGATTTCATTATTGTAAGGACATTCATTCATAACCCCTTTACACATTATGTTATTCATTGGGCTTTAGCTCACTGTTTATATATATATGTAGGTTCTCAGCAGCCCGACCGGAGCTAGGAGCGTGGGATTGGTCCCCAGTTTTGTCAAGCCAGCCTATGTGCCTCATTGCGAGGTTCCGTGTTGCCATGCTATGGCTTTGGGGTCTTTTGTATTTCCCCTGACTGTCTCACTGTTTTGTACTGTTGTGGGACTATTGTATAGACTGTTACTGTATACTGTACTGTCCTAGGGGTTAAGTCCCTGTTTTCACCGACTGTTATGGATATGTATATAAATGTATGCCGTATTGTACTGTACTGTTTTATGTGCATGTGAATGAAAAACTTTTTGGCATACAGATTGTCACAGCTCATTGGACACTATTCATTTATTGTTTTGGCTTCCGCCAGGCCCTGAACTCTGTTATATTGTATGATTGTTAAGCAGGCCTTTGGTAATCACGGATTACTGGCCAGTTACGGTGCTAAACCCATAGGGCCGGGTTTGGGTCGTGACAATACCCCTCCACCAAAATTGACGACTAAGATCATGATACATTTTAGTGCCTTCTAGGTGTACCGCAAGGCGTGAGTGATGGAACTCCCGAAGTACTTCCTCTTTACAAGATTCTGGTATAAACAAACGATCTAGGTAACGTACACTCAAATCCGAGTGAACGTTCAAACCTTTCTCTTCCTTCCCATTGGAAATCTTAACACGGATTGATTCCACATCACAGTCTCCTCGTTGTGCCTCTATGACCTTACTAACCAAGGTAGGTTGAGTATTCAAAGTAAACAAGGTAGCACTCTCTCCGGACTTACCCAAGTGCAAATCAAACTTGCCAATAACATCTAGCATATTTCATTCTGGAATGGTCACACTTGCCAAACCACTCACAGATTTTCGACTCAAAGCATCGGCCACCACATTGGCTTTCCCCGGATGATAGTGTAACTCAAAGTCATAATCCTCCATAAATTTCATCCACCTCCGTTGTCGTAAATTCAAGTCTTTTCGAGAAAATAAATACTTTAGACTCTTATGATCGGAGAAAACCTCAAACTTCTCACCATATAAGTAATGCCTCCAAATTTTCAAGGAAAAAATCACCACTGCTAATTCTAAATCATGGGTGGGGTAATTCTTCTCGTGAGTTTTCAATTGTCGTGATCTGTAGGCTACAACTTTTCCCTCTTGCATCAAGACACAACAAGTCCATCCCCGGACGCATCACAATAGACAGTGTAATTCAAACCTCTTTCCGGAATTATCAAAAACCGGTGCGGTAGTCAATCTAGTCTTAAGCTCTTGGAATGACTTTTCACAAGCCTCACTCCACACAAATTTGATACCCTTTCTAGTCAACCTAGTCAAAGGTGCAACTAGTCTAGAGAAGTCCCTTACAAAACGTCGATAATACCCCACTAATCCCAAAAAACTTCGGATTTCAAAAACATTCTTGGATTGTTCCCAATCCTGTACGGCATCTATCTTTGAGGAGTCCATAGTCACTCCCTCTCTAGACACTACATGCCCCAAAAAACTTCACCTCCGTTAACCAAAACTCGCATTTTTCAAATTTGGCATACAATTGGTGCTCACTAAGTAAACCCAGCACTACCCGCAAGTGAGTCTCGTGTTCCTCTTCAGAGGTTGAATAAATCAAGATGTCATCGACACAGACGACCACAAAACGGTCCAAGTATTCCCGAAAAATTCTGTTCATCAAATCTATAAAGGAAGCCGGTGCATTGGTCAACCCAAAAGGCATTACAAGGAATTCATAATGGCCATAACGAGTACGAAAGGCCGTCTTCTGAATGTCCTCCTCCAGGACTCTCAACTGATGGTACCCCGACCTCAAATCTATTTTTGAGAAACAACGAGACCCTCTAAGTTGGTCAAACAAATCATCTATTCTGGGTAGGGGATACTTGTTCTTAACTGTAACTCTATTCAACTTGCGGTAATCAATACACAACCGCAATGACCCATCATTCTTCTTCACAAAAAGAGCCGGCGCTCCCTAAGGCGATGTACTAAGGTGAATGAAGCCCTTGTCTAAAAGTTCTTGGAGTTGAATCTTCAACTCATGCAATTCGGCGGGTGCAAATCTATACGGTGACATGGAAATCGATGCCGTGCCAGGCACTAATTCAATGGAGAACTCGATCTCCTGGTGAGGTGGTAAACTAGTAAGATCTTTTGGAAAGACATCCGGGTATTCACAAACTACCCTTTGTAACTTAACACGAGCCCCATCACTCTCACTATCTAAGAGAGTTGCAAGAAGGCCACTAAGCTTGCTCCTACTACGAGGGTCAACAACTGGCGACAAGACTCTATCAACTCGGTTCCCCAGAAAATAAAAACGATCACCACCCGAAGTGAACACCGTAACTCTCTGACGGTAACAATCAATCACAGCTTGATAAGAACACAACCAATCCATGCCTAAAATGACATCAAAACTCAACATATCTAGCAACACAAAAGAAAACGGAAGTCGACGCCCGACAACTTCTATTTCACAATCACGACAACCCCGGTCTAGATCAACTATACCCCCAACAGGTGACTCTACTCTGAGTGGAGGCACTAATCGTGCTACCTCTAACCCTAATGCAGAAGCAAATGTAGTAGATATAAATGAATGAGACGCACCCCTATCTATCAATACATTAGCCAAAGAATTACATACAACAAAAATACCTCTCACAACTGAGAATTCTGGCAACTGCTCTGGCACGGTAACAGCATACACACGCCCTTGTGGCCCCTGATTAACTTGCTCCCCTCTCGGAGCATAGGCCTGTTGTACTGACTAAGCCGAAGTGGCTCCCTGATTAACTCGCGAAGCTTGGACTGATTGAGCTTGCTGGTGGCTCTAAGTTTGCCTCGACCCTGATGCGCCAGATGCGCTTTCCAACTGTGGGCAAGTTCTCTTCATATGCCCCGGCTGACCACACTGATAACAATTAAACCCTTGACCTTTATTCTGAGACTGAGACTGACTTTGAGATCGATTAGGTGGTGGTAACATTAACTTCTCTCCTCCCTTCTGTGGGCATGAGAAAGATTTGTGACCCTGCTGGCCACACTTGAAACAAGAGAAACTACTCGATGCACTTTTTCCCAGACCCGTACTAGGCAAAGGAAAAGTGGATCTAGACTGCTGTGGTTGGGACTGGGATGGATAGGTGTTCCTGCTCTTCTTATTCTGCCTATAGTCTCCTTGAGACTCTTGGCCCTTAGACCTTGAACTTCGAAGCCTCTCCTCCTCGGCTTGTATGGAAATTTCTACGTGTGTCGCTATCTCCACAAGACGGTCATATTCCTGAATCATATTTCCGACAAGCTTGAACATAATTTTTGTTTTCAATTTCTTTTCAAATTTAATGCAACGGCACTCTTCCGTTGCCACCAACTCTGGTGCAAATCTGGACAAACTAGAGAAGACCACCTCAAACTCAGCCATGAGTATGTCAAGTTGTTTGAGGTCTTTAAACTCTTGCCTCAATCTCTCCCTAGCAGTGGGAGGTATGTACTTATCTTGGAAAGTAACCGCAAAGGCTTCCCATGTCGGCTCCACTCTACTCTTGGCATATTTCCACCGTTGACCCATGTCTCCCTTAAGGTAGTAACTCGCTAGAGTCACTCTTAGTTCACTATCTTCGATGTGAAGCATCTCAAATGTCTTCATAGTTTGTTCGAGCCACTCATTCGCTTTCTTGGGCTCGGGACCACCATGGAACTCATCTGGTTTGGCCCGAAAGAACTCTTTAGTAAGGAAACTCGCCCTTAACTCCGCGGTGTTCTCTCAGGCTTGATTCTCCACCCTCAACAAGTTCATAGACACCCTTAAAGCCCCTGCCATTTCTCGAGCTAGGCCCCCCATTGCGGTTTGACCCGCTTGTCCCACCTGCTCGGCCACATTAGCTTGGCCTGCTTGCTCGGCCATATTAGCTTGGCCGACCCTTCTTCTTGCACCGGAACCCTATGGACCGGTACCTCATGTACATCTCGGCAAGCCCTACCACGCCTCTCACCTCTACCACCACGGACTTGACCCCTTCCTGACATCCTAATAAAAGACACAAGAAAAATAATTTAGCACATTAACTCATATGTGCTCGTAACTTGACTAACACGTTCGACTATAATTATTCCATATATTTCTCTACCATATACACAATTCAATTTCACTCCACATAAGCACTTAGTCATGTAAACACATACAGACTATTCTTTTACGATGAAATCCGTCCCACGAAAAACCAAGAATTCTTAGTAGAATGAGTATTGATCAAGTACCCTTCTAATGAGACCTCAAGGAATTTAACAGGCGCAAACAACATCCCAAAAGTCTAGTCCCATACCCATTTAGTCACATAAGCATATCATCACATAGTCACAAAATGCATAACACTTCCTAAGCATGCTAAATGAACCCATTGTGGTTAAACAACCACTTCCCACGAGCTCCAAGTATTCAAACCCAGTAGCTCTGATACCAAGTTGTAACGCCCCAAATTTCTAACCCAAATGATAATACAATAATCATGGCTCTTTCAAGGAAAACCGAATATAAATCTCCAAACTTACATTATATGATGCAATAGTTCTTCATGCAACCATACATTAATCTAACAACAAGTAAATAAACAAATAAATACCTCCAAGGGTTTACAAGTTTCCAAGGTTTGAGCCTGATTACACAAAACGGTTATTTAAACCCACACACATACAGCCCTTGGCGTACACACAGAGTCACAGCAAAATGAAAGTCTCGTATTCTCAACACATATTTCATCGCCTTTAGTTAAGCGGCATCACCACATTTTTTCTTGCACAAAAATCCCGAAGGGTGAGCATAAAGCCCAGTAGGAAATCCTTAACAAAGTATATACATTTTATACAAGTCTCAAGAGATAAAATGTATATGTCATGCTATACTCTTTTGAAAGAAAATCACATCTTCATCATTGAAAACCCTCATGCTCAATGATGTCATGCAATTTCAATTCTTCAAAACTTAACAATTCATTTCAAGAGCGGTAAATACGACTCTGGTAATCCTTAGGTCGGTGTCTGCAAGTAGACTATACAAGTACTACCAATTTGTCATTTTTACCAGTATTAACCGGAAGGCTCGACAGCTATCCGCGCAGGTTTTCGGTCTTTCGCCCCGGACTCTCAGGCCAACTTATTCAATATCATCTACACCACCTATCAAGACTTACCAACGTATTTATCCCAAAACCATTCCATGAAAACTTGTTTTTCAACATTCTTTTCTCAATGCAAGTTTTCAAATCAACTTTCAAAGTTTAATGTAATCAAATGAATTGATATACCAATAACACAAGATGAATATAAATACTTTTATTCCAATTCATTATCCAAGGAATAACACAATTCCCTCTTCTCAAGTATCCTCAACTATTAGTCATTTCAAGACTATTTCAACGTTTTGAACAATAATTTCCAAAATGAACAATAATTTTCATATTCCCTGAAATTCATCATTTATATAAATATAAATAAGAAATTTTCCAAACATCCATTTATTTTGACACACAAAATAAATATAACAATATCATTCATGGATTTTCAGTCTCTAAAAAAAATCTCCAAATTCTAGGTTTTCTCACCAAAACTATACAACTCAAATCTTTTGAAAGAAAACTTTTCAAAATCATCTTTTCTTCAATCAACGAAGATCAAAGCCCATAAGATTATTTTAAAAGAATAAGAGACAAACCCACTTTCAAAATCGCTCAACTTCTTGAATCAACAATCAATTTTCAAAGCTATCGAAAGATGATTTCGAAAATTATATAGATCTTGTAATAACATATATATAACTCTAAGAAAATCCCTACCTTGAGTTTTGAAGAAGAAATGAGATGAAACCCCTAAAATCAACGGTGTCGAAACTCGACCTTCACTGCACACAACGAAGCCCTCGAGAAGTTAACCAACTTTGATGAAGAAACTATGGCAGAACTCTAATGGATCTTGAGAAATCAAGGTTTTGATCCAATTTGGCGTAGGGAAATGTAGAGAGAAGGGAGAGGAAAGCGTTTTTAGAGGGAGAGACCTAACAAGAGTGAGATACACTCAGCCTAGAGAGAAGAAAAGACAAAAATTTCGGACTCACCTACCACCGCACGTGCGGCGCTTCTCCCGTACTTGCACTCCCGCACCTGCATTTGTTGTAGTAGCCAAACAAGCCCTCTCCTGTTTTCCGCATGTGCGGCTTAAACAACTTCGAATGCATTTTGTATTTTTGCTTCGGGGCCGCTACCCCTTGATCCCACCAAGGCGCTGCCCTCAGACCCGCCAAGGGGCGCTGCCCCCTCGACCCCCGCGAGCTGATCGGGCAGCTCAATCCCTGACTTACCCAGTCGAAGTGGCAAAACATGAAAGAATGATTGAAACCGGGATCGATATAGTGTATATCAAGGTCAACGATGAAATCTAAGTTTATTGCTTTAGACAAAGTGACAGAATAAGTTGAATGGCTCCGCCATTTCATTGAAGATATTCCACATTGGCCGAAACTTGTGCCAGCTATCTGTATTCATTGTGATAAATAATCAGCTATTGGACAGGCGTAGAGTAATATGTATAATGGAAAGTCTAGACATATTTGTCGTAGACATAATTCCATGCGACAACTACTCTCAAATGGGGTTGTCTCTATAGACTATCTAAAGTCTACGAACAATTTTGCGGATCCATTAACCAAAGGGTTAAATCAATGGTTAGTACATAAGTCGTCAACAGAAGTGGCTTTAAGGCCTTTAGTGGAGGGTGTTATCAGAATTGAAACTCAACCTAGTTAACTGGAGATCCCAAGATCAGGTTCAATTGGACAACCTAATAGTGTATAATGGTTGTATATCACTGAGGAGGTACAACGTCCAGCCATTCATTTAATCAATGATGTTTGCGAGTATTAAGGTCAAGCTAAGCTTTTAATGACTCTGGTGTATTAAGCAATTGAATTGAGTATAGCAGGATACTTAAGAAGAGTCACCTATGTGAGTGTGAAGTGGGGTCGCTTCTTTAAAAATTGACAAGACTGAATTCTTTAAACCACTCACTGAACCAAGCGAGTGTTTTAAAGCCAAATAGAACACAACAGTGAGAACAAAATAATGGTTAGCATAATACCTATGCAAGGTCTGTTGTCTTGATTTACACAAACGGCATAATAGTTCAAGACATCATGTTCATTGATCAACTAGTAAATATGATAGACTTTCACTAGGAGAGGTTCAAAGCCAAAAGCTACCATCTCTGATGCAAGAGTTATTCCATAGTACTGTGTCTCCGAGTCTTTGTTGTTAAGTGTTGTCCGTTTTTCTTTATTCGATCAATTTTTATTAAAGTGGGGGATTGTTGAAAAATAATGATTTTTGGTGACTTTAATGCGAAATTAAAGTGGGTCCCTACCAGTGGTTAAGATGGGTCTAAGTGGATCTAGTTTCTTTGCAATAAGATCTTTACACCACAAAAAGAATGACAAAAAATCATTAAGATTTGAATGAGAAATTATCTCATAAAGTTGGCCTCATGAATAAGGTATTGAGGACGGTGTGTAATCATCTATCGCACATTGATTATAGATAGAAAGCATTAATAGATATTTAAATCCTTAATTTTGCCTAACGGTGTGAGCCCTTTGGGGCGTCCAAATTTTTCAAAGAAAGTGAGTTATGGATGCTTCAAGGACAAGCTTGAACCAAGACTATGGTTCAAGTTTGTTATGCAAAAAATGCCACACATGTGCGCAGCACCGACCGGATTGAGTCCAGGTCAAGATCTGGGTCCATGGTCCTTAGGCTTGGGTTTGAGGCTTGCTAGACTAGACTAGATAAGGTGTGGGCTTGGGCTGGGTTGGTGGCTCGCCCATCTTATTCTTTTTCTGAATAGGTCAGATGGTGATGGCTGCTATAGATATACATACATGTGTATATAGAGTTTGTAACCTCTATACGTATGGTGGTTTTATTCTATCAATTTTGCAAATTTTAATTCAACATTTGGTGCTAGCCTTCATAGCTGGACGCTTCTTCTCTCTTCTCCCTTGTGTATTCAATAGAGACCACCCTCTCTTGGGTTTTTCCCTAGAAAATTCATTCTCGTGCTCTCTTGTTATCTTGTTAGTCTGCCTATAATTTTTTTCCTAGTGAGAAAGAGTGCTGCCAATTGTTCTGTTCACCAAAGCTGTTCAGAAGGTGTTCTTGCAGTAGCTAGTTCTAGTCATCGTATCTTGAAAGACAGATGCCGATATCCCTCCAACACCCATTGGTGAGGCGGCAAATCTGTTTTAAGGAAACTACGTATATCACAAGTTTCGGTTTGCTTTTTTATAATTTTTTTTTCATTTCCAAAATTTGTTTTGTCTTATATTTTTGTTCTTCAAGTTGTAATATCTAGTTTGAATTAGTTCTATTATTTTTGCTTTGTAATTCGATTTATAAATTCGAATATGTTTTATTTTCAATTAAATACTCAATTTTATACGGCAAGTGTAAGGAAAGAAAGGAAGGAAAAGTATTAAAAATTAAGTGTATATTTGATTCACCAAATTATTAATTTTTGTATTAAAAAAATACAAATAAAAATAATAAAATAAAATCATAACTAAATAGGTACAAAAGTAGAGTTAGATCCAAAAATCCAGAGCATTCACTTCCTATAGTTGTTCTTTAGGAAAATCTTTAATAAATATGTGTACCAAATATATTTTTGAATTCTTTTGACTAAAAATAAAAATAAAAATAAAAATAAAAATATTTAATATTTTCTGGAAATCAAAAATAATAAATTGTAAACATTACAAAACAGCATTCATGTAGTTTTTGTTTTGCATGAAAATATTTTTACAAATTCGAAAATCACATTTCGATTTTTTCTAACAAGTTGGTTATTTTTAAAAAACTTTCACCAGATCAAAATTTAAAAGAAAAAAAATTGGCAAATAAATTTTTGTATCTTTAGAAAAATGAAAATAGAAAATGAAATCACTAAATAGGCACAAATTGTAGAGTAAAATCAAAACAATCCATAACAGCCACTTTTCTAGTTGTACTTTGGTGAAGTTTGCTTATGATCAAGTTTAGGAGAATTTGTTTGTTTAGGAGAATTGATGAAGTTTGCTTATGATGGTTTGAAATATGATCTTTCATATTCATTCTCATTCTTGATTAGGATTTTATCCACATTGAACAAAATTGCTTTATTTCTAAAATATAATTTGGCCAATCATGATACATGACTATTAAATAACCCATATGTAAAGTAGCACGTTTTGTTGGCTTTTTTTTTTTTTTTTGGTGATATCTCTACCTTGGTACTCCATGACATGGGCTTTCTATTACTTTTTTTTATCAGTGCTTTAGCATCCCATTCATAGTGCGAACACTTGATCTGTTTATTTGATAAAATTCCAATACATGCTCCTGATGTAATTCCCGCCTTTTGATTTTTAGAACACTGCTTGAGAAACATTGTCCCAACGTTTTACTTTTACTAGGTTATTTGTAGGTGTTTTTATGATGTTAGTTTCATTGCCAAAGGCAAGCAATTTCTTTTATCAACAATGTTAGGTGATCCGAAAATTCATGACTCGAATGACTCGAAACATTTACAACGATGTCATTTTGAGTGTTAAACCGACGTCGTTTTGACATATTCAGGCCATTTGGGCTACACAAATTCGAGCCACCAAGTATTTTTCTTCTTTTATATAGGACCAAATAAAAGCACTTGCTCTGGTTTTGAAAAAAAAAAAAACACAAAAACACAAAATACAAGCAACACAAGCAGTTGGTAGCCATTGAAACTATCATGCCTTTTCTTCAATTACAAAGACACCTTTTGAGGTTTGATTAAAATATGAATCGCTCCCTATAGCTTTGGAAATTACATTCCATCCCTGAGGTTTCTAATTTCATAACAAATCGTCCCTTTTATTAATAAATCATCAAGTCAATTAACAGTTTTTAATGATGTTATAAATATGTTTAAATTAATAATTTAGGTAATTTTATTATTGTATATGAGAGTAATTATGAATTTCATTTTTCTAATTAATTTTGTTAAATAAAAAATTATAACAATGGAGTATTTGTAATTTTTCAAATCGCAAAAGGCAATCTGTACTTTAAGCAAATCTCAAATGATGTATTTATAATTTACCCAAATTTAGGTGCTATGTTTTCAAATTGACATATTTTGAGAATTAAAAAAAAAAAGTAGAAAGCACTTCAGACTGTTCACATTTTTAAAGTTGTGGTAGATGGTAGATAAATAGTAGATAGAGGTGAGCAATGGATATTTCGATTCATCCAAACCGACCAAACTGAACCGATCCTCCATATTTTGGACGGATGCGTGATGATAAGCGGACGGTTATGAATTGATTTTTTCCAATCCGCCTAATTTTAGACGGATAGTGGATTTGAGATTCCTTTGGTCACAATCGAACTACCAAACCACGAGTACCCCTAATAATTTGTAAGATTTTGTGTTTTCAATTTATTTAAATATTTTGTTTATGTTTTCAATTGAAAAAGAATTTAGATATTCTATTGTGTTTTCAATTTGGAAATCCTTTTATCGAATGGCAATGGTTGATGTTTGATATTTTTATGTAGAAAATATAAAGCTTAATTTTTTACATTTTTTTTAAAAAAATCAAATTAAATAGTTTTTGAATAAAAAAAGTAATGAAATAGCTTTGATAATGCATGTTTTTTTATATATATTTATTATTAGTATTTGACAATTTACTTGATAATCTTTTAGTTATGTTGAGTTGGATTATTATCCCAAAAAAATTGTTGACAAATTGTTATATTATGTTCAAAATTTGTAAAAGTTTAAACCGCAAAACCGATTTACATTCATCTGTCAATCCGCTCAATCCGCATCCGTCAATTGGTAGACGGATGCAGATTGATTTTTTTCAATCTGTCCATCCGGCAGATGGATGGCGGATTAAAAGTTCCCTAGCCACAACCAAACCGTAAACACCCCTAATAGTAGATTTGAAAATCTTGTATTTATTTTACTTGGTGATTTAATATTTAGAGATCATCTATATATGTGACACCACTGTGCACCATTATAAGTTTGTAGAGGGTCATTCACTACTGGCCTAGTTAACACACCTCTTATTTTTCAAAAAGAGGAGCTGCATTAAGGTTGGTCAAGGCTTGCAGAGTCATTTTTATATTAAATAGTCTTGTTGTAATATATGTAATGATCAACTCTAACATGTTGTAATTTCTTCTATATTTATTACTTGCAGAAAAGAGAGTTGTGGGATAGTAATTACCTAGGGTGGGGATTTGGAGCGATTATGGCTAGTCCCACATATTTTCTGTTTTTGTGTGTATTTATTTTACTTGCAGTGCATTCATGCTATGTACATGAATTCTTTGTTTAAAAAAAAAAAATGTAAATATAATTTTTAACTTAAAATGTGTCTTAATATTTTTAAACAATGATATTTAGGTTTCATTTTAAATCACTTATCTTTATTTTATAACCTCTCAAAAGGAGTGTAAAATATAATTTTTTTTAAGTTTGGATAAAGTACAAATACTTTTCATGAGATTTGTTTAAAATACAAATTGTCACATGTTGTTCTAGAAATTATATATCGTTCCTTCAAGTTTCTAATTGTATAACATTTTTATTAATAAATCATTAAGTCAATTAACAGTTTTTAATAATATCACAAATATATTTCAATTAACAATTCATTTATTTTTATTGTTGTACATGAGAGTAGATAGAAATTTTATTTCTTCTATTAATTATGTTAAATAAAAAAATTATGACAATGAAATTTATAATTTCCAGAACTACTAAAAGTAATTCATATTTTAAGTAAATCTCATATGGTGTATTTGTGATTTATTTTTTTAAGTTTCTAGATTCTAATGTGTTAGATGATTATGAAGCATGAACGTTATTAGGTTTTTATTCTTGGCAATCCCGTTTGACAAAACTCTTTTCAGTTGTATTTGTTTTTACACTTTTTATCTCAGTGAGGCTTTTTATCTCAATGAGGCTATCAGTTTTTAGATGCGAATCCTACCCGAATTGTGCCTTGCAGAGAAGTTTGTGATGTTAATACTTTCAAGATTGCCACTTCGCTGATTATGATGGGGTTCGGTCAGTTCGCGGCCGAAGCAAAATGCAAAAATGCATTCAAAGTTGCATGTCCGCTCGAGCGTCCGTTTCCCCGCTCGAGCGGAGAATGCTGAGTTTCAGAAGTTTGGTGAGTCTGCAAAAATACTGTGATCCGTGTTTTCACGCTCGAGCGTCGAAATCCCCACTCGAGCGTCCATTTCCCCGTTCGAGCGTCCATTCCCACGCTCGAGCGGACCTCGCGATTTCAGATTCTATAAATTGACAAATTGCTCCAAATCTAGGATTACTTCTCCAGATCTTCTTCTTGGGTTCTAGGGTTTATATCTGGGGATATTTTGCTAATTTTCTTTAATGTTTTGATTGAGTATTCAACTCATGGTTTAAAGAGTATACATTAAAGGATTATTTATTTGTTCTACACAAAAGAGAGAGTTGTTCTTCGGTGGATTCTGAAGAATTCGAGCCTGAAGCTTTGGTGGATTCTGGAGTGGCTCATCGTCAAGACAATTCTGAAGTGAAGATGGGGTTGGAAGAGGCACATAGGGGTTGGTTCAATTCAAACGTGGATTCGCTAGGTAATTGAGAGTATACCTGTGTAATTCCTTTATATCTTCTTAGTGGATTGTTTTGTGGTAGTTGCCCGTGATTTTTTTATCACAATTGGAGGTGTCCAATTGTGGTTTTTCCACGTAAAATCGTTGTGTCGATTTGTCTTGATTGTTTGATTGGGATTGTTGTTTACTGCTTAAAATTGATACATAATCACAAATCAACACCTAGAGGATTTTTAGATTTTTCAAACGTGATACTTTCAATTTTTACTTATTGTTTTTTCTTTAGGGTTCAAAATACATATCAAACTTTATTCACTTTTTTTAAACTATTAAAATTAAGACTAAAATAATATTTGAGCATGTTATTCGGGGTTCAAGTTATAAATTTCATTATAAATTAGATTTTTCAACTCTGCATGTTCAATAATTAAAAAAAATAAATAATTGTTAGTTATATTTCATGTTTAATTTTTTAGTACTTAATAATTCAAGCTATTATCAATTTTTTAGATTCTTAGTTAAATTTAACTTCTATAATTTAAATGTGCAAGAAATATTATCATATTGATCAAAACCTACACTTTCATAAGGTGTATTTTTATAATTAATTTATTTTTAATGGTTTAATAAATTTGCATTAAGACTTTCAACGACTCGGTAACATTTTGTTTAGTAATATGGATGTTTGTGTAACGCGTACTTGAAAACCATGATTTAAAAACTTTTGAAAATATTGTGATATTAATTATAAAGCCAATAATAAAGAGTCATGTATATATTAATATTTCATAAATTTAAAACTATGATAAAAATTAGTTGAAACTTTCAACTTCAAAAGCAAAACTATCGCCTCGTTTGGGAAGTGGTTATTTTAAAGGCTTTTTGATTTTTTGACTATTTTAGTAGGCTATTTTAGTTTTTATGTTTGGGAAGATGAGATGAATTTTTAGTTGAGTTATTGTATTGAAAAGTGTGTTGAAATGATGTTTGAATTTAAAATGATAAATTTATCCCTAAATTATAATTTTTTAAATTGATGTAAAGGGGTAAAATGGTAATTTAGCCCTTGATGTAACAATTTCCGGCTGTGACAGTGTAGTACACTGTCCGGACAGCAGCCTTTTTTTTTAAAAAAAAACCTGTGAACAGTGTTACTTTTGGGCTTTTTTCTCAAATGAGACTATAATAGCCTCATTTTCGGCCTCCTAAACAGCACCTATGTTTTGTTACACATAATAATAAATATAGATTTAATCGGGTTAGCACACACACGGCGGGCTCTGAGCATAAGCCGACAAAGCAACTGCTTTGGGCCCCTGGAAAATAGCCCAAAATTAGGGCCCCAAATATTTGCATAGTTATACTATAGTCTAACATTAAAAAATGATTACAAAGGCCGAAACTAAAGGCAAAAGGGCCCAAACCAATAACAAAAGCCGAAATTTTTCTTCTTCTTAGCAACTGAAAGAAATAAGAGAGGGCCCACTATCAACAAATACATCAACAATAACATTCCATAATTCTTCTCTTTGTGCTTTGCCCTTGCTGCATTTTAATAAGTTATTTTTGGTATTATAACTTTATATTTTGTTTTACTTTTAATTTTTTGTAAATTGAATTTTGCTAAATAATGAAGCAACAAAATCATATTTTATTTTTCAGTCTTTATAATGATTTGTTTATATTTTAGTAATTATATTCAACAAATTTTGTGCGGATACTATAAAAAAAAAAAAAAAAAAATTAAAAATTAAAAAATGTGAATATTTACTCTATTTCACTAACAATTTTTTTTTAATTTTTTTTTTAGTGTGAGATATCAAGGGCCTCAACTTGAGAGTTTGCTTTGAACCCCGAAAAGTTCAGGAGCGGCACTAAGCACACAAGTTTTAGTTTTTGGCTCAATTTTTAGTTTGAAATTATGTCAAATTATTTTATTGGTCAAGACTTAACTTATGGATAAGAACTCTAGCCTAGGCCTGATTTATTTTTTTATTTTTTTTATTTTTGACCAAACTATTTGAATTGGATAGGTTGTTTCATAATCTAACTAAAATTTTAAATACTTTTTATTTTATGAAGTTATGTATAATTTTACATAAAATAGTAACTTTTATTATATTTGAGTACCATGTTACGTGGCACCTTATTGGATATTAATCACATAGCACATGTAGTTAGCGTTTCAGGTGCCATTAGATAATACCAAATGTAGTCAACATAGCATTACTAAAACTTTAGTTTCAATTTTTTAAATTCAAAGATTGTAAATTTCAAATTAAATAAATAAATTTTTGTTTTAGATTTTTCATCTAATTTTTTTCAAATGAGATGTGGGTAAAATATGAATAAGATTTTTTTTTTTTTTGACTTTCCATTAAAAAGTTTTCAAAATTTCAATTTTAGATATATAGTTAGAGGATTGGGGGATGTTGTTGTGCTCAAAGCACAGCAGAAATTGTCGCGAGCTAATGCGGCATTGTTTACCTTCTTTTTTTTTCTTCTTTTTTTTTTGGTGTGTGTTTTGTGTTTTGTCTTGTTGTTCACTCTAAGGTTCTCATGGCAAATGGTTTAAATGATGTTCCATTTAATTTTTTTATTACAAGATATAATATAATAAACATAGTAAAATAAATCAAATATAATGAAGAACACATTTATTTACTATATGTGTCATAACCAAATATTACAAAGGTTATAACTGACACACTTAAAAAAAGAATATGAATTTGTTGAAATCAGTTTTAATTTTGAAATTTCTTTATAAAATGGATTTATTGTGCACGGTTGTTACCAATTCCTTGATAGCTACAACGAAGGTTGTTGATAAGTTCTTTACAGATGAGATAGATAATGTGCCTGTATTAGCAACTAGTGTTGCCTATGGCGTCTAATGGCAGTTTTCAGCAACCTACAATATGTAGAATTGAGTTGTTTCATACATCTTATTGAGTTGCCCTGGTACAAATTACTTTTGGCGAGGTATAGATTACGTTTTTTAGCATAGTATGGATTACCTTTTTGGCATGGTACAGATTACATTTTAGCATGATCTTGTGGATATTATTTTTTGTGTACAGAAGACATGATTTTTGTATAATCCTTTGTTTTGTATGGAATTGCATTTTTTAGGTTGTATTATACTTAGTTTGTATGGAATTTCTATTACGTTTAAAATTTGACATTAAATATAAATTTTTTAGATTGTTGAAAGTGAAATGTGTGCACATTGTGGAATGGTTAATAATATAATCGGTATATATATTATTTTGTTTATATAGAAGGTACAAGTTGTACTAATAATTGAATAAATATAGATTGTTGATAAATTAATTAAAAAAAATACTAAATAAAGTTTTTGGCTGCTAAACATTTAATAGTCAAAAAAAAAAAAAACTAAATATTTGGTAGCGAAAGAAGTAAGCACAAGTTTTTTGTGACTAAATATTTAGTAGGAAACAAAAAAAAGAAGACTTTTGTAGACTAAATAGTTAGTACCAAAACAAATTAAAATGAGAAGAAAAAAAAGGTTTGCCAACTAAATATTTTAGTCACGAAAAAACACGGCATCCTTTCGGCGACTAAAATGTTTCGTCGTAAAATGTAATGCGACTAAAATATTTATTTTTTGCCAACTAAAATGTTTAGTCGTAAACAACAACGACAACTAAAATATTTGGTGGCTAAATGTGACATAAAACGGCAACTAAAATATTTAGTCGCTAAATGTAGGAGTATTTGCCACAAAAATGTATTAGCAACTAAACATTTTAGTAGTTGAAATCGAAATTTATTTTTATTTGAGAACTTTTGGCGACTACAATTTCAGTCACCAAAAAGTGTCAATTAGGGACTAAGTTAGTTTTAGTAGCCAAAAAGAAAAGAATTAGCGACCAACATAAATTTAGTCGTCAATACTGTCGCTAACAAGCCTTCAGCAACTAACGACGCGACTAAAGATTTTAGTCGCCGTTAACTTTTGGCGACTAAAAAGAGGCATTGGCAACTAATTTTTTAGTAGCCAAATGCGTATTTTCTTGTAGTGTTCATTGTTTGACAATCTTCACTGTATTTGAAAAATAAATTATGTTGTATACTAAACAACAAACAGAATATAAAAGAAATAAAGGAAATGAGAGAACTTGTTTGATTACAAAAATCAAACCAGGAAAAATAAAATAAAATAAATAAAAACAGATTTTATTTTGTTACAAAAACATAATTAAAATCTGATTTAAATAAACAAATAAAACAGAAAAAATAAATTAAACAACTACTTGATTAATTTCTTCGAATAATAATCTGATCAAGTCCAGTGTTCGACACTGTGTCCTTAAGACAGATTCGTCCTCTCCTCGGTACTTTCAGAATGTGGACGTCTATCTCCCAGGATGAAATGATCAACAGCAAACAATGGCAGCACTACAAATTGTTTTGCTCAACGAACACACTAAGTGTTTACACTTTTTCTCACAGAAATATATGCAGCAAAATGCAGAGAATTTTAGCAAAGGAAAGTACGAAAATTATATGTAAAAAACCAAATGAGGGACTGTCTTTTTATATAGGTGAAGTGGTGGCTTGGTGGCTGCTCAGTTTGAATGTAACAGGTAGCAAATCTGTTTTGAACAGATACTGCACCTGTTCAAATTGAATTTTAAAAAGAAAACCGAATCTGGTTTGAATCTGTTTGACAGATAAAAACGGTTTTGGGTTTGAATCTGGACAGATTCAAATCTGTCTAAAACCTATACAAAATTCTGGAGAGGTGCAACAATTTGAATTCAAAAATTGAAATTAATCTGGGCAGAAATTCGGACAGATTTTATTTCAAAAATAAATTTAAATTCAAATGTTTTTGGCCCAAAAAGATTAGTATTGGGCCGAACAAGCCCAACCCAACTACACACCACACACCCACGCCCAAGCCCAGGCCCAGCCTGGTCGGCCGGACAGACGGCGGCCCGCGGTGCGCGCACGTGTGGTGATTTTTGGGTCCAATGGTGTAGCCCATGCTGCCCATAACCTCCTTCTCTACAAAACTTGGGTACCCTTTGGGGCACACCCCAAGTTTCAATCCCATGCCTTATAAACTCATTCAAAACTTCCACCAAATCAATGTAGGACAAGCCATTTTTCAACCTTTAAGGATTTTCCAACAAAACTCCATTTTCATGGAGCACACTTTGGCTTCAATTTCTCATTCACTCGATAATGGTTTTGAGCAACCAAATATACCACGTGCATCACAACGCGGCATAGAACGCGTTACCACTTTAACCCCCGAAAATCGACGCACGGGGCCCCACCTAAAAAATAGACCAAACTTAGGAAAAAATTCTGGTTTTACCCAGAATTTTTCCAACCATTTCTAACAATCCCCCACATGAATAAAATTTGATGACAACGGAACTGCAACAATATACAGACTTTATCGAAAGAGTATAAGCCGAAAATATCTTGCATCAGGATAGGTAGTTTTCGGCCTTAAACCTTTCCTAGTGATAACCTATCGGACTTACTAGCTAACCAATGGACGCGATGCCTTGAATTGTTCAGCCATTTGTGTAAGCCAAAACAATAGATTTCACACAAAATATCTTCTAACACATCGTGGTTGTCACTGTTGTGTTCATTTTGGCCTTGAACGCTCATGGTTTTCATAAGTGTTTCTAGAGAATTTAGCCTCTTTCATTCTCATAGAACTGGCCCCAGTTCGACACTCATATAGGTGATTCTTATTGTAAGTATCTCTTTATACTTGTCTTGATTTTATACCTAAATCAAGATATAAGAAATCATTAAAAGTAAAGCTTATCCTTATACCCCTGCAGACAACATATGTTGCAGATATCACTCTCACCATAGGAATGGATAGGGAATTTTAATCCCTTGGTGATTTTTGGCGAGCCACACATAACTTAGTTGTCCCTTTGAACTTAGTTCTTGGGATCTCCAGTCATATAAGTAGGGTTACCATTATGAT